>KK121903.1:0-10490 GCA_000611955.2 Stegodyphus mimosarum | reverse complement strand
CGAAATAATATATAAAATTATAATTAAATATAAAAAATAAAAAATATGTAATGTATTATAAATAAATAAATTTATAGTATCTCAAATTTTGCAAAAATGTTTTTTCTCCTTATTATTAATTTTGATGTTTTGGAAAGAAAGAAACTTCTCTCAAAGTGACAATATTAACGATTTTAAATGTTAAAGCTCACAAATACTGCTTGAAACGCACTGCAAAAATGATGAGTATGCGAAGTCAGTGATATAAATATGTGTGTGCAAGATATGCCACTGCATAAGAGCTTGAAGTTTTAGATGACTTAACTGTCGTGCTGACCTAAATCAACGTATTTATATTAAAAATGGGAATCGAAATTATTTGTGATTTTTGCTTCTGCATAAACATATGCATATGAGGTAGATAGGAGACCCCTAGAATTACATATAAACAAATCTGATCCTTCGTTTTTGTGCATTGCTTTGCGTAGTTATAATATATAAAATTAAATTAAATAAAAATACCTTTTGCGTATTTGAGCATTTTGCTTTGATTTTCCATGAGACAAGAACTTTCATTTCGTTAGTGATAAATGGCCCTTAGTGATATTCTGCAGTGCTCACAAATTGGCACCCGTACTTACTTAAAAAGCGAATTCTGAATTTCTCGAAACTGGCATGTAACAAAAAGGCTACTCTAAAGACTTTTAAGGCGCCCAGTAGGTTGCTAGCTAGAAAACTGCACATGTGAGGTATGGTGTGATAACTATACATTCCCAGCGCGATATATATTCGCGCATATCCTTTGACTTTACTATATAGACTATCTTACTAAGCATACATATTCTTACTACCGAGTAATATATCTAACTAATCTATTCTACGCACCGAAATTACATACCAAGTGAACCTCTTGGAGAGTTCTGAATTTCAAAAACTGTTAAAAGAAAAAGATTTTGTTAAATGCACATACCTTATGTATATTACGTATAGTTAGTATATTCGATCAGCTAACCAATTTCATAAATAAATCGGCCAAATAGCCGTGTGTGTTTTTGCTTAGGATCATATCTTTCGAAATAGAGCTGTATTACTGCGACGTGTCAAATTTTTTCTTAAATGATATTATCGATTACGAAATTATTAAACTGAGGAAATTATTGACTGCACACCCGTTTCAAAGCTTGGTTAGATAACTAACTGTTTACACGGCTTGCAGATAATTATTTTCTGCTTTAATTCTGATTAAAATGAAAGTGATTATTAAAAATTATTCTCTCATTGTTTTGGCTGCTGGTTTTTCATCTGAGAATATCCCACTTTCAATATCATCACCTTTATCAGAACGCCTTTAAGCGCAGATTTTGCAGTTGATAATAACTACTTCCCTTACCGCAAACTTTTTTTTTTTGATCGGCGAATTTCACGTCTGAGAATACCCCTCTAACATTAAGGACTCATGGACCAACGGGTTTCACGTCTGAGAATATTCATCTAATCTTAAGGACTCACTGGCCGAAGGATTTTACACATGAGAATAACCTTAAGGACTCATGGACCAAAGGATTTCACGTCCGAGAATACACCTCTAAACTTTAGGACACATAGGCCAAAATATTTCACATTTGAGTAGACTTCTGTAACCTTAAGGATTCATGAGCCAACGGATTTCACGTCTCAGAATACTCCTCCAACGTTAAGAACTCATACTCCAACGGATTTTGTAACTGAGAATATTTTTCTAATCTTAAGGACTCGTGGGCCAACGGATTTTACGCCTGAGAATGCTCCTCTAATGTTAAGGAACCATAGGCCAATAATTTCACATCTGAGAATAATCCTGTAATCTTAAGCACTCACAAGCCAGCGGGTTTTACGTCTGAGACTAATCCTCTAACCTAAAGAACTCATCAGCCTACGGATTCCACGCCTGAGAGTACTTGTCTAACATTAAGGACTCATGGATCGATGCATTTTACATCTGAAAGTCTTATAGTTTCCGTCCTCTACCAATTATGTTTGAAAGGAATTTCAAACTCACTATAACCTAATCACTGCCATTTTGAATACAAGATGATTAGGCTTAACAGTCTCCGCATGTCTATTACCAGATGTATTTACATTAGAAGACCTCGTATTTCTCATATAATATCTTCGATCTTTTGAAATCTTTGAAGGTTGAAGGGATTATATGTCTGAGGGTTTCATACCCCTCTCCGTCTTGGTATCAAACTTTTGAAATGATTTTCGATCGATGGAATTAATATTTCAAAGTCTTATACACCTTTTCTCTCTTTACCAGCTTTTTATAAGACTTTCGCACCAATAATAGACATTCATTCTGCGCAGACAGAGCAAACAAACGAGATAGGACAATCAAGTAACAAGAATTTTCTTACAGAATAATTTGTTAGACAATAACTGATAATAAATCCTGCGCACACCTTCACAATAATTTCCTGCCAACGCAACGCATTTCTTCCAGTGCAAGGTACGAAAGTCATCCAATGTTATGCGGTTCAAAACCACTGTCGTGCTCCTTTTCATGTCTTCAAAGTAGTCAAATCGATATCCTGTTATCGCATATTCTAATTCAGTGAGGAAAAAAACCGCACGTGGCGAGATGTGTGCAGACGGAGAATTTTGTCTTTTTTCTCGAAATGTTCAGTTATTAAGACTGCTTATTGAATTATCGTGTTATAAAATACTACCTCTTACTGCCTATTTTGGCGTTGCTCCCATAACTTGGCGTCTCAAAAGCTCCAAAACTGACGATAAAAGATTGGATTAGCAATATGTTTCGGTGGTACAAAGCCCACTGGAGACCAAGCGGTAAAATCGTTAAACACTGGTAGTTCGGTCGGAGGTTCGAATCCCGCGAAAGGGCTGGATGCATGTGCTTTTTGTGATTTTCCCCATACATAACATGTATATGAGCCAGTTTCCCTTAGAAAATCCTCCACGAAGACATCCCTTCCCTTTGGAAGATAGCCGTCGAATCTTTGTCATAATCAAATAAACTGACACCAGCTAGTGCTACAAAAGTTAAATTGTGCGATACGTGACGAGGGAAGCTTTTTTATCACCATCTGCTACCGATCACGACCATCTTTGAAACGACGAACCTAATCTTACACACATGCATAAGCAATGTTCATCGTACGGCACTGGGACCAACCATGTCGGAGCACGAACCTGGGCTCTTCAACCTTGATTATGAGATACCTGACTAACACACTAATCACATACTTGGCATTCAAATGAAAAAGTTAAAATGAAATTTATTATGTTTTTTTATATAGACTCAGAACTTAATTTTTAAAATTAGAAGTGCCGAAGCCCTATGAAAGGCCGTTAGGAAAGATAAATAAACTAACACAAAGTGTATAGTAAAATTTTTAAAAATGTTGAAAAATAATCAAAATTAATAAATTAAGTTTTTTTTTCTATTTTTAGACAAAAAAGGAAGCAAATTTAGGAAGAAACTTTCAGATCCGGAGCTCTTAGTCATCGGATATAATTCTACATCTTTAAAATAACAACTACAACTACACTTACTTACTGCGATTCAAAACGTTTGCAGCATTCATATTATCCGTTTTGGCCTCGATTTCATTCAGAGCAGGTGTAAACGTTCTTCAAGGTAAGAATAGTATTCGTAACAGGTGTTTCGATGCTATTCGAATATCTCCATTCAGAACATCAACATTTAATGGTAGGTAAAGTACAGTTTATTTTCACTGCTACCTAAGCAAAATTATTACAAATGAAAATTACTATGTAATTTTATTATTTATTATTACTACGTAATTTAATTATTTATCCTATTTAATTACTACATAATTTCCCTTTTACGCTTTAATATGAGTAATTTTTTCTGACTGTTATTTTTGTAAATGCGGAACAATTTGGATCTCCTGCTGTGTTGTGACTAATCTCACTTGTCTGGCAGTAGCATCAGAAAAAGCCCACGAAATTCTTCGTGGCAAGGAGAGCCAGACTGTGCCTGTCGTTGGCAAGAGCCTTGAGCACAATACAGGTGGCAGTGCGACTTCGCTCAGTTCCCCCCCCCCTGTTTTGATGGAGGACAATTCCGAGGGCTTCCCACCCCTCTTACGTTTATTTACTCCTTATTGAGCAGCGTTGTCATTTTAAGTCGATAAAAAATTAATATCTTAGTTCTGTTTCGGTTAAATAAAAATGCACTATGAATTTTAAGCGAAGAAACAAACAGCTTCCTTGCTTAACTCTAAAAATGTAAAAAATAAAAGTTAATTTTTTAGTTTTATTTCAGTTGAAATTAAAAACAGATTACAAGTCTTAGGCAAGTAAAAGTAATTCCATTGTACAGTTTGGTCGGAAAGGATGTATTTTGTAGTTTATGCCGCGAAAACAAGAAATAAATAGCCTTTTTAACTCTGAAATTATGTTACAAATAAAACACTAGAAGCGGAGAAATAAAATTCTCTAACATACATTCCAGTAAGTTCTGTTTGATCTAGATCAATGGTTTTCAAACTGTGTTCCGTGGGACCCCGGGGTTTCATGAATTAAGCCCCCCCCCCCGGGTTGCGACAGTCAAAATAAAAATTCGAAAAGAAAATTATGAAATACTCAGACTAATTGGCTACTGTTAACCAAAAATTATAAAGTTACGTTTAGTTACCTTTGATGCAAGCATATTCTAGTCACTAAATAGAAGAGTAAGTGACACCTGAAGCTCGAGTTACGGTTATTAATGAGAAAATTACATTAATTTTATGTTAAAAGTTTTAAATTAAAAATGCAGTACTCTTCTTTAATTATCTTTAGATAAAATACATATAAGCATCATAAGTAAGATATATTCTTCTAAGGGTGAGACGGGATTCGCCGAAAAAAAAAAAACGAATAATTCTAAGGGTTCCGTGAGTCGGCAATATTTCAAGACTACCGATTTATAACTTAAAAAGACAATTCTATTACTCGAATCGGCTGTGGTCTTAGTTCAGATATTTGAAGCTCTACTGTAGTTTTTAGCTATTGCTAGATGTTAAGAGTGCGATTGTATCTCAGAATCACTGTTAACACCATTATTTTCATTTGCCAGACGGTTTTTGCTCACTCATCTGCGCTAACGTAAACAAGTGGGAAGCACTGGAAGGAACAAAGTTGGAGGAGACATTTAGAAGTAGCCCCCTATTTTCCCTCAAATTCTCCTCTGGCCTTTTGGCATCCGCATCGTAAAAAGAACAGGTTTACATTTGGCTCGCTATCATTCATCAACCTTATCGCCAACCTGCGTGGCCAACTTCACTGCATACAAATGGACAGGTTGCAAGTATTGAGGAGCTTGTCATTGCGACCAAACTTACCTGGCCGCTCACATTTGGCGCGTCATCGCTGAATTACCCGAAATGGAATCCTTTTGAATCGCCTTCAGCCCAAGTTGTCCCCCCCCCCCCATCCCGCCCGTCAGGGTTGTTACTGCTCAGGAACTTTCACTCGCAGAAGAGGAAGGCCAATGGATTTCTCACATCTTGTTACTAAGGTTTCTTCGAAAATTAAATGGACGAAACTAGTTGTGTGGTTCTGGGTCACGAATTTCTTCCCGAAACGTGCTGTACCGAAATCTTCTCAAACGCGATACTGATCTCGACACTAATTGGCGAAAATTGTCATTCGCTGCATGCCTCATATAAAACTGAAATACGGATTTATGTCACTTTAATTTCCACAGAATTACTCTTGTAGGTCATTACCAGTGTCGTAAGAGAGAATTTGTGAGCCCGAATAGTTTATGGAGCAGGCCTTTGAGTATGGTATTATAAGAAAATCAGCTGTCATTCGTTAAGGAAATCATTCATGTTCCTTTTAATTAAAGTTTTAGTTTTGCAAACAAATAATAACAAATAGCAGAAGAAATAAGTAAAAATGAAAAGCCAAAAACATTATAACTGGTTACATTTCATTATTAAAGCAAATTGTTTGCGAAAATATTTTTCCTTCTTACTAATTATTTTAACTCGTTTTTTTTAATTGTTACTTATTTCATCTGTAAAATCACGTATTAAAAAAAATTGATATGGACGTCACATGATTTCCTTGTACGCATTTTTTGCTTCATTTCGTTTAAACTTATTTCCTCGAATTATTCTAACTTAATTAAGCTATGCCTCTGCGCAAGTAGAAAATGACATCAAAAATCGCAAATTTTGAAATTAAATATCAAGTTTTGTTGTACTGGAGTCAAACTTACTTATAATTTTATTTTTTCATAACGAGTGTAAAGCATTCCCCCAGGTAGACCGCATTAAAAATTAGATTTCGTTATTGGTCGAAAATTATTGGTTTTTTTTTTTTTTTTTTGTGGAATGAACCTTCAGCCTTTTACTTGGGTAGAAGACTTATCTCAATTTTCTGCGGAACTCCTTCAAAATTAATTTCCTATACCTAAGCAGATCAGGCATTTTTATGCATTGTTTTACAGATTTCACAACCATTCACAATAATATGCTTAATGAACACTTTTCCTGCATGAAACTCTATCATTCATAATAATTCCTTGGTAATCCTACACAGAAATCATAATTTATTTCACCAATGATTGTGTATGCTGAAATATTTGAAGTCATAGGAAGAATCATTGGTTTGACAATCATTTAAAGTTTAGTCATAATATTTAATTCACATTTTATCAAATATTGCAATTCCAGATAGAGATCTCTCAGATCATCAAATCTTCATATCAGTAACATCGCATCAAGTAATGAGAATCAACAAAACACAAACGTCTCGCTTCTCCAAGGTTTTGGTTAAAATCGGCATTTTGATATTCGTGAAATCTCTTTAGCTTGTAATATTTTCTTGTAATTTTCAATTATTTGTTTGACAACTTTCTACCTTGTTCTAGGTTAGAGTCACTGGTAAATATCGCACTAGATTAGAGGCATTTTGCTGCCCGGCATATCTAAAATTTTTCATCCCTTAGTACTGTCACTCTGCAGCTGCACCAGTTGCCATGACTCTGATGCCAGCATTACACTTCTTTTAATCTGCAGAT
This sequence comes from Stegodyphus mimosarum, assembly GCA_000611955.2. NCBI lineage: Eukaryota > Metazoa > Arthropoda > Arachnida > Araneae > Eresidae > Stegodyphus > Stegodyphus mimosarum. Next base: position 3,472 of record KK121903.1, on the reverse strand, counting down.
ATTTTTTGCCTTTTTAATTTTTTATCATTGTGTACGTCTGACACGTCCTTCATGAAAGCTTAGTAACCAAATGAAAAGTTGTACAATAATATACTGCTTGATCATACAAATTTCAGCCAATAATGCAAAATTTTACTCCTGTAAATGTTTATTTTTAAAGTTTGATCTTTTATTTTCTAACGTATCCTCTGCCTATAGACTCCATTTCAAACTTCATTTGAGATAAATTTTCTGTGCACAGTTTAGGAAACCCAATGGAAAGTTATACTATGTAAGCATTAGGCTGACAATAATTTATTGTAAATGTTCTTCTGAGTTATTTTACTTAGAAATTCAAGAGGAGGCGGTAAGTCATTTGACATTCTTTATGAGTCCAGCAGTTAGAATATTCTGGATCCGTACACCTATTTGGCAAGAGCTTAGGATTTAAACTATTGTGCAGATGTCTGTCATGTTACAAAAGGCCCCCACACTGAACATCTGTACATGTCCATAGAAATATGAAGAGTTACGCCTTCATGTTATATCTGCAATTGCGAAATAAATTCGTTATAGTAGTAGCATGTATTTTTTCTTTCTGTAACATTAGTTTCGATTTGCCATGTATTTGAAAGACAGCTCAAAATTAAACAGCTAAGTTGAAGAGTTTGGCTGGTTGACAGCTGGAACTTGTGCTCAACAAAGCGTTTATATATCCCAGCATGAACTAGGTTTATTACCAATAGGTTATGTATGTTCAGAATTGATGATTCGAGGCATGCTTTTGAGAATTTTCAATAATGTTTCTAACTTTATTACCTAGGCCCAAAATTATTGAGACAATTCAAGAGATGTTTCGAGAATTTTCAGTGATGCGCAATGTACTGATTACTAAAAAATTCTGGCAGATTCTGTTGGATGCTGCACTGAAATACCGTATCAGCCAGGGCCATCATGCGAGACACTGAAATTGCAATCATATTTTCTTTTTGATGAGTTCTTTTATACTGGGCATCAGTAAAAGCAGTTATTCTAAAGTCTGGGGAAAAAAATGTCTAACGATTTGTTAGGTTAGAATCCAAAGATTTGAATGATCTCAGTATGTTGGTCCTTATGTTAATTGTGTGGAGAAATAAAATTACTTTCTTAAGCAAAAGCCTAAACAAGTTAATAGCTAAATGTTTGTTCTCGAATAACAGTGTCTCTGCAGTGCATGTTGACGTGCGTCATTTAATTTATCCTTTCTAAAAGACGGCTCATGAGTTTAAAATGATTTGTAACTTACTCAAATAACATCACTTTATGTAACTGTAGGTCAATGAATATGCTTCTGATTCATTTTACTTCTACTAAAATAAAACAACAATAATTATAAATGGAGAGGTATAAAGGAAATCGGAAGAAAATATTTGGTTTCTCTACCTGAAGACAAAACACTCACTTGTCCAGTACCAGGGTTACAAATTTTTATTGTCTTGGAACTTAACTTTTCTGAACATAAAATAGTAGGTATAAGATGTATTTATTCATATCTATATGTAATCATGTTAATCACATATTTATTAGTTTACTTCAAAAGTGTCTTTATATTCAAAACCTGTCTCATTATTTTTGAAACGCTATAAATTTGGACTTGTGGCTCTCAGTCGTTCATACAATCTATCATGCAACTCCCATCGTCTTGAAGTTTGGTCATCCCTGCTATAGGTGTTCAGTTTCTATCAAGATTTTAATATGCATTATCATTCTGCATGGTTAGCGTTTATCATGAGTGTTATATATAAGCGTATGTATGAATATTTATAATAATGTATTTGCTGTAAATGCTGAAGTATAGATAAACTTAAAAAAGGGGTAAGTGTGCTTTTAACACAGATTGGCTTTCTAAGGAAGACTATTCTGAATGGCTTAAACAAAGCAAAAATAATCACAAGGCCTTATGTTCCTGCTGTAAAACTGAAATCAACATAGCAAGCATTGGTGAGTCTGCTTTAAAGTGTCACATGGATCGTAAGTAAACTTTTTTCCTATTTAATTATTATTAATTCTGATGTGAAAAATAAAAAAATTAAAATCTCCTGTGGACCGCTGATTTATTTATTTTTAAAATTTTCTTTTTCTGTTTTTGAAAAGTTTTTTTTCGTACTATTCATATACTATATCCCCTCCTCCTATTATTTCTGTATTTCATTCATATCTTCAAAGTTGGGAATTTTGGGGTTTACATTTTCAGTTTTTTTACCAATGCGTTAATACAGTACGGAAGTGAGGGGTCCTAAGATTATGGATCCTCTTTTTTCTCCGAAAAATCTCGAATAATCAAACCATTACAGCTCGCAGCAAAACAAGTAGTAGACTTTTTTTTTGGGTGGGGGTCTCTTTCCAGTTTGGATTGAATAGGACTAAAAGTTCTGCGACCTACCAATCCAAGTGAAGAGTGATTCTGCTCTGGAAATTTAATGCAGTCTGTTCAAAATTAGAATGAAAAATACTCCAGTTTTGTAAATCCCTTTCTTTTCCTTTATTTAGTTTTTTATTCTCTGAATACCAGCAGCTGTTGATTCAGATTGTGTAATATCATGTGCAGAAGAATTAAGGCCCACATAGTGTGCAATACTGTTTGCTATATTTGGAAAGGTAATTAGTTTTGATATTCAATCGAGGATTTGTTTATGAACATTAAAAAGAGTTTTAATGTGCTTGTTGAACAGGATATTTTTCAATGTTTATAACTATATTTTTACAATCTATATGTTCATGGTAATAATTCTAGAGATCTTTTTTTTTTTTTTTTTAAATCAAGAGCAACATTTGTTATCTACTGAATGTTAAATTAAGATCTTCATGATATTTTGTATTCTAAGTATTGCGGTGTTATGAGAGATACAGAAATATTCTTAAACATTATATTTAATGCACATATTGAAATGTCAAAAGCATTATTTAGCCAAAAAATCTAAATGACTAACAATTTACCTCCCCTCTTTTTCCAGTTATGCTCGACTATCCGGAATTTTCAGATGCCCAGCAGTCGGCAATTTCCGTGTATTCCAGTTAGTTAAGCTTTTACTCTATAAAGGATGACTGCATGAAGCAATTTCCCTCTCCTGATTTCAGAAATATTGCTCTTTTTTTTTTAATTATTTTTTTTACTTAAATTACTTTGCAATATCTATTAAGAAAAAACTGTCATATAATGAAAATTTAAAAAATTTTGATTTAAGTTAAATTTTTTAAATATTAATATGAGTGGAAAATAAATCAATGCATAATGAATTCTATTTTTTTTTAAGGTGCCAAGCATAAAAAAATTCTGAAAGGGAAAAATACAGCTATTGGTGGAATAACAAGCTGTTTGCCCAAATCAAATCTTGTTAGTGTTGCACCTTCCAGTTCCCCAAGTGTTACTTGTGCTTCATGAAATTCAGATACTTTAGATCATAGGTTCCCAACGTGGGCGATAACGCCCCCTTGTGGGCGTTTCAGGCTTTCA
>KK121902.1:52635-73092 GCA_000611955.2 Stegodyphus mimosarum | reverse complement strand
TATATGCATTATTTCCGGATTTTGCGAAATTTCTAAAATTTAGCATACTGGATACTTCGTGTTACAGCTGCTCGTTGGAATATGGCAGTAAGTTAATCTTCGTATTACTATTTTCATGTGTTACTTAAGTGTATTTTAATGATAAATATAAGGAACAGCACTGATTGTTCAGAATATATATATATATATAAACACAATGCTAAATAGTATAGTTTAAACTTGATGATTGTATGGTTAATTAAGTACTACTGAGCTACTTTAGAACACTTAAAAGTAAATAAAGCAGTTTGTGCAAGAATTTTATCTTTTCCATTAAATATTTGATGATAATTACTTTGAATTCGAGTGTTTGTTAACATATTTAACATTTCAGAAGTTCACCAGTTCGGCTCAAATGCGCTTTAGCCCACTGCTTGGCCGCGATTGTTTTTGAATGAGCAATAAACGCGCCAACATGGGTAACTCCGTATATCCGCGAACATGGCTGACTGGGTATTTTGAAGCTACGGAAACATGTAGTTTTCGCGCATGCGTATTTCCTATTTTATAAAGAACGGTTTTATTGGTAATGTGAGATGACGTAGCGGTTTATTCGAAATTCTTACGTGTTAATTTAAGTAGTTATTTCAGTTGTCGTTGTATTCTTTGAATGCGGTGTTTTTGTGTTGAGTGTTTGCTATTTTCGTACCTTATATTTCGCTAAATACCGAGTCGGTATGGATTTAGCTGTGATGCTGAGAGAGGTGAGTGAATGTACATGTACATTTATTACTTTATTGGAAGTGCAAGTTGCTTAATTTTTATATTTTGTTGCCTTTTATTGAAATAATTTGGCTCAGCTGAAGAACAGAACGCTGGTATCGTTTGCAATTTATTTTATTTTGTTGATTTGTGCACATTGCCTACATTGTGCAATTCGCTGATGTTTTTTTTAAGTTAAAACGGAACGCTGTGCACATGGCATTTTCTTGTAATTTATTTTCGTTATTTTAGCTTATTTTGTTGATTTGTGTACGTTGCCTACATTGTGCAATTCGCTGAAGTTTTTTTTAAGTTTAAACGGAACGCTGTGCACATGGCATTTTCTTGTAATTTATTTTCGTTATTCTAGCTTATTTTGTTCATTTGTGTACGTTGCCTACATTGTGCAATTCTCAGATTTTTTTTTAAGTTAAAACGGAACGGTGTGTACATGGTATCGTTTGTAATTTTAATGCCCTTTAAAAAAAAATTCCTTCTTTCTGGAATGCCATTTTGGTTACGTTTTCGCGGAGCGTGTCGGGAAGGTTATGTAACGGCATAAAATGTGTAAGTATTACAACATAAAATGTAAATAATTAATTTAAAGGTAACTGACAAATATTTTAATGATCGTAATGTTCGTTTTGCATATTATTTTATTATATTTTTGTGGCAACAGTTTCCATACTAATTTATGGTTTAGAATTCTACGTTTTGTTTACAATAGGTTTTCCCGGAGCGTGTCGGGAAGGTTGCAATTAATTGCAAAGACGTTTCGCAGAAACGCGCCGAATTGGCGATTTTCAAAACATCGCCAAGCAGTGGGCTAAAGCGCATTTTCACCCATAGTTCTTTTATTGCACATTATTTAGATTTTTCTATTTCACGACTTCGAAATAATGTGTAAATGCTTTATAGGAATTGTATTTGAATTGATTTGTATTAATTGTTTAAGTCATAAACAAGCAGAGTTTGCTAATGTGAACTGTTTGAAATTATTAATGATAATATTGCATATTTGGTTTTACCATAGTTTAGAATACTGTAAGCTATTTCTACACTTTTAATTAGAACGTAAGCATACTTGATAGTTGAGGTGTTTAATTTGTGAATATTGAGCATTTTCACAGAGCACAGTGTCCACTTTCATGTATTTTCTTAACTTAATGACATTTATTCCAAACCGGTCTTCTCTAACGCTTTAAAACTTGTAATAGCCCAGGTATTCACCATCGAATATTATTTTCCTCGATAGATGAAGCTACATTTGTGCTCTTTTTGTACCGCTCAGTGCTTTCGATGCAGAGACAGTCGTCGCTCCTTCCATTTTTGAAAACAAAAATTTTGCGTATGCAGAACAGGGTCCCACTGTCTGATCGCCCTCGAAATAGAAAGAGTTAAACTGAAGATCAGTCTCAAATAAAGGATGTTTTTCTCCTGTAATTTTAAATTTCAGGCGTGATTTTGATTAACAGTGCCCCTAGTGACCATTTAATAACCGTAAGATTTTTCTCTGTTGCCAGATAAAACCCGTATAATTGTAGACTATTCGGACTAATTTGTTTCTATTTAATAAGTAAGGTTGTGTTTTCTCTCAGCATATTTGTATCACGAATGTTAAATATAATTATGCAAAAAATACAATTCTTAGCTAACATGTTTACGAATTTCCTTAAAAATGAGTTACTTTTGAGTCTTCAATGTATTTGGTTGGATGATTAGTACTGTTGTAAAGTTATTACTGGTTGCTTGAGTTTTAGTTTCATTTACATCATCAGCGATATATCAGACTGGATTAGTCTCAAAATGACGCCATGAGCTATTTTTAGAACAGAGGGGAAGTAAACATATTAAGCATTAAGAGGCTATTGCTAATTTAAATTGTAATTTATATTTACATAGTTTATTTCTTTACCTTGAATTATTTTATCTTACATACCGTGTGTTACCGTTAAAGCGTAAAATTCGTTACTTCATAGAATAACTAGGTATTTAATGAAATAACTAGAAAAGTCAGTTAAAGTACATAAAATTATTCAATTCTACGATTTAACTAGTTAATCTACAGAATAACAATCACTTGATCGTTAAAATATGAAATACGGCACTTGAGAGTTCTTTGAACGGGTTCTAGCTGTTTTAGTCAGTTTTGAACCGCTTATAGCTGCTTTGCAATAACGTTATGGGCACTCTTCATTCCGTTGCTTTTAGACGTAGAATTTAGACGGTGTGTTTATGTTAACCTTTTTACATTTTGTATTATCTATATATATTGAGTGAGTTTGTTCTCTATTTATTTGTTCGCTACTATCGTCACGAAGTTTTTCCACAATTCTCTTCTGGGTCCTATGAAAGGTTGACGTCAACGGTGAAAATGCGCTTTAGCCCACTGCTTGGCGATGTTTTGAAAATCGCCAATTCGGCGCGTTTCTGCGAAACGTCTTTGCAATTGCAACCTTCCCGACACGCTCCTAAATTTAATTCGTTTTTCAAAATGTCGCATGTAAACAACCTGTTGTGTTGAAACCTGTTGTGTTTTACCATTTTCAGGAAAGAAATAGTCTTATCCGATAATTAAAAACATTTTGAAATGCATGGTATTAAATTCTCCATGGGCAAAATAAGCAATATTACTAATCAGAAAGAGAAAAATTGTCTATTATTACTTCTACATGGAATGAAGACTCCAAATGATTAATTCAATTACAGGTACTTCAGAAAAAGTACCTGAAGACAGGTACTGTTTCTGGTACTTTAGAAACAGTACCTGAAGACAGGTACTGTTTCTGAAGTTAAACTGTTGGTAATAAGAGAAAATACATCGATACAGACATCAATTATAATGTCTTTAAATACATCTGTACCAAAAACAACTTAAATAATAAACCAAAATTTACAAATCAAATAACCTGATGTGTACACTTCATGACTTCCTTGTACGAAATATTAAATTAAACGCACTTTTTCCTGTCTTTCATTTAAACTTATTTTCTTGAATTTCATTAGAGGTATATTTCTCATTCAATTAATTCAGTTCTCCGTTTGCGACAAAGCAAAAGTACATAAAAACTCAAAATATCTATATTAAAAATTGAAAGATGTAGAAAAACAAAACAACGAATACAGTTAAAAAATTTACAGTTAAAAATTACGCAAAAGTTTACAGTTTTCGGCGGAAAACTGAATTAGGAATAAACGAATGTGTAAGACAGTATGTACACAATACATGATTATTTTAGACCGATCAAAATTTCATTCTGAGAAAACAGAAAAATCTATTTAATGTTGTAAGATAGAGGCCATTTTCTTCTACGAGTACCGAAATGGGCCACGAATCCGATTAAACAAAAATACACGTTGAAAGTATTACACAGAAGGCATTAAATAAATAAATGAATGAAATTAAGGCATAGTATAACTAAAATACCTAAAACTTTATTTCGGAATAAACGCAGACAAGTATGCGCATATATGTACAATGTATCATTTTTTACTAAACTTTATACATGTTCCTACCCGCAATTAATAGATAATTTAATCATGCGTCAATTTTTCACTGCTCAGTGTTCAGCAAAATTAAAATACTGTCTCGTGAACAGCAAATAAGCGTCTCGAGTGCTTAGAGTAATAATGCAAAAGCATAGTGGCTCTTAAGCTATGTCAGAGTAATAATGAACGAATCCCAAAAGCAGAGAGATGTTATGTGCTTCTCTGAAAATGTTCACTTCCTCGATATGTAGTGTAAAACATTTAACCATAACTCCTCCAGAAGTTCTTATATATCATTAGCGCGTTCTTCTTAAGCTCAAATGAAATGAATTCTTATGCAGGAAAAATTAATATCCTGTTTTCTTGTTTTTCAAGTTTCGTGCAAAGAAATTCAGCTCATTAAAGTAATAATACCATAATTTTACACTTATTGCCCTTTTGCACATTTGTAATATTTTTAGGGCCTAAGGTATAAAATTGCATTACTGTCAAATCTCACCGCTTTTTAAACATTTACAAATATACATATCTATATTCTTTGCATGATTTTCGTACATTCATTCTTAGCAGATAATGCAGTTATTCATTGGTATCAGCATCGCAGTTCGACTGAAGCAATGCGATTGCTTGTTCTTCCGACATATCCTTGTCCTTGATTTGCCACATTGGTGTATACTGTAATGGGAATAGGATTTTAGAAAATAATGCAACATGGAAACAAGTAACAGCGAACTGAGGAAACAACAATTACACTAGGACATTAAAATAATTGCACTGGAAAAAGTACCGCAAGTTTCTTCTTTTATAGATAAGATGCATAAAATAATGCATATTAAAGTTTAGTATTATTTTTGCGAAATTTCAATAAAAATGTGCCACCTTATCTAAGTAAACATACATGATTTTAGGTTACTTTAAAAGGAAGATTATGATTTTGAGCAGTTTTCTCGATTGCAATTATATAAAAGTTATTGGTTTGTTTGAAAATGCAACCCCAAATCAATTTAATATTTCGACTTACCTTTCGAAGACACTTCCAGCCTGTATCGTGTTCCCTTTGCCACTTGATGAACGTTTCTGATATCAACTCTATTATATGCGATTCCGCTGGAATTAAATTCAGCATCACAATTATGACATAAACGTGTTCCTTCGTCAAAGTGAAGGGATGCAGGTCAAACATCAGTTTGTTTCCTTTAAAATGTATGACCTGTATCCGCTCCCTCAGAGTAGACGGTATCAGGTAATTATTGGTTGTGATAATTCCTGAAGGGAATTTTTGCTTGGTATATGGTTCGTTTTTCCTTTCGAGTTTGGCTTCCATGTGCCGATCAATATGTTCTCTATAATTGTCCAGATTCCACCAACCGAATCCTTTGTCCAAAAATTCAAAGTTCTCGGTATGTTCTTTGACATCGTCGAACAAAACGTACCTGTGGCCGATCGCATTTCCCAGCATAAAGCTCATGCGGCTGCGGTCTATGTTGACCGATAAAACGGTTCCGTTCAGGAAGGAGCACCAAGCATATGCAAAAGTTGTCTTACCCGAATTGTACGGGTCTTTCAGACACACGTACCTTCGTTTGGGAAGGGCGTGGATAAAAAAGCTCAGAAGAATCACTGCCGTGCATTTTAACTTGTGGAAACCGACAACGTTAAACAGATGGAACATCGCCTGTCCAACCAGAGACTGAAAGTCGCCTCGTTTCACAAGTTCATCCCCCATCTTCAACGATTCATTCTCGATATATTTGATGTTTGGCATTCTTCTTAATTCTGCATAAATTGCAGCTCGAGTGACGTCAACTGCGTTTCTTGCAGCTCTTTTTCTATCAGGCAAATGAAGAAATTTTCGAGCATTTTCTATGTGGTCAATGCGGTCTTCGTCGTGCTGTTTTGAAATTTCGTCGCTTCTGTCACAGTCTCTGCATATTCCCACATCAAAATCTGCACGTCCGTAATTCTTCTCGATTCCGCAAAATGCGCCAGCAGGGCGTGGTCGAATTTCTGGCTGCTCTTCTCCGTCGAAGTGCCGGGCAAAGTACCGTCACTCACTTCCGGCTGGCCGTATTCCGAAACTATTTTCGAAAAAGTGTCCTTCACTTTCACTACGTAAAAGAATTCACCCCGAGTAACTCCGCAGCGTTCGAATTCCCTTTTTATATCCTTCATTCTAAATTCACGTTCGAACTGCAGAAACGAGTAGTTCCGAATTTGTCTTCCACATCGCGAAAAACACAAACCGAAATATATTCCTCTTGATTCTATCCAGCGATGCGATGTCTTTTGTAGATGTGAAGACGAAAATCAATTTGCCTGAACGTCTGTTCGTGGATGAACGCACGCATCCTTCCAAAAAATCGGATTTTAAAATTTCTCTTCAATTTCAATGGCGGATTAAAAAATGCGTCGTCAAACGGGGAAATGTTGTATGCCGTTTCTCGTGAAGTGCTATCAATTTCTTCATAGGACGATTCACAACATTTCCGAAACCTTCTCACCTGTTTCGGAACACTTCCCAGGCCTCGTTTAAATCCCTGAAATTGTCAAAAATATTGATTATATAAGTTAATTCCCACTCGCCTTTTTTTATATTATTTGTTACTTTCTTTTGCGGTTAATTCGTAATTTTATTAATATAATAGTATCAATAAAATATGAAATGAAACAAAAGAAATTAAATTGTAAGTAATGAATTATACCTCACTTGGTATAAAGCTGTAGCCAGACCTAGAAATGACACTTAAACTAAGAATGAAAAAGAAGTTGTTATGCGTTAATAACGGATGGCATACGCAGAAATAAACAAGCAATAAAATGAATTAAGAATAAAACCAAAGTATCTATGTAATAGAAGAAAGGATAGCAATAATTCTAGTGTAATCTCAAAGCTTAACAGTAAAAAATTCTCAAAGCCTAACAGTAAAAAATTCTTTATTCCTTAGTCTTTATTTCTTACTACTTCTGTAGTGTACTAGAAGTACTACAGAGGCTGTTCGCGCATTTTTTAGACGATTTATATTGTATTCACAAAACTAAATTACACACAATTCTTGTGTTTTAAATGTTCCATTTGACATCCCTTATTCTGAACTATCTTCCGACACAGCAATTTCCAGGATATTAATGCCTTTTGAAGTGTCAAAAGAGGTATTCTATCCCATTCCTCCCGAACAGCTTTCCAGAGTCCCGTTAGGGTTTGGGGACAACGTTTGGATAATGCAGTTTTTGCATTATCCAAACGTACGAAAGCACAAAAATCCATAGGTGACACATCGCGAGATTGAGTAGGGATATCAGTGAAGGGTATGGCCTCGATACCAGTTTTTTGTTCCATTTCTTTTAGGAAATTTACAGTGGATTTTGATGTGACTGCTAGCTCTGTCCCGGTGGAGTCTCACAGATGGATAGCACTGTGGGTAAAGCGATGGTATTTCATTCAAAAAATTGGCGATAAAATATGTTCCTGATAGTAGTATTTGGAGTTAATCTTGACATTTTTTTGCACTCTCTTTATTTTTAACTTGCCATTATAAGAAAAACCAGCAACAATCATGAATCTCTTAGAAAAACTTTCTTTGGATTCTTTGAACCACGTACTTAAATTTTTTTCTTCCCTTTTATGGTACTAAATGGCTCTTTTTTTGTTACAATCACTTAAATACACCCACGCTTCATCTATTGTGACAATTGTTTTCCATTTTTCTTTGGATAAGTCTTTCTCATATGGAATTCCGCAGCGTGTCCTGCGTCGAGCGATATGCTTTGGAAGAAGACGATGCACGTTGCGTTTTTTCGCTTTCTTAAGATTTAAATCAACGTTTATCATTTTGTTTACAGTGGACACCGAGCATTTTAATGATTTTGCAACTGCCCTTCGACTAGGGGGGTTTTCTTTTAACATTAAACAACGTACTTTTGCAATAGTCGAAGATGTCCGTTTTTTACTCGGATACTTGTTTGGAATTTTTGTCCCACTTGAGGCTCCAATTTGACGTTTTTTTCCTTTCTTGTCGATATTACCTCTATCGACGCTTTAGATGTCACAAAACCATGACTCTCACATCGTTTTTGGATAACGGACTATGCATATTTCTCTTCGGAAAGAGCGTCAATGTAGCCTTCGAACCACTGCTTTGTTCAATTCGCCATTTTGAATAAAAACAAAACTTTCCAGCCACAGACGATAATTTTGACTTTTAAAAACATTGTACAATTGCAATTACTTCTTTTGCGGCAAACAATTTTTTATTACCGCTTACCAACATCGTCTAAAAAATGTTCGAACAGCCTCTGTAGTACTAATACACTATACTACTTAAAAATAAACAATAGTAGTACTAAGAAAGTCATAGAGGGAAAAGGAAAAACTTTTAAGGACACCAAAAAACCATGCATAAATTGATATACCACAAATCTGCTTCAGTACACACTGGAAAAACCTCTCATACAGATCGACATTTGCGATAACGAAGTCTTTTCAGAGATGAGCAGAAGGCTAAAATCTGGACGCGTAGCTGTTCACAGTAACCTGACAAGAAAAGAAAAAAAAAATTTTTTAAGTTATTATGAAAACAATGAAACAGTGCAGAAAACTCTCGGCATTCTATTTTAAATTATACAAATATATTTGTCTTTATTCTAAATTTCTACTTTCTTCGAGTTATTATTTCAAAGAAGACGTTAGTCCCGGAGTTGGATTTAGTTTCCGCCTTCCATGTTGGATTGTGTTTTCAGTTCAGCAAATTATATTTATATTTTGGTATTTATTCTATATTAAGTGCTCCAAACAATTGATTACTATTACATTTGCGCTCCGGTGTTGAAAATTATCTTTATTTTATTGCTTTGGACCCTGTTTTTGAATTATTCGGCGATGTGAAATTTCGACCTTTCGCAGGCCAAGTGACGTGGCGTGTTTATATCTTGCTGGAAGCTTACATGCAATTAAAGTGGATGTATTAGGCTGCATTAGGATTGTAAGTACTGTTTTATTTCTTTTTTAGTATTTTGCAAGTGATTTTTGTATGATATTTATTGTCTGTACAACTTTGAATGGTTAATTGCATGATTGAATTCGCCGAACTTGGAAAGTTCCATAAATTTTACAGTATGTGTGCACAAGTATATTTTGTACTGGAAAGGCTTTATAATGTAATTTCACATAAAACGGTGCTATGTATTTGTAATTTCATGCGATTTTGTGAATTTCAGTTTTTAAAGCTTTGATAAAAATTTCATTCTGAGTTATATGGTTATATTTTATTATGCAAAGAGATAATACAGTATTTTCGCACATTTTACCGATATTTATTTAAAGTTTTTTTTGTTATTTCGAAAATGCTGTAATTTCATTTCCATACGCTCACAAGGTAAGTTTTTGAAACTTTTCATAAAATGTATTTACTGTCTGTAGGTCTGAGTATCAAAGTGTAGAGGGCTTTACTGTGTATTTTCACGTATTCTGACACATCTTATTCTGCTCTACTTTAAACATTCTGTTTGCATATATTTTAGGCTTAATATGTCCGCCGTTTGTTGACGGTTGAAAGTTTCAGATGTTGCACCTTAGGATTCGGACTTTTGGGCTGCTGACTGAATTCCTGATAATTGGCCGATTTCGTGCAAAACTTTGTGTTTAGGACTTTTAAAATTATTTTAAAAGCACCATCCAGTTTCCCTCCACAAAAAATAAATCCTCCACGACAGCTTGCTTTCCCTTTTGCAGGTTGCCTTTGTGTGTTTAAAATTGATCTAGATGTAAGACACGGCGCAAATGATTTGAGAGCCTCTCTTTGGTGAGAGAAGTTAATTACATCAAAGATCATTTGGCTGTTGATTTTTAAGTTCTTTTGAAGTTTAATGTCCTTAGCTTATTGTTCGTTAGTCGTCGTTAGTTGTTCGTTCATTAGTCTCGAAACGACATTTTGCGTTGGATCGTCATAAACGACAGATCACTTTTCAAATTGTTGTCATTAAATATTATTGTCCTGTATTAGTAATAAGAATCTGCATGTATGTATGAAGTTTCTTGCATTGGAAAAAAAAACGACCGTACCTTGAGCCATCAAATTTTGAATTGCGTAGTCCTCCACCCGTACATGTACACCTAAAAGCTCGAATTTATAACTTCGAATTTGTTTTATTATGTATTCCATATTTTGTAAAACTCTTAACAAATTTTTGTTTAACAAACTCAAAAATTTCAAAGAGAGCATTAGCAACAGCGTCCGGAAAAAGCAAAACAATTTTATCTCCAACGCGTTAGACTGTCTCCTGGTAATTCTAAAAATAACCTGTTTGTAAATATTTTGTGATCTTGCTGTAGAAACAAATTTTATGCAGCGTAAGCTTCAAGAACATAATATTTAATAAAGTAAATGAACAATACGTTAATAAAAAAAATATCGTAAAGCCATCTTGGTAAGAAATTCGAACAATGGGTGAAACTGCATATTACGGGCCAGTTTGACGCATTTTCGAAAAGTCGCCAAATCGGTTATTTTCGAGCGTTTTAGAAAATCACTAACTCATCATATCGCCATATTAGATGGTTACGAATTTGAATCCTGTAAACATGCAAAAATATCTAAAACAGAAGTTCAAGAAAAACAACGATAAAGTATTTGAAAGGGTATAAATATGTATTTTATGGCATCAACAATATTAAAACTTTTCATAATATATACTATTTTTAAGACGTAGCAAAATGGAGTAAAACGTTTTACCACGAAATTTAAGAAATTGTAATAAGCAGTAAATGAGCAATAAATGATCGGAAAGCATTGGTTCATATTTAATTTAAAACTTAAAGAAAAAAAAATGCAGGGAAAAAAAAGATAAAATTCAAAATTTCGAGCTATTGAAACATAGCAACAGTATAGTAAAAAAAAAGTGGTTATATAATTTTAACTACATAATTTATATTTTTAAAATAAATTATTTTCATGACGCCAAGAGGTTACCAGATTTGGCGCGATTTCGCTTCATTTGGCGACTGGCCGGTAATCTGCAGTCTAGCCGAACAATGATATGATGGACTGAGAAAAGACTGAAAAAAAAAATAGAAAAATGTGTGCCAACACTTAACTCTGCATCGGGGACTCTGAACGTACACTGCTACGTCACTTTTAAGCGAGCTCAGGGAGAGCGTAAAGAACCTTAAATAAACTGTTTTGGATGATCGTTAAAATCTGAGATTTTATTTAAAACTACTATTATTATGAATAAGTTTGGACTAAGACGAGTAATATTTTAATCAGTGATAGATTATATCATCTAAAACATAACAGCACAAGATTTTTCCTGTAAAATATTATATATATTTACATATAAAATCTTGGTTTAAAAGAGATGATTTACAAAATCAGAAACTTGGCGCAGTTATCCCTAGAGAAGTTTCATCTGCTTTCTGAATAAATTTGGATAGTATCTGAAATTACAGCTGATCGCGAAGTTGCACACATTTTTACCAGGGAAAAGATTAACTTCCAGTACATTATTATCATTTAGAACCCCTAGATGCCGCCACCAATCATATTTGACAATAAATTCTTCATTTACGATTAAAGGCCTCAATACTGAAGGTACGCATGATTTTTCTTTAAATATTTAGTCTATCAACAACTGGAAATATCTTTCATTGAAATATTTTTAAAGACTTCACGAGTACTATTAATGTAATTTATGAAAAGGCAGGGCAATGTACGTAGCATTCTTATAACCGAAAACTTTTCACGAATAGTGATCTTTCGATTATCTGAGAATAAAATGCTCTCTGTAATAATCTGTATGCCTTATGATGCATAAAAGTGAAAAATAAGATTTATCGGATATTGTTCGGAGAACAAACAGCCTTGACGCCAAAAAAGTTAGAAAAAGCTTTTTGTGGTATGGCAGGCAATGTTTGTCATTCGATGACGTACTTCCTCTAGGGAGACAGCCGTAATACTTTTCCCTTGCTAAGGGATTATCTGTAGTATTACTTATATCTGTAGTATTTATTATTGTAGTATAGTAATTAGTATTTATTACTGTAGTATTTATTATTGTAGTATTTATTCTGTAGTATTTACTTCCGTTGGCGTGATGAAATGTCGCCCATACCCTTAAAGTAACCAAGTTGGCGCAACCAAGGCTGTTCTCCGAACAATATCCGATTTATCCACAAAGCGCACTCAAGAAAGAAAGATCTTGCATTTGTTGTGGTTGCCAGGTTCATATTTAGAGGAAGAACATAGCGCACGTCACAGGATAACTGCAATGCAACAATATGACAGTTCGATACCTTCTACAAGGAGACGCTTCTTACTTTTTCTGAACCAAAATCAAGAGTAATAATGTTCCAGAAACCGGGCACATAAATGCTTGCCAGAAACCCGTGAATTATATTCAGAAGCTAAAATTTAGAGAGATAAAAGTAATGATATGCTTGTGCTTCCAATAGAAGACATTTTTCGTGGATCCCACGCTTGAGAATAATGTCAAATGCAACTGCAAGAAACTTCTACTGTATACAGGATTCTGACTGCTGATTATATTCTCGTATCCTCAAGCTCATATACTCAATGGTAATAATCTATCCTTTTAGAGTTCGCCCTGTCATTGTGGAACTCTTCCTTTCTGATATATGCTCCCAAGCAATGCAGAATTTTGAAATCGCATCTTGGGAAAGTGCATCCTTCCAGCTTCTTGATGTTTTCGATCATCGCGTGAAGGCAAATACTAACGATATCGTTTACAGATAGCTCTTTGCTGAGCACAGCATAAATATAACAGTTATCATCCGATATATACAGATGGATCCAAGTCAAATGTTCGTGTTGGGATGGTATTTGTAGTTGAAGATAACATAGAGGACAGAAGTTTGCACCACGCTTTCTCAGTGTTAGCATCTGAACTAACTTCCATACATTATGGTCTTTTGTACATCTCAAAGCTCTGCCACAAAATGTTCATCATTTAGACAAACTCGTATAGTGCGCTGAAACCGTTAGAAGCTTTTCTCGATACTCAGAACCCCGTAATAGCGGATGTACTCAAGATAAATATAAACATAACGAGTTGTGGATATAAAATTTGATACTGCTGGGTCCCCGGGCTTCCGGAAATAAAGGCTAATAAGCTAGCAGATATCACAACGAAATCTGCTGTTGAACTGTCCAGCCCCCTTATCCATTTTAAAGATATCTGTTGTGCCATCAAAAGACGATCCTAAGAAAATGGCAGCAACTTTGGGGACTTTCAGCTTCAGCCTGTAAATTGAGCGTTGGGATTTTACAAGAAATTGTAAGAATGAAGTTCTTTTGACTCGCTTCAGGATTGATCACACTAGGGTGACACATAACTACCTTTTGAAAGCTGAGAATGAGCCTGTTTGTTTAAATTGTAATGTCAGTCTCTCAGTTCGTGGAATTCTCATGTTTCAATAGTCTTCCGTCAGAAATATTTTAATAGCTGTGACTTACCCCCCTACCGTTTAATCGAAAGAGAGGTCAATTGTAATTTATTTTTTTATTTAAAAGAGACTGGCTTTTATTACCTCGTCTAATCTGATGTGAAGATTGTGCATTGTATTTTAATGTTTATTACTTGTGCGCTTTTACCTTGTTTTTATGTGACTCCGTTCTCTGGTACATTTTTCCAACTTCCTATTTTATTTAGTAGTAATTTGTTTTGATGTCATCCAATTAGATCATACTACCTCGCGTCTGGAGCAAGATAATCATCTTTGTTTTTGCGCCAATAATCCGACTCGCTCACTCAACGCTAATAACAAATAAAGAGGTAGTAGAAAAGATTTGTTAGCCGTCTTACTGAGCAACTGATCATTGATATGGTGACCTGAGAAAAGACTTTGAGGGGGGATAAAGAAAAGTCTGAAGGGGTTTAGATTTTAATGGTTGCTCAAAAAGGGTTTGCTTAGGTTTTTTTTACGCTATTGCTGAGTTTGCAGTCTACGAGGCTGCAGTCCCTCTCACTGCTGCGAAGACGTTTCTTTTGGTCTTTTTAGCTTTATTATTAAGCATGATTTTCTTCGCACTTACGACATGTGCATTTCAACAGCAAAACTACAAAACTTTTAAAAACAGCGTATGTTTCGAATTCCCAATGAATTTGAAGCATCGGCATAGTTTACTATTTTCTTCACTCTTTTCTATATATCAGTGTTAATTTTCTTAATAAGATAACTCCCGAAACTTTTTTTTTGCCTTTTTACTATTAACGTTTTGTGTATTAAACGTCATGTTGTTCGCACTTATGCCGCATAAAATTCGGTTCAAGAGCAGAATCACAAAATATGCAAAAACAGCATATATTTAGAGTTTACGAATTATTTTAGTCTCGCGCGCTGGAGATAAAAGTGTTTTTATTCCGTACGGTGTTGCCAATGCTCCTTTCAGATCGTTGAGTTTGTTAATGAAAAACTCAGCAAAGTTTTAGAAAATCTAAAATTCCAGATAAAGCGTAGTGTTCCATCCGGTCTTCCATCCGAAGATGTGCATAAGCACATGTTCGGGTGGAAAGCTATGCTGTTCCAAACTAGATGGACCTATGTACTGTCGTTTTTTCAAAATGCGAGGAACGTACATTCAGGTACAGGTAAAAGTGTTGGGAGCATCAGAAACTTCATTAAAGATCGAAGAAATATAGCTCCCAATCACTAACCGACTATAGGAGAATAAAGCTGATGAGTTTTCCTCTCCCTTTATTTTAGAGGGAGGTTTAGAAGTTTATCATTAAGAGAGGAGGACTAAAAAGGGAGAAAGGTCATTAGTAGAAGGGTCACTGTGTAATGGGCGAATCAATTATTAGTCCACCCGATGAGACCAAATCTCGAACATTTTCTACCTATGGGAAATGAGGGAAATCTAATAAAACAAGTTTTACATTAAGCTAGAATAGAATATATCATATGACACATTTAGAATAATACTTAATATAGAGAAAAAGACAGAAGATAAAAATATAGAACAATACAGGATGTGTCATATAATTTTGAATTTTTATAAATTTGGAATAAAACGCTAAAATAGATAGAATTTAAAATAATACTTAAAATATAGAAAATAAAATATAAAATAATACGTATAGAATAATACATAATATATGATATAATAAAATTTAGAATAAAATGTTAAAACATAGGATAATACATGATGTATCATATAATGGAATTAATAAAATAGAAGTATAAATTGTAGAAGAAAATAATATTGTATTTTAGGGTTCAAGGTCACAAATACGGTTTCAGTTTTCATTAGGCAAAGCTCGTGAGTCACTAAAGTATTCATGATTATAGAGTTCATATTAAAAAGCTTCATGGTTTAAGTCCATATATTTTAGGAACTCGTACAATATTCATGACTCATTTTTATTATGACACAGCAATCAATATCATGACTCATTTTTATCATGACACAGCAATCAATATCATGACTCACCTTTTCGTTTCTAATATGCTGTCATGACTCAGGTTTTATATTTCATTTTGTTTATTATGGATGTTCTAAGTCTTTTGTTGTTACGAACAATTACAAGTAAGTATTTGTTAACAAAGATCTATCATTGTTCTTTAAAATTCTAAAAGGTTGAAAATTAAATATTTTGTTATACACTCATGTCCATAAATTAAGAATAATGCAAAATCAGGCAAAGGAAGACTTAGAAGCAAAACAAATTTGACTTATTTGTAAAGCTTATTTATTAAACAAAAGGTAAAGAGCAAAACAAGATGCTATATGTTTGATATTATTAAAAAAAATTAGGGATTTTTTCTCCCTGGAGCAAATTAAAAAAACACCTATTTACAAAAAACCAATATTACATGGTTGGTATGATTGTTAATACGATGCAATACAGTCCGTACAACGCCTAGGCATGCCGAGTATCAAATAATCGATCTGATCTTGGGGGATATTAAACCACTCAAAAAGCAATGCTCTCCGAAGTTCCGGTAGACATGTAGGAGGAGGTTGACGGGCTGCAACTTGTCGGCCAAGCATGTCCCACACGTGCTCTACTGGATTCGAGTTCGGTGAGAATGCTGGCCAGTCCGTACGGGTGATATTCTCCGATTGAAGGCATTCGCTTACGATGTTTGCACGGTGAGGACGGGCGTTTTCATCCATAAACACAAATTGTGCGCCAATGGCGCCCCGAAACGTACATGTTCCAGAATGACGTCCCGATAGATTTGGCTTGTCATAGTTCCAATTTGAACATGCAGGTCAGTTCTGGAACCCAGAATAATTCCACCCCAACGAGCACTTCTGCACCACCGTAACGGTGTCGTTCAATGATGTTTTCTTGGTGGTAACGGGTACCTGGAGCTCTCCATATGAAAGTCCGGTGAGAATCAGACTGCAAGCTAAACCTGGACTCGTCGGAAAACATCAGACAGAACGCATCTGACAGGTCTACGAGTATATAGACCAATCTGCTCCAAGCGTCTGTTTTATTTTGGAGTTCGATTTCCGCGTGTCTCCGAATTATCGTTAATTTATGGATATGAGTGTATTTCGTTTTGTTGTAGATGGGGTTATTCCGCATAGATCTAATTCAATTCTGTTAAATTTTTGGTGAATTTGTTTCATATCAGTGAAGTTGTTGAAGTTTGATCATTCTTTCATGGATATATCAATATTTCTGTGTGTACGAATGTGAAAATTTATCGTGAGAGGACACGAGAAAAGACAGTGATCACGATTTGGCCGTATATACAGATATCAATGTCTATTAAGTTCCCTTGATGAAGACAAATAGGACATGGTCCAAGGCCAGTAATATATAACTTGTTAAAAAGGATTTTGTACTCTCGGTGTCGGTATCGCATTTTGGGTAGAAGAGATATGTACGTTGTCCTGTAGGTGCATTATTCCATTGTTCTTGCCGTATGTCAGTAATTTGTTCTAAGATAAGATTTGGGGAATTTTATATATAGAAAATTGCTTTCTTGATTAAGAGCAGCTTCTGTGGCAAGTTTGTCAAGTGTTTCTTTCCCAATATTTCAACTATGGCCTCTTATTCGTGATGTATGAATATTTAAATTATCTATTACGTTAGAGAGGTTATTGATGCCATAAGCAACAGAAGACTGATTTTCTGTATTAGAGACAGCACAGATGGCAGATTGACTGTCAGTATTAATATTTAATTCCATAATATTATTTTCTTTTGCTAATTTGATAGCCATTTTTATTACAGAAAGTTCAGCTTGATGAACATTGTTTGCATCTCTTGAGAACCCTTTCCATATAATGTAAGATTGTAGAAATAAATAATAGATTGTAGGAATAAAAACTACACTGTCAACTTTATTATTAATTTTTGAGCCGTTTGTTGAATAGTTTTAACTTTAGAGTTTATTTCTGTTTTTATTTTTGTGGGTGGTACAGAAGGATGTCTGCTGTAAGAGGGGGGGCACATCTGTTATGTATGTGGTGTTGTTATAAGTAATATTCTGTTGAAGTTGATATACTGTAGAACAAACTGCTTCTTGAATGGATTCGAGATGGAGTGGAATGGTTCCAGCTAAGATGTTAAGAGCACTGCTGGAAGTTGTTCGAAAGTGGTAATACATATTAAGTGTAAATTATCGTTGTATTGAGGTAAGAAATTTTTCTTTTCTTGTGGTCATGGGTAATGTCCAGATGGCTGAGCCGTAGGTTATCATTTTGATTATAACTGTATGATATAGCAATTTGGTGATATGAGGATTTAAATCCCAGTTTGGACCATGCACGCGTCGAAGATTTTGACTTGTAGAAGGCGTATGAAGTTCGCTCAGATGTTCGATAGAATTTGTTTTGGATCCATTATAATTCCTAGGTATAGGCTTGATTTTTTCGCCATTTAGTTTAACAGAAAGTTGCTTAGTAATATTTTGTACAGGTTTATGAACTGTCATGATTCTAGAACTGGAGGTTGAAATTTCAAGGGTCTTGCATTCTCGTTGGAATATTTCTTGACAATTTCTTTGAAAGATTATATGGGACTGTCCACTGATGACAAATGCGACATCGTCGGAGAAGGCAGTAAATTTAGCAAAAGGAAATTTTCATAATTTCATTTAATGTAATATTTCATAATTCTGCGGACATCCACGAACTTGCTTTCTGCTGATTATTGTTGTATAAAATGAAACTATGGCAATGATTATCGAGGAAATGTTTGATAATTTGATAGCTGTTGTAGGAACACTCAATATTTCTAAGTGATTCTTTAATTGAGGGACACCATAATGAATCGAAGGCTGATTTAGATCCATGCTGATTATTGCAGAGTGTAGGTTATTGATTTTATTAATACTGATTTGACTTAAGACTGCATTAATTGCGTGAATGGTAGATTTTTGCTGTCCAAATCCATACTGATTTTCATTGATGAATTTATGATGGTGAAAATAGTATTTAAGACTTCCTATAATACAACGTTCAAGAATTTTGCTAAGAGCTGGAAGAAGGTTAATTGATCAATAGGAATTACGATTTTTTAGGAGATTTGTTCTTTTTCAGGAAGAGTATATTTGTACTGTTTTTAAGCAGTCTGGGAATATACCATTTAAAGACATTTATTGTAGAAGATTAGAATTAGTTTAGGATTAGTTTTATGTATAATTTAAATAATTTTATTGCAGATTCCATCTGGTTCAGGAGCCTTTCTGTTATTTTTTTATTAATTCGATTGAGTTTCATGCATGTAAATGGGATATCATTATTTGTATTTGATGGAAGCAGATTACAACAAATTAATCTTTCTTCAGCTGAATCATCGTATATATTATCCTTTTGTAGAATAACATCTACAATGTTTTCGAAAGTGACCGTTCGTAACATTTTCGTCATTATTTCCCGTATTAGTGACTTTAAGTTGCGTTGGATGGAAGATTTTGTTGTTTTAATTTTGTACTTTGAGCCATACATATCCTGGTTGTTTGAACAAGAGTTGTGTTATGCTGTTAGTTTGAAGATATTATTTGCTGTTTATATGAGGCTTTCTGTTTTCTGTATTTTTGTAGTGTGATGAGTCGTTCTTCATTAATTTGCGATGATTTGAATTTTCTTGGTAATGCTCGTCTTTTAATTTTTTCATAATGCATTTTGTAGTAATGCTCGTGGAACACACAACACAAATGCAGATTCTTCATTGTTCAATTTCTTTAAAAATAATACAGGGTGATAGTATTGGGTGGCAACAATTTGAAAAGCCGTTTATTATGAATGACGCAAAATTCTGTTTCGTGATTATTATTAACCCATTCAAGCAAATGTCCTTTTGGATTACGCAATTATGAAAAACAATTATGTGGTACTACGGGCAATACCAATGAATGCCGTAAAGCCAAATGCTGCTCAGTATCTAAACGCCTTTCGTCATAGGAGTCAAAATGCCTATCACGCTACGGTCACAGTGGCAGCAATGGTATTACCGGGTGTAATCTCTATTTTATTTTATAAGACTGATACCTATGCTGAATCCAAGACGAAATGTGGAAAGTGTAGAAGGGGAAGTGACCATGGTCACGTGAGCAGATGATGAGATCATATTGGCTGAGTCCTTATTTATTAAAATTATATGAAAGGGACAAAATTTCATGAATTAATTAAATAAAATATTTAATCTTGAATGGAGGTAATCTTTATGAGCTGCTTAACTTTGTAAGTTTAAAGTAAACGCAAAAATTAAGTAGGAAAGTCCTTATTGCCTGTCAGGAGGTATACAGCATGAGGTCGCAAATTACGAGCTTCATTTAAAATTTCATAGCGGAATAAGTTGAAATGTATCACGTGGCTGCCATCCAGTGCATTTTGGAAGAATTTTTCGTTGGTCTTGTACAGATACTTGGACAGCGGTTCGATATTTAGATCTTCATGAAGTCTTTTTATTTCTGACAAACGTGTTAGTATTAGTCATAATTCTGGGGAATTTGCTTTGCACAGTTTGCAGTTTTTTTGTCATTTTTGAAGCCGTTGCCGAAGCAGGAGAAGCATATGAAATGGTCTTAAGTGGTCAGATGAATCAGATGTTTTTTTGGCAAGATCTAAGTTTGAATATTTACCGATGAGTGGGTAGAGACATTGCATAACGTTAGTAGTTTTACTTGTGATGTGCGTGGGTCCAAATTAGCTTGTTATTTAAAATGACACCTAGATAACGAGCTTGCTTCACGATGGGGACGGGTTTGTCGAAAAGAGAGATTTTTCTTAGCAGGGAAATTTTTCTTTT
>KK121902.1:37918-49054 GCA_000611955.2 Stegodyphus mimosarum | reverse complement strand
TCACTCTTTCCTACCTCTCACTCACTGTTTATCCCTCAGTTTCTAACTTGAGTGACTCAGTGAGTGTGTGTGCACGAGACTGAGTGAGTGTTGAAAGTTAGGGAGTATGACAGTGAGAGGGAGTGATTGAGCGTCAGAGTTAGTGAGTGAGTGAGGGACAGAGGGAGGGATTGAGAGTGCGGGAGGGAGTGAGAGTGATGGAGTGCATGACAGAGTGAATGTCATCCTGAGGGAGTTAGTGTAAGTGAGGGGCCCAGAGATTGAGGCTGGAAGGGAGAGAGTAGAGATTGAGGGAATGTGAGAAAGAATGAGTGAGCGTGAATGGGAGCACACTTACTCACGCTCAAACTCACTCATTCACACTTTCTCTCCCTCCTCTCACACTCAATCACTATCACTCTGTCTCACCCTTCCACTCTCACACTTTCTCTTCCTGATTGTCTCACTCAATCACCGACTCTTTCTCTCTCCCATTCACTCCCTTTCTCACTATCATTCTCACTCACTCGCTCTCTCTCGTGAATGAGATAATGGGTGAGAGAGTGTTTTAGTGAGTGAGTCTCACTCACTACTCAAACACTCTCACCCACTATCTCATTCACGAGAGCGAGTGAGTGAGAATGATAGAGAGAGAAATAAAGTAGGTGATTGAATGAGAGACAATCAGGAAGAGAAAGTGTGAGAGTGAAAGGGTGAGAGAGATTGAGTGGGTGAGAGAATGAGTGCGTGGAAAGGAGAGGAATTGTGAATGAGAAGTGCACTAACTCACCCTCCCACTAACTCACTCTCTTCGTCTCTCTATCACTCATGTTCCCTCTCCTCCCTCTCATTCCGTCACTTTCAGACTCCTTTACTCACTCTCCCCACTCTCATTCTCACTCTCTCCCCTTCGTACTCACTTTCGCTCACTTACACTCCCTCGCTCATTGACTCGCACTCCCTTTCTCCATTCCTCAATCTCACCCCTCACTCCGAGTTGTCTCTCCACAATCACTCACTCATTTCCCTCAGTCACACTCTCATTCTCCTTCACTCATTCACGTTCCCTCACCCTCACCCACTCTCATTCTCCTTCACTCATTCACGTTCCCTCACCCTCACCCACTCTCATTCTCCTTCACTCATTCACGTTCCCTCACCCTCACCCACTCTCATTCTCCTTCACTCATTCACGTTCCCTCACCCTCACCCACTCTCATTCTCCTTCACTCATTCACGTTCCCTCACCCTCACCCACTCTCCCTCCCTCACACTCATTGCACTCAGTCTCTTCTTCACTCTCTCTCAATCACTCCTTCTCATTCACTCACGCCCTCAGTCAATCTCTCACATATACGTTCCCTCCCTCTCTCAATCCCTGTCCCACCTCACTCTCCCTCGCAATCACTGACTCTCCCTGCCCCTCACAATCATTCTTTCCCTCCTTTATGTCTCGCTCTCTCCCCGTCACTCCCTGCTTCTCACTATCACACACACAGTCTTTTTTGCCCTTTCTCACCCTCACTTATTCACTCCCTCTCTGCCTCTATCATTCTTTCTCATTCACACTCTCCTTATCTCTCATTAACTCTCTCCCTTACTCCTCAGTCTCACTAACTCACTCATCCTCCCTAACTCTCACCCATTCCCTCCATCCCTCCCTCACTCTCTCAATCACTGTCACTCAGCCTCACATCCGCCGACAAGCTGTGGAGGTCCCGCAAGTCACTTGTACCGCGAGTACCGCGATTCTGTAGCATGTGCAAGATACCCTGGATGTTCCCGTGTCGACGAGAACTATTTCCCGTCGATTGGGTGAACGTGGCCTGCACTTACGGCGTCCGTTAAGAAGACTGCCATTGACCCCACAGCATAGACGCCAACGTTTAGAATGGTTCCGGACTGGAGCGAAGTGGATGACAGAACCCGAAACGTCGTGTTTTCAGATGAGTCACGCTTCTGTTTATCCAGTGACAGTAGCCGCATACGTGTGTGGCGTCGACGTGCTGACAGATCTAATCCGGCAGTAACTATGGAACGCCCCACCGCGCGACAAAGTGGCATAGTGGTTTGTGTCCCTTTTGCCTACTATTCCAGGTCACCTCTAGTTCGTATTCAGGGCACTATGACGACCCAATGATACTTGGATAATGTACTGCGGCCGGTGACAATCCCCTATCTTCAGGGGCTGCCTAATGCAATTCAGCAGGATAACGTCCGACCACACAGTGCTCGCATCTGCCAACATGCTTTGCAAGGTATACAGGTGCTTCCCTGGCCACCGTTAGCAGACTCTGCCCTGCCTCTTTCAGAAGACGAACTGTGGCAAATGGTTGAAAATGAATCGAGAGCCATCCCTCAGGACACCATCCGCACTCTTAATGACTCTGTGCCTAGACGTGTTTCTTCGTGCGTCGCTGTCCGCGGTGGTCCTACATCCTCTACAAATAAAGCTGGCGTGGGTGAAAGCACATGCCGGCAACGCCGGGAATGAGCTGGCCGACCAGCTAGCAAAGGAAGCTGCCCTTAATACCGAAGCAGATCAACATCCACTTCCACGTCCTATATCATGGCTGAAGAGGAGCCTAAAACAGAAGATGCACTCACAATGGCAAGATGAATGGGACGTCGGGGACACCGGACGTCGTGCGCATTACCACTTTCCCAAAGTGGACCCCGACTGTCTCATCCCCCATGCGCATTTAACAAGGTATATTACAGGTCACGGACCATTTCCAAAGTATTTTGAGAGGCATGGGATAACTAACTCTGATATCTGTATCAGTGGTCAGGTGGGGACCCCTGAACACTACGTAACAGAGTGTCCACTAACAGAAGGCATGCATATTCCCATTCCCAGTACTAACACACAAGCCTTTTGCAAGTTCTTAGTAAAAGACAGACATACAATTCGCAAAATAATAAAAATCATGGACAGGCTTACGAGCCTCGGCACCGACTTATGTCAGCCTTAGTATGATAATGTGAAAACGCATTCAAAAGCAAAATAGATGCAATTTAGCGTATGCTGTGGGGTCAATGGCAGTCTTCTTAACGGACGCCGTGAGTGCAGGCCACGTTCAACCAATCGACGAGAAACAGTTCTCGTCGACACGGGAACATCCAGGGTATCTTGCACACAAAATGGCGGTACAAGTGACTTGCCGGACCGCCACAGCTTGTCGGCGGATGCGTCGATCCACGCGTGCTGACGTCACTCTGGCTGCACCTGTACCCCTCCTTCTTCCCACATTCCCCTGTTTCAACCATGTTCGCCATAGCCGAAGCACCGTGCTCGCATCCATGTGGGTATCAGCTGCGATTTGACGTAAGGACCAACCCGCCCTTCTCATTTCGATCACCATAGCCCTCGTAAAATCGTCTATCTGCTGGAAGTGCCTTCGTTGACGGCGGCCTGGCATTCTCTCCTATTACACGTATCCTGATCACAACTTCCACTTCCGAGGTAGAAGGTAGCGTTTTTTTTTTGGAGCTCCGCGTTTTGCGATCATAGCAGCGGAAATTTTCAACTTTAGGATCTGAAACCAGCTGTATTCGATAGCCGACACCTTTAGGAGTACGTCCATACCAGATTTACGGACGTACGGCCATTAGTTATTTAATTAGGAATTAATTAGTTTTTGTGATCAACGCGCCGTGTGGATTTCTACGGACAGTGATCTTTGGACCTCCGCCGAGCATCCACCGGTACCCGACGCCATCTGAAAATTACATCGATAGAAAGAGGACATTCAGTGGATTAATTAGGTACAAGATTGAAGCTGGTGCGTTAATTAGATAAAAAAAATTAATTTTTAAAGTTATTTTGGCCAAGACCACGAGGTAAACCGACCTCAGCCTTTCAACGAAGCAGCTACTCTTACACCCCAGTGACCTGTGACCTTTTGAGAGCAACAAAGGCCTTTGAAATCCCTTGCCCCCCTGCTGACGGTGACATTCCTTTAACAGAATAGGGAGATAAGAGCGACTGAGGACTATTAGAGCAAACTGCTAACTAAGCAATTAATTAAAACAGGCCGACGGGACTTGTGGATCTGATTTCTAGGTGCGACGAGGATTAAATTCAGTTTAAATTTCAAAATTTTTGAGTGATTAGAACTGGATTAATTAAATTAGTTATTTACCGGACTTCGGATTAACGCTTCAGTGTGCTTGTGTCTTGGTGTAAGCGTTTTCGTCGATTAAGTTTATGTGACAATTAGGATTACGCAGTTCTAGTTCAAGTACAGATGAAGACAAGAGCCGAGTAGTACGGCCAAGGTAGGCTTTTATGCTGTTAATTAAGTCTCTAATTAATGTTCTAGCATACGCATTTTTAATAGACTCATTATCTTCTGACTGACAATTTTTAAGTAACAGTGCAAATACTTTCTTCTAGTACTCATTTTAGGGACTTTAAAATAGTAATTAAGGCTACAGCTAATTAAGCTTCATAATTATAGCAATTTTAGTGACTTTAAAATAGTAATTAAGGCTACAGCTAATTAAGCTTCATAATAACTTTAATTATTCAATGTAAACAATTTTCTGTGTTTAACTGCTCGTGGTTGCAGATTAGTGCATAGCAATTCCTACTGACACATATACTAATTTATGTACAGTGACATTTAGTAACTTTGTGTACGCTAATAAGTTAATTGGTACACAGTAATCGGAGTAATTACTTTTCATTACACACTTTTATGTTTATGTATATTAATATTTTTCAATAGTGCACTTTATGATGATACATTTGTTTTAATAGACACACAGTGATTATATTAATTATTATTTGTTACACACATATATATTTATATGTATTAGTATTTCTCAGTAGTACACTGTATGAAGACACATTTGTTTTTTGTTGACACACAGTGATTAATTGTGATACATATTTTGTTTATGTATGACTCAATAATGCTAGGTAGTATTATTTGAATAATCAGTATTAATTGAAATACAGTGAATCCTGACAAATCTTTCTTGTTACATAAACACATGTTTTTGTATGTACCAGTAATACATCTGTTAAAATCGACACACAGTGATTTGTAGTAACACATGTTCTGTTTATATGCATGGTTCAGTAATACTTATTAGTATTATCTGAATATTTTGTATTAATTGACATAATGACTCCTGATAATTCTACTCTGTAACACAAACACATGTTTTTTTTGTATGTACCAGTAACATTATGTACCACAGTAATTAGTGTAATATGTGCTCTCGGTAACACATTTAAGTAAGTTATATACACACATTACTGATATTAATCTGACTTTTAGTGCTCAGTAAGGCATATCATATAGGCTAATTGATAATTAATGCCCAACTGTGAATTACAGTAATATTAAAGTTAGTGCTCTGTGCTTAGCAATTGAATATAGGTTGATATCTAAAAGCACACAGCAACGTTTTGATTAATTGAGTGCAGCACTGCATTTGTACCTCATATTCATATAGCGAAGTGTCTATTGTATAAATGAGCTTACTGCATTTGTACCTCATATTCATATAGCGAAGTGTCTATTATAAATGAGCTTCTACAAATAAGTTCAGTGATATAATATAGCCTACAGTGAAGTGATACCACTAATTGGTGATTCTTTATGTATGTGTTTTAAATTGATAAGTGAAGTGTTACAGTGCTAAGTGTTCTCGCAAATAGCTAAATAGCATTCAAGTGAAGTACACAGTGTTTGCGAATAGTGAATCACGAAAGTTGGAGTGAGAAATACTGTTCAGAAATGAAGTGTCATCACATAAATAGTGCAAATTCGCGTGTGAGTGTAAAGAGCCCCTGCGAAGGGTTTTAATGCTAAGCGTTTACTTTAAGCAATGTTGCACTGTTAAAGTGCAAGTGCTCTGTGTTGGTGAAAGTGAGCTACGAAATAATAGTGATATTTCTAGATCAGCAGAGAAGTGCTGTCACAAATAGTGCAATTTATTAAAGAGTGATAAAGCCAAAGCGAAGTGTTGTTCAGTGCTAAGAGTCTCCGATTTTTAATATAAATCGGCATATCTGATATAGTGAAGAATTTCTATTTAAAGTGCATAGTTTAACAGTACGTGTGCCTTAGTGGTGATTTACACAATAGCTAGTGACCAGTGCAAATCTTATCTATTTATAAGTGTGTTCGTATCAAGTGCAACAGCAAGCATAAGTGCTTTTAGTGTTACTCCAGCGGAGAAAGTTTACAAATTTACAAGTAGTGATATGACACGCCCTTCAGTGCTGCCAGAAGACTCTGAAACACAGCATCCGCAGGAGCCCTTAGATACGGAAGCGTTGTTGACATCGGAGTTGAACCATGAGGACAGGGTCAATTCCTTGATTAAAGAGATTTTGCATATATCGGAGACTTACAGAGGAGGTCGTTACCTTCTCCCGCAGGATCTTCGAGTCAGAGTTAAGAATTCCCTAGGAATTTTACAAGGTTTAGCGTTAGAGGGAGAAGGACACAAACCAAGACCTGAAACAGCTGAGGTTGGAATTAACACGTCGACCTTCCTCTGCTGCGGCCGGCAACACGCGTCATTGCAGGAAGTTCAAAGCAAACCTCAACAGACAGACGTACATTTGGTACAAGAGACACCTGTGGAAGAGCAGACCACAGCGCCAAAGTCATTCGCGGAAGTCGTTAAGTTAACGCAAAGACCAAGCCTCATCCTAAAGCCGCCCGGGGATAAGACGAGCGCGCAGCTGAGACAAGAATTGCAGGAAAAGGCGCCGCTCAGCAAATTACAAGTGGCAGTCGAGAGGATCTCTACCTCTGCTAAAGGAGAGATCGAGGTATTCTGTAGGTCTGCAAAGGACGTGAAAAAATTAGAAGAAGCTCTTCAGAAGGTGCAGATAGAAGTCGACGTTCGCAGAAGACAACGTAGGCGACCACGTTGTACAATACACAGCGTGCCAGATAATGTCAAACCAGAGGAACTCGTCGATGAAATGGCAGCCGCAACAGGTATCGCAGCTCTCAATGCCAAGCCTCTTTTCAAGCTCCGCGAGTGAAACCCCAAATATGTCAAATGGGTGTTTGAGTGTGAGTCGGCTAGCTTCCAGGCAATCATCAGAACAAGGAGAATATACATCGGGTGACGAGCACTTAAGATTACAGAGTACCTGGGCATCAGACGGTGCTACAGGTGCCAGCAGCTCGGCCACACGCAAGACAAATGCCAGTGTAAGAAGGAATTCTGCGGGTACTGTGCTGGGCCGCACCAGACAAGCAAATGTAGAGCTGAGATCCCAGACTGCATTAACTGTCGGGATGCCAATGACCGTCATGGAGCAAGGTACGACTGCCCAGTGTACCAACAGGCAGCAGCTACACGCGAAGTATCACGCAGTACTAACAGCAACAGTATATTATCAAACAGAAGGACAAGCTAATGCCGAGGAGCAAAGCAACCAAGAGACAATAATGGACCCTCCTGATAGTGTAATGAATCTCGCGACGACGGGACAGCAACCGATGATAAAGTGCCTGCAGATTAATTTGCAGCGGGCACATGCCGCCACATCACAAGCTGCAATATATGCAGCGGAGGAAGGGATTGACTTTATTATAGGCCAAGAGCCATATCACAGGAATGGACGAATGGTAGGATTTCCACTTCAGTGGAACATTTTTCAACAAGTAGATTCAGACTACCCGCCACGAGCCTTTATAGCATCATGTAACCCAATGTGGACACCAATGGCAGTAGTAGCGGAGCGAGACTTTGTTGCCATGTTGCTTGAAGTATCAAATTTGACAATTATGATAGTTTCTATTTACTCTCCGCCTACTGAGGACGCAGACCCGACGATAAAACGAATGCAACAGCTACTCGGATCTCATCGTGTGGCAAACGTGCTATTTGCCGGTGACTTTAATGCGCACAACTCAAGGTGGGGATATGCAGACACGGCGCCCAAAGGGCGCATCCTAGAAGATTTCTTTAGTAGCCTAAATCTAGTTATCCACAATCACGCTGATGTACCTCCGACATATGCGAGGATCCACTCTCGCGGCTGGCCAGACTTGACAGTTACGACTAACCAACTGGCACCTCTCCTCCAGGACTGGTCAGTGGTCGAGGAGCAAAGCTTGTCTGATCATAATTACATCCGTTACAGCATAGCAAGGAGCACAGATGTCAAAATCATCAAAAGATACAATCTCCCAGGAGGAAGGATTAGGAGATTCACATCAGCTGCAACATCAAGGCTCACACCCTTCTCAGAAACCATTAGTCGGGCTACCTGCAGAGAGGAGCTAGAGACAATAACGCAAGACGTTCTTAAAACAATACAGCAAGTCTGCGAAGAGACCCTCCCGCAACGTACAGCCAAAAAGATCTCTCGGCTACATCGGTGGAACGGAGAGCTGCATACTCAGCAAAAGAAGTGCCGTGCTCTGCGTAGATGGTTAAAGTCAGAACGTAGACAGGACTTAAATACCGATACAGTGATAATCTACCGGAGAGAGCGGGCGTTATATAAACGCATGATTTTAACAGCTAAAATTTCTAGCTGGAAGAAATTTTGCACAGACAATACAGATGTATACGGGATACACCATCGCATAGCATCAGGAAAGCTTTTTAAACCACCTAACCTGCACGTATTAACCACGGTAGCCGATGGAAATAGCCCCAATGAAGAGACAATGCAAGCCATATTAAATACTGTATTTCTTGCGGACAATCCGCTAGAGGATAATGAAGAACAGTCAACCATCCGGAACCAGACAACAGCCCTACTTACTGATAACGACCCAGGGATCACCGCAAAGGAAATCTTGCATGTCTTGAGACAGCTTCCACAACGAAAGGCTCCGGGTCCGGATGGTATTGACTACCGAATCATTAAACAGGTCATCCGCACCAATGTCAACTTGTTCAGTGCGCTTTTTAATAAACTGTTGGATAGCGGTACCTTTCCAAGATGCTTCAAAATAGGGCAGGTGGTGCTGTTTCTAAAAAAGAACAGAGATCCTGCAAGCCCGGAATCCTACCGCCCTATATGCCTCCTCTCTGCACTCGGGAAAGTGTACGAGAAGATACTAATGCAAAGATTAAGACATCACCTATATGTAACTAAATTCCTAAGCGAAATCCAACACGGTTTTACCCCGGGACAATCTACCTTGCACGCCCTGGCGGAAGTAAAAGATGAAATAATGAATAACAGATCAGCTGGCTACCACACAGCGTTTATTTCGATAGATTTAAAAAGTGCATTCGACACGCTGTGGTGGCCAGCGATCATGCAAGCCCTCCGCAGAGCAAACTGCCCACAGAACTTGTACCAAGTAATCGGACACTATCTTTCAGATAGAACTCTTATCATGCAGCACAATAGTGGCACTGTCACGAAAGTTCAAACACAGGGATGCCCACAAGGCTCATGTGCCGGGCCATTCCTGTGGAACGTGACATTTGACGGGGTGCTACGGGAACAATGGCCCAGTCATACGAGAGTCACTGCCTACGCAGATGACACAGCTTTGATAGTTAAAGGACTTACTAGAGAAAAACTGCAGGCAAACGCAATGGAATCGTGTGCACTCTTTCAAGAACGATGCAACAAACTAAAACTGAAAATAGCAGAAACAAAATCAAAGATCCTCCTTATTCCTAAAAAGGGGGGGTCTCTAGCCCGGCAGCCCAGAATTCTACTGAATGGACAACGACTTAAAATAACAAAAGAACTTAAATATCTTGGAATAATCTTCGATACTAAATTAAATTGGATGCCGCACATCATAGAATTAAAGAAAAGAACCTCAGCTATGGCACAGCAATTAAAATTTATGCAAGGAACACAGTGGGGGCTCAACCCACATATGCAGAAAATTCTTTATAAAACAGTCACAGAGAAAATAGTAACTTACGGTGCCGCGATCTGGGCCTCACCTATGCAAGGCCGCAAGGTGAGGCACCTAAACAGCATTCAAAGGCCATACTTACTGAACATAACAAAGGCCTTCCGCACCTCGCCCACATCAGCGCTGAATGTCCTGGCAGGCCTGCCACCTCTTCCTCTAAGCGTTGAAAAGGAGGCAATCTATCAGTTAGTCACCCAACTAAAGACAACAGCTGTATATTATGATAATATCCACTCCCCTGATGCCTATGAACAAAAATTAATTCGATTGAATGACCACCCGGCAAAGCAAGGAGAGGGTGTAAGCGTATATCTCAAACACAACCCAGTAAATACGGAAGCTAAACTAATTTACTATACCGATGGTTCAAAAATTGACACTGAAGCGGGCTGTGCATATGTCTCTATGAGAGAACAGGAAGCAGTAAAGCGGTGGAAAGGACATTTGGAAACACATAACAGTGTGTTTCAATGCGAGGTACTTGCAATAGAGAAAGCCTTAGCAGACATCACCACAAATCAATACAGCGGAAGCATGATTTTTACGGATTGCCTGTCTTCCCTTTATGCAGTACTAAATCCGGCACACAGCTCTCCGCAAATAGCAAAAGTCCAGACAATACTGCGAGAGAACCAACATCTACAAATAAAGCTGGCGTGAGTGAAAGCACGTGCCGGCAATGCCGGGAATGAGCTGGCCGACCAGCTAGTAAAGGAAGCTGCCCTTAATATCGAAGCAGATCAACATCCACTTCCACGTCCTATATCATGGCTGAAGAGGAGCCTAAAACAGAAGATGCTCTCACAATGGCAAGATGAATGGGACGTCTGGGACACCTGACGTCGTGCGCATTACCACTTTCCCAAAGTGGACTCCGACTGTCTCATCCCCCATGCGCATTTAACAAGGTATATTACAGGTCACGGACCATTTCCAAAGTATTTTGAGAGGCATGGGACAACTAACTTTGATATCTGTATCTGTGGTCAGGTGGGCACCCCTGAACACTACGTAACAGAGTGTCCACTGACAGAAGGCATGCATATTCCCATTCCCAGTACTAACACACAAGCCTTTTGCAAGTTCTTAGTAAAAGACAGACATACAATTCGCAAAATAATAAAAATCATGGACAGGCTTACGAGCCTCGGCACCGACTTATGTCAGCCTTAGTATGATAATGTGAAAACGCATTCAAAAGCAAAATAGATGCAACAAAGGCATATCAATGTATATGAATGTAAATAGTATAATGTCGCAAATGTGTAACTTTACA
>KK121902.1:17507-37181 GCA_000611955.2 Stegodyphus mimosarum | reverse complement strand
GTGAATGTGAATAGAATGTAATGCATATATGTATTCATGTGTACACACCACTTGTCAAGAAACGTTAAAGCACAAGTATTTAAAAGAGAATGTATATCAACAAATCATATGTGAAATTGCCCTTGCCCGGCCATGTAAAGTATTTATGTTTTATAAATACTGGGCCCGGGCACGTTGGATTAGGGTCTCCCCCCAGGTGGCATGAAGGAAATTTCTGGTTCGCCGGACTGCAAGTCTGATGGTCTGGAAGTTGTGTCTGGGCGCCTCGTGCGAGCCACCCACGAGGCCTCAATGGTCTGCTCTAGATAATGGGGGACGTGGCGCTACACCGATTAATCCTAATGGTAGAGGGATGGTGCCCACGTCTTCCCGTCACTTATCCTACTGAGCCATAAAAAATCACCAGCGCTCATCATTCTTCCAAAAGAAAATAATACGATTGAAAACCTTTTAGATGATTTGGATCACTATGTTCCATTAAACGACTTAAAACAGAAAATTAAAAAAATAACCAAACTTAAAAGGGGAGGCTTGGTTGTCACCGGCGAATCTTACAACGATGTTAAACTCCTTAAAACAATACTAAACAGTCCAATAGATAACATTTGTCTACGAATTTCTTTACCGAGACTGCCAAGATGTAACTTTCAAGACGTTCCAGCCCATTACACGGATAAAGACATTTCTGCCTTAATATCTTTGATAACAGATACATCCACCCCTTCTTTCACCCCACTTTTCAAACTTTCAGAAAGATCAGAATCTACAACAAAGTGGATAACTGAATGTTCCCCTACGATTTTCGAACTTCTTATCGACATGAAGACAATTGCAATAGGTTGGAAAACTATCCGAATCACCGAACATTTTGGAATTTGTCGATGTAACAACTGTCAAGATTTTGCACATTCAAGCAAATTCTGCACTTATTCAACTCATTGTCTATACTGCGGAGATAATCATCATATACCTCAATGCCAGGCTCAAGCTCCAACCTGCATTAACTGTCAAGTTAATAACGCCCATTTTAACAGCAATTTCCATATCTATCATGCCGCGAATGATGTCCACTGCCCTTTTTATCAATTAGAAGTCTCCAAAATTAAATCAAGAACATACTATTAATGCATTCTCATGAAAAAATAAGAATATTACAAATAAATTTACAAAGAGCTAGGACCACTTTAACGAATGCTTTACAATTTGCAAAAGAAGACAACATCAATAGCATCTTAGCACAAGAACCATATATTTCCTCAACAAGAAAACTGGAAATTCCATCGGGAATATTTTCTCAACTTTCGCATTCTCAAAAATCTTCTTTAATTTATATTGGCCCTCTAACTCCAATAGTAATTCAAACTACTCTGCATACAATAACTATCAAATTAGAATTTCTTACTTATCCTTTATTTTGCACCTCCATTTATGCTCCCCCATCAATAGACTTACAAGAGATTCTTATACAACTGGATTCAATTCAACTGCTTTCAAATTCGCATCATATCACTGCAGGAGATTTCAACGCGCATAGCCCTGTATGGGGAGCACCGGTAGAAAATCAGAGGTAGACTACTTTTAGAATTTTTTCAAGAAAAACGCCTTACAATTTTAAATAATGCAAATAGTCCATCTACATTCCTGACATCAAGAGCACAAGGTTGGATAGACTTAACTCTCGCAGCGCCTAAAATAGCAACCTTAATCTCAAACTGGAAAGTTTCTGAAGAAGAATCTTAGTGACCACCGATTCATCACCTTTGAAATACAATCCAATTTCACTTTTAATAAAAAACGTCGCTTCAAAACACAATGTGGAGGACACAATAAATTTATATCTAATCTACAAAATAACTCTGCCAGTATTCTTCATTCCTTAAAAACAGCCTCTTCAAAAACGGAAGTCAATACCTCTGTTACATACCTCATAAATAGTATAATAGAGATCTGCAACGCCTCATATAAACAATCACCAAAAAATTAAATATTCCATGGTGGAACCAAAATCTCTCAATAGAAAGAAAAAAAGTACGAGCTCTCAGAAGAAGATACAAAGCCTGTATAGAAGATACTGAAAGAATTCACTATAAAATAGCATTCCAAAAAGCAAGAGCGCAGTATGAAAGAAATATCAGAATATCAAAAATTAATAGTTGGAAAAAATTTTCACGTCTACCTCCAAAATTTATGGCTCCGCCTTCAAAATAGCACACAATAAAATGTTTACTCCTCCTTCATTATCAAGGTACAGCTTCACTGAATCAATTTCCTCTTCCCAGGCTGCATTGGAAATTTTATCAAAACTATTCCCTCAAGATGAAAATGGATCAAATCACAGATGCAGAAGCATCAAACAGTTCTACATATCGTCCTAATCCACCAACAGGTATCATCCCTCCAAGCATCGACGAATTGGAACATATCATCAAAAGACTAAATAAGAAGAAAGCCCCAGGTCCCGATGGAATAGACAACATCATCTTAAAACTTATTTTTTATAATAATCAACAAATTATCAAATCATTCATTAACGTCTGCTGGAAAAACTTAACATTTCCTAATATATTAAAAAATGCAGAAGTTGTTTTACTCCTCAAGAAAAATAAACCAGCCACAAACCCTTTATCATATAGACCAATATGCCTTCTTCCCACGTTGGGCAAACTCCTTGAAAAACTAATCCTTTCAAGACTTATATATCATCTAAATAATAATAAAATCATGCATGAAAATCAGTATGGATTTACACCAAATAAATCAACAGAGCATGCTACTCAGGAGGAAAAAAATGGATGGATACATGTGAGGGACTTGATGCTGGATCATCTGACACGAAACTGTGGAAATTGATCAAAAATATTAGCAGTGAACAACCACAGATAAAGAGGTGTAATACTATTTTAGATTCAGATGGCAACATCCCTATAGACGAAAAGGCTGCGGCTGATCTCCTCGGGGAATATTACCAGAAGACAAGTGAGCTTACTTTTACAGAAGTTGATAAGCAAATGTGGCAAAAAGGTCTAGAGATCTTACACATGGTTGTCGCAGTGCTGTCTCAGGCAATCCCCTTTTCTTTAAACCCTCCTCCATGCATGAATTGGAGATGGCACTCGAGGATCTTGATTTGACCAAAACTCCTGGACCTGATGGCATCCATGGACAGATGATTGGACATCTTGGCCTTCATGCAAGAAAGAAATTTCTGAATATAGTGAATCAATCTTGGAGTCTTGGACGCCTTCCTAAAGAGTGGAAAAGAGCCACAATCATACCTGTTGAGAAACCTGGCCAAACCGATGGATCTCCTGGGAGCTTCAGACCCATTGCCCTAAGCAGCATTGCTTGTAAAGTAAAATGATCATGGGGCGGTTGCTCTTCCACCTGGATAACCATGACCTCCTATCAAAAGAACAATACAGTTTCAGAAGAGGTCATAGCACCACTGATCAATTGGTTTATCTCAGCCAGAAGATTAAAGATGCCCAAAACAAGCGGCCTACCAATCATACTGTGGCTGCTTTTCTAGATTTATCAAAGGCATTTGACCGTGTCTGGAAACATAAACTAATTATTAAACTCTATTCGGCATCAGGGGTAAAGCCTTGACCTGGATCGCAGATTTCTTAAGAAATAGACTGATAAAAGTAAAGCTTAATTCCACTATGTGAAACACCTTTAAACTGAGCCAAGGCGTTCCCCAGGGTTCTGTGTTGAGTCCAATTCTTTTCTGTCTGTATTTGGCTGGAATTGAGAAGATTATATCAAGGAGATGTGAAATTGGTCTATTTGCGGATGATATCGCCCTTTGAAGCTCTGGCCCAGATGTGAGTTTAACTGATACTAATATAAATTTTACCCTTGGAGAAGTGTGGAAATTCTCGAAAGACCACAAATTGAGTTTTAATCCAACTAAATCTACTGTTAGTTTTTTTACCACTAATAAGAGGATTTATAATTACCATCTAAAAGTTTTTATGAATAACTTGCCTCTTACTTATGACAAACATCCCAAATATTTGGGTTTCGTTCTCGATCCAGAGATCACTAGTAACAGACATGTGGATGCGCTAGTTTTTAAGGGTAGAAAACGACTAAACATTCTAAAGTATATCTCGGGACGTGATTGGGGAGCTGATGCTTGCACTTTGAGAACCACTTATTCAGCCATCGTACGACCTATTTTGGAATACGGTTTCCCCATCTACTCTTGTGTCTCTTCCAGAAATTGGAAAGAGTCCAAATTAGTGCTTCTCGCATTATAGCTGGCTTACGCAATAGTTGCCCGAATAAAATTGCGTTGTATGAAACAGACATTCAACCCCTTAGTCTAAGAAGAAATGCAGGCCTTGTAAAATATTATAATAAACTTTTCAGTTACGGCTCCCAAAATAGAACTTCAGAATTCCTACAGCACTGGAGTAATAACCAAAGACTTAAGAAAAATAGTCCACTTAGTCAAATTGAGTATGCTGATATAATTGACCGTAATGTTGAGCAGCATTCATTGAAACAATGTTTAGATCCTTCTGAGGGACTCCCTGGAGTCGGTTTTCATACGGAACTTTTGTCTCGTGTTTCCAAGAAAAATGATATTCCGACCCTGTTACGACAATCTGCTTTGGAAACTATACACGCAATTCCCGCTGAAGCTACCCTTATATATACTGATGGGAGTAAAAGCGAGGACTCTCGTTCCGGCAGTGGTGTTGTCATTAAATGCACAAATGGAAATATTGTTAATATAAAGAAAAGAAATTCTGACTTCAGCTCCTGATCTTAAGGCAGTATGGTTTTTGACTGACAGTCGTAGCGCCATCCAATATCTTTCAAACTGGCGAAGAGTTGGTGATAGGGCCGGAAGTGCAATTCTTTGCAAACTTAAGGTCTCATCACTCTGTGAGGTACACCTTCAGTGGATTCCTTCTCATGTTCACATTTGGGGGAATGACATTCTGATTTCTGGCGAAGGAGGGTTCTGAAGAACCATTACTAGTTACCAATTCACTGACATATCTTGAACTGTACTCCATTAGAAGACATGCAGAGAGGCAAATTTGGCTCGTTCCGCCGAATCATCCCTGGTATCAAGCTGATTGTCCTAGAAGATCCCTTGCTATTGACTGCGATAGATGTGTTCAGACAACACTTTCCCGATTCTTCAGTGGACACCTGAAAGGACTCACTTTCGAGAGAGGTTACAAGATGCACCCAATTTGTTCTAAATGTCAAAATGCACCGGCGTCACAGACACATACTTGAGTGCCTGGAATTGTCTCTTAAGGACCTTTACAAGTCTCCTGTGCTTGTTTTCGATTTTTTGAAGGTGAATGGACTCATGGACCTCGTCTAGTAAATTCCTAGACATGGAGATCAACAACAACAACAGAGCATGCTTTACAAAAAATGCAAGATGTCTTAAAAATGAATGAATCAAAGAACCTTCATTCAATAATAATTTCCATAGATATTCAGGCCGCCTTCGATTCTATCCAATGGAAAGACATCATAAAAATTCTAGAAATAATATCATGTCCTCAGGATATTCTTCATATAATCAAAGACTACTTATGCATTAGAACTCTACAATGCTCTTCAGATTCTGGTGTAATAAATTATAAATTAACAAAAGGCTGTCCTCAAGGATCTTGCCCTACATTTTGGAATCTCATAGCAAGTGAAGTTTTAAAACTTTATGACACTATTAACCATACCCATATCCAAGCATATGCAAATGATTTTCTTATTGTGAACGCAAGCAGCCGGAAATCAATAGAAATTAACTCCGGTTATTCTTTAAAAATCTTCCGCAACTGAACAGATAAATTTCATCTTAAAATTTCTACTACAAAATGTAAAGCATTATATATTCCTAAAAGAGGTACCTCCATCAATAACCTGAGAAAGCCAATAATCAGAATTTCTCAAGAAAAAATCAAAATTGACAAGAGCATCACGTATCTGGGAATAGTAATAGATACGCGACAATCCTGGCATTACCATATTCAATATCTCAAAAATAAAAGTTTAATCCTTCACAATTCTCTTCGATCTGTAACAGCAAGCACCTGGGGCATTTCCCCAAAACTCCAAAAAATATGGTACATAACAGTTATTGAAAAAATACTATTATACGGAGCTTCCGCCTGGGGTTTAACCTTGAACTCCCAGGTTGGAAAAATTTACTCTTAATCCAAAGACCTTTCTCTTCTCCATTGCAAAAGCATACAGAACTACTTCAGCTAGTGCACTACAAATAATAACCGGCATCCCTCCAATAACTTTATCTCTAATACAAGAAGCTAATAAAGTAAGAGTATCAACACTAAGAATTCATAGCATAATGAATAATAACATGTATTATCCCATGAACTTTGAAGATCTAAAACACAACTTAGAGCTGCATCCTACAAATTTTTACACAAAATCTGTTTTGGCAAACTCTGAACTCACTAAATATGAACTTACCATCTATACTGATGGTTCAAAATCTGAAACAGGTGTCGGTAGTGCAAATTGCGCATTCCGAAAAAATTCAAACATTAAAAACTGGAATATTCGTTTAAACAATAATAACTCAATTTTTCAGGCAGAACTTTTTGCAATTAAAGAAGCCGTATCCTTTGCAAAAGAACTTTCCATACCATCCTTAATCCTCTCTGACAGTGCAGTGCGAATCTCTTAGTGCAGAGGTAATACTAAATATATACAAGAATTCCACAATACACAAGAGCTTTAAAAAGAATAATAATATTTTCAAGTATTAAATCTGATTACTAAGAATGGCCATAGGCCTTTTACTGTTGCTAAAATAGTTGGCGTCGTAATCATAGACCCCCGATAACTGGATTGTCAATCTTTTTTAAAATTCCATGAAACCTCCGGCCAAGCCGGCAATAAAAATATATCAATTCTTCAATACCTAGTTCCGTGGTTTAAGAATTAAAGATGACGCACGCTTGTTAAATATAACCTATCTTAATTTCCTATTAGTAAAGTATTAACATCTTACAATGAGCATTCTGCCAATAAAAATATGAACATTTTATAATATGCGGTTACTTTATTAACTGACTGCAGAAATGAAATTTGGTATTTTAAGTTGAAAAAACCTTGCTTAAGAATTTAAGATGGCATAGACTTCCTAAATATAACCCATCTTGATTCTCTTCCACCAAAAATATTAACATTTTATAATATGCAGTTACTTTATTACTAGCTACAGAAACCAAAATTTGACAATATTTTAATTTAACAAAGAATTAAGTTTAAGCTTAATAATTAAAGGTAACATACGCTTGTTAAATGTAACCCATCTTCCTACCAGTAAAGTATTAACATCTTACAATGCGTATCATTTATTACTCGCTGCAGGAAACAAAATTTGACTACATTTAAAGTTAAAAAATATTATTCCTTTAAGAATTTGGGATGACATATGCTCGTTAGATGTGAAGCATCTCAGTTCTGTTTCGGTGTTAATTTACTACCTATAAAGCATAAAATTTATAACATACAGAAACAAATAAAGTAAATAAATTATAGGAACTAAGAAGATATCTTACCTAAATTTTTACGAAAATTTCCTAAAGGATTGGTGGGGTGCTGTATAGCAATTTAAATTTTAAAGTTAAAAATGTTTGTGTTAAAATGTTTTGTATTCAATTAGTTTAAACTAGTTGTGTCTCTTAATATCTTCAATTAAATGTTGTAAATTAGTGTCAGATAAATTTATCATTGGATAAGCTTTACGTAGATTTCTAATCTCAGATTTTAGCTGTTTGAGAATGTTTTGGTTGTTTGAATTTTCGTTTGTGCTTAGAAGAATTGAAAATCCTAACAAAAAGGAAATCTTTTTAATGAACTTTAATGGTGACATATTTTTAAACAATTCATTCGTTTTACTTATTAAACGTTCTAAAGTTGTTGCTTCATAAGAACTTATAAGTTCTTCGTCAGTTAGTTTTAATTGTGTCACTGTATAAGTTAATATTTAAGTTTATTATTTGAAATAAATTATTTTGCGTGTTAAATTCTGATTTTAAATTTACAGGCTTTTCCGATGTGAATTGTTTGTAGATTTGTTCTTTTGTAGGGAGAAGTAGATGTTTATACATTTACAGTATTTTAAAATTCACACTAAGTCAAAGGTGCGTCTTCCTGTGGGACTGAGGTTCCACTCTCTCTGCTATAGCTGAAGACAATGTTTTCTTAGAATACTTTTCAGATGTGAGGGTGGTGCTGGAAGGCTGTTGAATTGGGCGTCTGAGTCTGTGACCGCTTGCTTGGCTAAGCGATCCGCAGCCTCATTGCCCTCGTTGTCCGCGTGGGCCTTTATCCATTTCAGTAGCAAGTTAATGTGTGCATGCCGTTGTAGAAGATGCTGTAGTGAGATAATTAGAGGTGAAGTGTTCTGATGGTTTAGTAGTGCCTGCAGTGTTGAGAAGCTGTCCGTGTGGAGGGTTGCATGCGTGATGTCTTGGCGGATGATGTGTTGAGTTGCTGCCGTGATAGCAAGAACCTCAGCCTGGAAAACGCTGTTCTGTAGTTGTAGGCGACCCTTCCATTCTTGTCGACGTTGTCCGTCCTGGTAGTAGACATAGGCACAACCTACGCCGTCCTCCTGCTTGGACCCATCCGAGTAGAAGTGAGAACCTTGCGTGGGAACTTGGGTTTCATTGGCATTCGAATGACGTGAAAGGTCTATCTTGACACCTTTACCTTTGACTGCCGGATGAGTGTGTAGGGGATGGCCAAGAGTTTCATATTGTATGGGGCAATATGTTGTGTTGGAAAGTGAGGCGTCCTTTCGCAAGTATATTACTTTTGTGTAGACTGCCTCCATTTCCACTACGATGTGAAGTGGTATCAGTCCTGCAAGTACAGTCGCTGAGCTAGTGGCTGTCGTCCGATAGGCACGGGTGAGATTGAGGGCAAATGGTCTTTGTAGGCTTGTTAGCAGCTTGATTTTCCGGACGCTCATTGGCTGGGCCCATGTGGCAGCAGCATAAGTAGCTATTTTTTCAGCTACTGTATGGTACAATAGCTTTTGAATATGGTGACTTTGCCCCAATTCTTCCCCTGGAATGTGCGTGCTTTTCTTGCAATAATTGAGGTTTTATTCCTCAGCTCTTGTACATGTGGGAGCCAGGTGAAGCCCAGATACTTCAATGTCTTGACAAATTTAATGTTTTTTTCCTGTAGTTTGATGCAGGGGCGTC
Organism: Stegodyphus mimosarum; assembly: GCA_000611955.2. Classification (NCBI taxonomy): domain Eukaryota; kingdom Metazoa; phylum Arthropoda; class Arachnida; order Araneae; family Eresidae; genus Stegodyphus; species Stegodyphus mimosarum. The sequence goes on along the minus strand of KK121902.1, from coordinate 27,960 downwards.
TCGATGTGTTGGTGCCTGCTTTTGGAATAAGGAGGGCTGTGGTCATTTCTGTAGAGATTTTGAGCTTTAAGGCAGAGCATGCATTGTCAAAGATGGAACATGTAGTAGTGCTGTTACTCTCCAGCTCCTTCCGCGTACGGCGTTTGACCAGCAGAGCAGCGTCATCGGCGTATGCCACAACAGAGGGGTGTTGTGGCCAGTCTGACTCCAGAACAGCATTGAATGTTAAGTTCCAGAGAACCGGTCCGGCACAGGAGCCCTGAGGGCATCCTCTTTCCTGGCGTTTGATGGTAGTGCCGTTGTCATTGACTATCAGGAAGCTCCGGTTCTCTAGATAGCTGCAGAAGATGTTGAAGAGATTTGCCGGGCAGAGTGCTTTCCGAAGTGCTTGTTTTATGGCGGCCCACCAGAGTGTATCGAACGCACTCTGCAGGTTAATGGAAATAAATGCAGTATGGTAACCTGTTGTGCGGTTAGCTTGTATTATGTCTTTGATGGTGCAGAGGGCATGTGTTGTGGAGAGTCTGGGACGGAATCCGAACTGCTTTGGACTGAGGAAGTTAGTTGAATATAGATGATATGAGAGCCTTTGGACAAGTAGTTTCTCATAGATTTTCCCCATCGTAGATAATAAGCAGATGGGGCGATAGGAGCGCGGGTCTTGTGCGCTCTTATTTTTCTTCAAGAAGAGAACCACTTGTCCTTGCTTGAATGCCTGAGGGAAGATCTGAAGGGATAGAAGTCTGTTGAAAAAGAGACGGAAGAAGGAAGGTCTTGCTTTATGGCTATCTTGATGATTGCATAGTCCAAGCCGTCCGGACCAGGTGCTTTTTTATTGGGTAACATTCTGAAGATGTGTCGAATTTCTTTGTCCTGGAATGGAACATCATATGGCGTATTAGGGGTGCTGATGTTGTCTCTGATCCGACGCTGAGCAGGCGTATCTTCTTCAATGTTGTCATCTCGGAAGATGGTGTCGAGGATGTAGATAGCTGTGTGCTCGGCTATGGTGATGTCAGCGGCTGGAGGTGGTGTCTGTATGTGTATCTGAGCTGGCCGGAAGACTTTGCCTGTAGTGAGCTTATGAAGTATCCGATACGGGTTAGTGTTGGTCGAACAGAAGTTCCGCCAGCTGTTGATTTTTGCTGCCATGATATTGTTTTTGTAGATGGCCCTCTCTCTTCGGTAACTCAGCAGGATTCGTTGTTTTTCATTATCATCTGTGGTGCTGCGTATCCGGCGTCTAAGAGCTCTGCACTTTTGCCGCTGTGCGCGGAGTTCTTTTGTCCACCATGTTAATCCTTGAAGTTTTTTGGCTGAGCGGGTGGGTAAGAACCTGCTGCATGCTTCTTTAAAGGTTGATAGCAGGTTGTCTGTATAGCTTTCCATTTCTTCTCGAGTGTTAATAGTATCTTCTTCGTTACGGAGGATAGTAGAGAAGCTGGAGGAGAGGCGACGAATTTTGCTGCCTGGGAGTTTGAATCTGGTGATGACTGGGATGGTCGTGTCACAGAGTACAGTGTACAAATTTATGATCGGAACTGCTCTCGTCTTCGCTGACTGCCCAGCCCGGTATTGTTCGTGCTATGTTAGTTGTGCAGAAGGTAATGTCTGGCCAACCAATGTTGTATGAGTTGTCATATGTGGGTGGTGCATCTGGGGTGTTGAGGAGGTGGAGGTTGTGGGAGGCTAAAAAGTCTTCCAATCTGCGGCCCTTTTCATTAGTGTCTGCGTAGCCCCATATGCTGTTGTGGGCGTTGAAGTCGCCCCCAGCAACAACTGGAATTGTGGGACTGTGGCGTAGGATGCCATGTAGTGTGGTAAGTAGATTGGCGGCGTCGTCCGCAGGAGAAGAGTAGGCTGATATGAAAATTAATTGGGTGTTCTTGAATGCCAACAGGATGGCTACTACGTCTCGCTCCTGATGGATGGATAACCATAGGGCTCCAGGTGGGGTTGCTACACGCAATGGCCGCTCTTGGAGCTTGGTCTTGTGGGTCTGCTTTCTTTTGATAAAGTTTCCAACCTATGGGGAGACTGGCGACTTCGCCGTCCCTGGTGTAGGGCTCTTGGATAAGTAAGATGTCTGTATAGTGGGTGATAACATGTTGAATTAGTTGTGAGGTGGCTGCTTGGGCCCTTTGTAGATTGATTTGAATGCAATTTATTTTATCACCAAGACGTGTGTTGTGGCCTGCTGCGTCAGTGGGGTGGTTGGCCGGAGCATTATTCATACTTAGTGCTTCGTTTGAGTCTGGCGACATATCTTCCGTATGTGGGGCATGTGACGTTATATGCAGGGTGTGCGCATGGGGTCCTGGCATGATTGCGGTAGTTCCAGTCGGCAGAATTGATACAGGTTGCCTGTCGGGCAATGCAGTCCTTGACTGTATCACTGCCTGAGCAGTACGCACAGTAGGTCTTATTACGGCAGTTCTGCTGTGTGTGCCCGAATTCTTGGCATCTGTAGCAAAGCCGGGTATTGAAGAATTCAGATATCCGGTGTGCTCGCCATCCGAGATATAGCCGTCTTGATTGCATGAGCTGGTGATAGGTGGTGGGGGCACACTCCAGGACCCATTTGACTCTATAGCCGTCTTGATTGCATGAGCTGGTGATAGGTGGTGGGGGCACATTCCAGGATCCATTTGACTCCATTGCCCCGGTCCTTGAGTCTGTACAACACCTTAAACGTGCTATTGCTCAAATGGAGTTCTGAGCCTAATGTCTTTTCTATCGCGTCCTGTGAGACGTCTGGTGAGATGTCGTGTATTGCAACTTTGGGTAGTCTAGTAAGAGGAAGTTTGGTGGTAACTAGTTGCTTGCCCTGTGTGCTTTGCAGTTTTATGTTGAGCTTCTCCACGTCCTCTGGGGTGGCGCAGACAACAGCCAAGCCTTTGTTTTGGATGGGTCGGAGTGTTGTGATCTTAACCCCTAATGTAGGGAGCGGGAATTCTGCACTCAGACGATCCTTGAGTTCTTTGCGTGTAAGGCTCTTGCTCTCCTTTGGGTACAGAAGGAGTGTATGCTTGGGCAAAGATTTAGTTGCCTGTGCATAGGTTCTTGTACTTGCAGAGGGCAAGTTAGAGGTGGCAGAGGCAGAAGGTGCAGATACTGTACTGAGTACAGAGTCGGTATTGGTAGCTGCGCTGGTGGTGTGAGGCGGAGTGATGTCTGTTGGGCCTCTTTCCGCTAGGTCCTTGAATGCTTCCATGATATTTAGCAATTGTTCCCTCAGTTCTGATGTAAGCAAGTGTTCAGTAAAAATTAAAGCAATCTAAGAGTGAACATTCATAAACAGCTGCGGGTACAAATGTAAACAAACGTCAGGTGATAATTTAAATGGCCGATCTGGCAATGTTGACTTCAGAATAAATTTTTGATTTCGTAATTTTGAGGGTTCTAATTCGACTATCATAACGCGGTTTGTTTTAACAGACTCAGAAATGTCTAAACCTCCTAAAAATGCAAAAAATAAAATTCGATTTTTTGAATGTGTAAAGGTGATGACTCCCCTTAATATCTTCAATTAAATGTTGTAAATTAGTGTCAGATAAATTTATCATTGGATAAGCTTTACGTAGATTTCTAATTTCAGATTTTAGCTGTTTGAGAATGTTTTGGTTGTTTGAATTTTCGTTTGTGCTTAGAAGAATTGAAAATCCTAACAAAAAGGAAATCTTTTTAATAAACTTTAATGGTGACATATTTTTAAACAATTCATTTGTTTTACTTATTAAACGTTCTAAAGTTATTGCTTCATAAGAACTTATAAGTTCTTCGTCAGTTAGTTTTAATTGTGTCACTGTATAAGTTAATATTTAACTCGCGAGAACACGCACTCATTTTCAGACACGAGAACTCGCGCCGGGTATGTCATACCCTAAAGTACGTTTCTGCTATTTAAATATCAATTAATACTGTTTATAAGCAAACCGAACATATTTAAATATTACAAAATAATACATTAAAGAATTTTAGTGAATTTAATTATGCATACTTTCATGTTTAAAGACAGTTTGGACAAACTACATACTAATGTTCAACATAGACTTTTTTTCACATTTTTGGCACGTAAACCTTGATTTTATGTCCTTATTACATGGACAAAATGCATATCATATTTATGTCATTTTGCACATCATTCATATATCATCGTTTGCTTTGAGGTTTTTTACAGGCGGTTCACTATTAGAGATTTCCATTTCCTTAGAAGTGGTAGGATAAGTTGTTTTTCTTTCAGGCTTACTTTTTCTGCGTTGCTCTGAAATAGCGAGTCCTTATGTTTTCAAAAAGATACGTCTGTTCCTGAACTGTGTGGGAGGATGTTTCATGGATATCAACAAAATCCTGGCTTTAATAGGAGCCACATTCAACATGGAAAATAAAATAATCATTGGCCAGTGATTTGATAACCTTGCTGTAGTATATGTTGCAGCCATTTCGTCGACAACGTCCACAGCTCCTTTCGTAAGATTATAAAATGTGATGATATCTGGTTTTTTTCAATTGCATGGTCGTTTCGTCTATTTTATCATCAGTATGCATTGTGGATAACATAACCTCATTCTTGCTCTTTTTTTGCAGAATAAGAAACCATTGTTGTTTCTTTCTGAAATCCGAAGACTGAAGAGTACAACTCCTTTTTCACTAAAACTTCAGGTGGTATTTCTCTTTTATTTTGTCTAAGTGTTCCAACCATTGTAATTTTCTTTTTTAAAGGTTCTTGTGCTAGCTCATATCCTGTATACCAGTTCTTAGTTGTCAAATTGCATCCAGAATTGAAAATCTGTGTATTTTGAAGGGTTCATCGGGTTGCTGACCGGCATAAATCTCCATATTCCAGATATAAAATACTCTAGAATCTACTAGTGCAAATATCTTGATGCCGCACTTAGTAGACTTTTTGGGCATGTACTGCCTGAGTTCGCACCCCCAGCAAAAGGTTCCAGATTTTCATCAACTGTGACAAATTCTCCAATAGTATATGCATTTTTACAATTTGTAACAAATGTTTAAAAAAAATTTGATAGGAGCCAATTTATCTATCGTTCTTCTACTTTGACGATCATTGATGTTGTCAAAGCGTAGACATCTCATCAAAAAGAGGAATCGAGTGCGACTCATGGTTTTAGGAAATATTTCAATAAAGGTTCTATCCGTGGTGTACACATCCTTCAAATTAGTATGGGATGATTTACGAGTTCCACATAAGTGTAACAATCCAAAAAATGCTCTTTGATTTCGACTTCATCTGTATTTTTTGCATCTCGCTCTCGAGTAAAATATTCTTGAATCGATTCAATATAAATATTTGTGCACTGCACCATCATATTTAGCATGTAGCTATCGAATGGAATATTCCATACATCTACGGGAGAACCGACATCTCTTGAATAAGCTGTATTACTTGGGAGCTTGCTAATTATATTCCTTGAAGGCTTTATAACATTTTGCCGGTATTTTTCCTTCTGCCATTTTGTAACTTTATCTTTACCAATATAAAAATCGATTGTTGAAAGTGAACTGTTATCTAATCGCGATTGCTACAGTATTCTTCATCCTCAGAGGCAACACTATCATCAGATATAGGCTCATTATCACTAGAAACAGTCTCGATAAGTTGTCGAAAATATTCATTTTCTTTGTTGTAATTCAAATAACGCGTCGTAATTCACAAAATTGAGAGAAAATAAGGAAAGATCTGACTGACGCGAGGACTCGCACGGGTATGACATACCCGGTACACCTGTTTCTCAAAATCTGTTTTTAGAACTGAACTTTAGAACTGAAATTTTGGCCTAATCCGATAAGGATAAAGTAACAAAAACGTTGAATGAAAATGCATTGGGCATGTCATACCCGGTGCGAGTTCTCGCGGGTTAAGTTTATTATTTGAAATAAATTATTTTGTGTGTTAAATTCTGATTTTAAATTCGCAGGCTTTTCCGATGTGAATTGTTTGTAGATTTGTTCTGTTGTTGTAAGAAGTAGATGTTTATACATTTACAGTATTTTAAAATTCACACTAAGTCAAAGGTGCGTCTTCCTGTGGGACTGAGGTTCCACTCTCTCTGCCATAGCTGAAGACACTGTTTTCTTAGAATACTTTTCAGATGTGACGGTGGTGCTGGAAGGCTGTTGAATTGGGCGTCTGAGTCTGTGACCGCTTGCTTGGCTCAGCGATCCGCAGCCTCATTGCCCTCGTTGTCCGCGTGGGTCTTTATCCATTTCAGTAGCAAGTTAATGTGTGCATGCCGTTGTAGAAGATGCTGTAGTGAGATAATTAGAGGTGAAGTGTTCTGATGGTTTAGTAGTGCCTGCAGTGTTGAGAAGCTGTCCGTGTGGAGGGTTGCATGCGTGATGTCTTGGCGGATGATGTGTTGAGTTGCTGCCGTGATAGCAAGAACCTCAGCCTGGAAAACGCTGTTCTGTAGTTGTAGGCGACCCTTCCATTCTTGTCGACGTTGTCCGTCCTGGTAGTAGACATAGGCACAACTTACGCCGTCCTCCTGCTTGGACCCATCCGAGTAGAAGTGACAACCTTGCGTGGGAACTTGGGTTTCATTGGCATTCGAATGACGTGAAAAGTCTATCTTGACACCTTTGACAGCCGGATGAGTGTGTAGGGGACGGCCAAGAGTTTCATACTGTATGGGGCAATATGTTGTGTTAGAAAGTGAGGCGTCCTTTCGCAAGTATATTACTTTTGTGTAGACTGCCTCCATTTCCACTACGATGTGAAGTGGTATCAGTCCTGCAAGTACAGTCGCTGAGCTGGTGGCTGTCGTCTGATAGGCACGGGTGAGATTGAGGGCAAATGGTCTTTGTAGGCTTGTTAGCAGCTTGGTTTTCCGGACGCTCATTGGCTGGGCCCATGTGGCAGCAGCATAAGTAGCTATTTTTTCAGCTACTGTATGGTACAGTAGCTTTTGAATATGGTGACTTTGCCCCCAATTCTTCCCCTGGAATGTGCGTGCTTTTCTTGCAATAATTGAGGTTTTATTCCTCAGCTCTTGTACATGTGGGAGCCAGGTGAGGCCAGAGTCCCAGGTGAGGCCCAGATACTTCAATGTATTGACAAATTTAATGTTTTTCCCCTGTAGTTTGATGCAGGGGCGTCTCGATGGGTTGGTGCCAGCTTTTGGAATAAGAAGGGCTGTGGTCTTTTCTGTAGAGATTTTGAGCTTTAAGGCAGAGCATGCATTATCAAAGATGGAACATGTAGTAGTGCTGTTACTCTCCAGCTCCTTCCGCGTACGGCCTTTGACCAGCAGAGCAGCGTCATCGGCGTATGCCACAACAGAGGTGTGTTGTGGCCAGTCTGACTCCAGAACAGCATTGAATGTTAAGTTCCAGAGAACCGGTCCGGCACAGGAGCCCTGAGGGCATCCTCTTTCCTGGCGTTTGATGGTAGTGCCGTTGTCATTGACTATCAGGAAGCTCCGGTTCTCTAGATAGCTGCAGATGTTGAAGAGATTTGCCGGGCAGAGTGCTTTCCGAAGTGCTTGATTTATGGCGGCCCACCAGAGTGCATCGAACGCACTCTGTAGGTAAATGGAAATAAATGCAGTATGGAAACCTGTTGTGGGGTTAGCTTGTATTATGTCTTTGATGGTGCAGAGGGCATGTGTTGTGGAGAGTCTGGGTCGGAATCCTTGCGACCAAATTGGCGATATCCCATGGTCCAATCGGGAAGCTTCTAGAATAATTTCCTGTCGAGATATTTCTCGAAACGTGTCGAACATAATGAAAAGCTATATAAACCCTTGCGTTTCTGAGAGTTTGTTGTTGTAGCAGAGTTGCGAAGAGATTGTGAAGTAGTGTGAGCGTTGTGCTTACTGTGAGTGCTAAGCTACGCGAGAGTTCTGTGAACGGAAAGCAATCGAGTAGTGCTTTGCCGTGAAGCTATCTTTACAGTATAGCTTGACAGTGGATTGGTGATTGTTCCACGGTGTTTATTATAAGTTTAGTGTTGCCGTGAAGTTACCTGTACAGTTAAAGCCTGAAGCTGTGTTGCTGATTGTTTCAGCGTATTTATTGTAGATTTTCGACGCTTTTAAAGGTGATTTTGGAACTGTGCTGTAAATAGTGATTCCTGTAAATAAATTGTGCTTTTTATTGTTCTGCATCGTGTTTTCATCGATTACTCTCAAATCCACGAACCCGCATAAACGCAACAATATCGAACGCACTCTGCAGGTCAATGGAAATAAATGTAGTATGGTAACCTGTTGTGCGGTTGGCTTGTATTATGTCTTTCATGGTGCAGAGGGCATGTGTTGTGGAGAGTCTGGGACGGAATCCGAACTGCTTTGGACTGAGGAAGTTAGTTGAATAAAGATGATATGAGAGCCTTTGGACAAGTAGTTTCTCATAGATTTTCCCCATCGTAGATAATAAGCAGATGGGGCGATAGGAGCGCGGGTCTTGTGCGCTCTTATTTTTCTTCAAGAAGAGAACCACTTGTCCTTGCTTGAATGCCTGAGGGAAGATCTGAAGGGATAGAAGTCTGTTGAAAAAGAGACGGAAGAAGGAAGGTCTTGCTTTATGGCTATCTTGATGATTGCATAGTCCAAGCCGTCCGGACCAGGTGCTTTTTTATTGGGTAACATTCTGAAGATGTGTCGAATTTCTTTGTCCTGGAATGGAACATCATATGGCGTATTAGGGGTGCTGATGTTGTCTCTGATCCGACGCTGAGCAGGCGTATCTTCAATGTTGTCATCTGGGAAGATGGTGTCGAGGATGTAGATAGCTGTGTGCTCGGCTATGGTGATGTCAGCGGCTGGAGGTGGTGTCTGTATGTGTATCTGAGCTGGGCGGAAGACTTTGCCTGTAGTGAGCTTATGAAGTATCCGATACGGGTTAGTGTTGGTCGAACAGAAGTTCCGCCAGCTGTTGATTTTTGCTGCCATGATATTTTTTTTGTAGATGGCCTTCTCTCTTCGGTAACTCAGCAAGATTCGTTGTTTTTCATTATCATCTGTGGTGCTGCGTATCCGGCGTCTAAGAGCTCTGCACATTTGCCGCTTAAATATAAACACATATATACACACGTAGGTTAATCTGTTGCATTTTATAGTTGCTGTTACATGTACACTGGTGTGCAAAAATTAAGGACGAAGTCGAAAAATTAGCATATCAGCTGAACGAAGAGGCAGAGCGGACAGAAAGACCAATCAGGAGATTAAGTAAGGTGATGTACGGTAGCACATGCGCAGATATGCAGGTAGACGTAATGGGGAAGTGTCTGAGTAGTATAAAGCATGTTGTCGGTGTAAGATCAGTATTTCTGGCAAAGAGATTGCACGCCGTATAGCAGTTAAAATCACACCGAGTTGCTGCCTCAGCGAGAAATGGCGAATAATCAATCTGTTAGACGACATCTGGATGCTTTTACCCGAGGTTGAATCATTGGGAAGTTGGAGGGGAGGAAGGCCGCAGTGTGACAAGTGTGGCTGCAGAGTTCGGAATTGCTCACGACTTTGGAGACAATTTCAAACTACAGGAACAGCTATCCGGGGGTTTAGTATTGGTCGTCCACGAGGAACCACACCCGCAGATGACCGGTATATTGCCTTACAGGCCAGAAGAAACAGGCGGCAGACAGCGGGAGAAATCGCTAGACACCACGACACAGGCGACTGGACGACCGATATCGCGTTTTACCGTGGCCAGGAGACTGCACGGTGGTGGTCTGTTTCCACGAAGCCCTGTACGGTGTCTACCTCTAACGCCTGCCCATCGGAGAAAGCGTTCTCTGTGGTGCCGGGAACACCGGAATTGGAGAGAAATGAATGGGGACGAGTACTCTTTGCAGATGAGAGCAGATTTAGTCTGAGTTGCGATTCTAGACACATAACATCTGGACAGATCGGGAAACGCGCAATAACCCCTTCAACATCATCAAAAGGGACTGTTTTGGAGGTCGCGGAGTTCTCGTTCGAGCAGACATAAATGCTTGGTAGCCGGACCGACCTTCAAATCTCCCAAGGAGGTTCGTCACCTGGGACTGCTATTGTAATGAGGTTCTTCTTCCTTACATGCGTCTTTTCACAAGGGCTATGGGTCCTCAATTCCTCTTCATGGACGACAACGCTCCACCTCATCGCACAGTTACTGTCGAAGAGCTGTTGGAGAGTGAAGATATTGAACACATGGATTGGTCGGCAAGGTCTCTGGATCTAAATCCCGTCAAGCATGTACGGAACTTACTAGGGAGCTCCGTGGCAGCACGTAACTTATCGGCAGTAACGATTCCGAAACTGCGATTTGTGCTACAAGAGGAACGAGCAGCGGTGTCTCAACAGCTCATTAACAACCCCATATCCAGCATGCACAAATGATGTGAAACCTGCCTAGCAGTCAGTGGAGATCATATCCCCTATTAAAGACCGGATGTTTCTTGCTGGACACCCATCACAGGGATGTTTCGGCCTTCAGTCGCATT
>KK121902.1:0-17194 GCA_000611955.2 Stegodyphus mimosarum | reverse complement strand
TGTGGAACATAATGAAAAGCTATATAAACCCTTGCGTTTCTGAGAGCGAGTTAGTTGCCAAGTGAATTGTGAAAAATTGTGAAGTGTTGCGAGCAGTGTGATTAGTTGTGAGAATAGCTGCTACGCGAGAGTTTTGGTGAACGGAAAGCGATCGAGATAGTGCTTTGCCGTGAAGCTAACTTTACAGTATAGCTTGACAGTGTATTGGTGATTGTTCCACGGTGTTTATTATAAGTTTAGTGTTGCCGTGAAGCTGCCTTTACAGTTACAGCCTGAAGCTGTGTTGCTGATTGTTCCAGCGTATTTATTGTAGATTTTCGACGCTTTTAAAGGTAATTTTGGAACTGTGCTGTAAATAGTGATTCTTGTAAATAAATTGTGCTTTTTATTGTTCTGCATCGTGTTTTCATTGGATACTCTCAAATCCACGAACCCGTATAACGCAACAATATGTATATATATATATATATATACATAATTTTATATTTAAGTATGAAGTTTTTTTTTACTTTAAAACACAAAAGTCATAACAGTTTTTTCAGCGTAATATGCTGCTTAAAATTAATCAATTATAGATAAGATATAAGACACTTAGAACCAACTCCACAAAGACACAAAAGAAATGAAGTACTATACCAGTAAAATTTAAAATTTCTATAAATATGGAAAAAAAAAGTCGTCAAACCAGAAGAATTCTAGATATGGGAAATACAAAATTACACAATCAAAATCTGAATTCAACGTTCTCAATAGGAGATAAATTTCCTGTATAGTTATTTCCTTTCTTTTTGTGTATGAGGATTTGATTCTAAATTTCCTATTTCTGCTGTATAATTTTATATTTATATGTAGCTGCTATGGTTTGTTCAGTGAAGGCGGCCAGTGCCTCCTCCTAGAAGATGTTATTGAACTGTTCTAAACGTCTTTTCAAGATATTCTTAATTTGATGGTCTTTATATTGGAGGTAGGCACGGCGGCCGACTCCTTCTTGGTCTCTCAATTGACAAAAGTTTACATTGCTGAAACTTATTTAATATGTAAAGCATTTATTTATCAATTTGAGTGTGTATATTCATACATCATTTGAATTCAATGTGCAACAGTCATCATTTCAATATTTCATAATGATTTCACCTGACTTGTATTTCTTCAATATTGTAGAATAAAAAATATGATGCTCCTTACATAGTTCATGATTTTGCATTTTTATTATTGTGAATTTTTCTGTTCTTTCTAATCTAAATTCAATTTTCTATAATGAATTATGCAAGCGGTACTAGGCATTCTTCCATTTTAAATTGTTTTACGCTGAATTATAGCGTGTCTTCCTCACTCAGAGTGCAAAATTTGGCCAGGCTATCCCTTGCTCTTAGAGGATAGTAAGTCATTAAAGAAGTATATCTCTACAAATCAGAGCTTTTAAAAACTCGAGAATAAAAAATTCTAATTTCGCAGTTGGTTCACGGAAAGAAGGTCATCCCATAAGTAAGATATTTTTTTAATTTGAAAAAGTAAATAAAACAATATTCTTAAAGTACTGTAATAGTTTTTTTTTACATTACTCCTGAAGAACTCAGCCGGTAAAATGGAGAAAAAGCTATTGAAGATACGTTTCAAGTGAATCATGGGGAATTGTATTCCTTTCCATTAATGAAATTTCGCGAGCTTCGAATTGCCTGTAACTTTTCATCACAAATCACTAGATATTTCAAAAAAGGAGAACCGTTTTCCCATGAATGTAGAGTAAATGAGATATTTCCATATTCTCTTCGATAAGGGTCAAAAGGATGATGTGAAACCCGCCAGTAAAGATTAGACTCAATTCTAATTTCCTTCAAATGGCGATGCAGAATTGATGATAATACATTGACATCTGCGCCGCCTAGACGGTACAGCGGTTAGGGGAGCCGACTGCGATACCAAAAGACCCGGGTTCGAATCCCGAAGAAGGAATGGTTGTAACTGCCCATCCCTTCATAGGAGGCAAAGGCGGCCCAACTATTAGATGCCTCCATAATAAAGTGACCACCACTTTTGGCCTTAGTTGTAGCCAAGCCGAAACCGGCAGAGGGCTTGCCATTGGTTAACAAAAATTGACATTTGCCAATTTTTCAGTTATTCTACATAGATTTCTATGTGTTGCAAGCTGCAACTCATAGAAATCTATATAGAATAACTTAGCTTGCAACACATAGTTATCAAAAAGGAAGGCGCCCGTAACAGCTAATATTTTCAAGCTAAGTTCGTCTTCTCGAAATTTACGGAAGCATCATTCGCACTTGCCGGTATTCAAAACACCTTTATCACAAATTTTTTATAGCATTTGCGATATAATTTTCTGTTTTTATAAAGCATGACGTGTCTGATATGCTCTTCTGCGTGATGATTCTTCTGTCTTCGTCATTTTCATGACAGGCTATTAAAGCCACAAATTATTGGGTTGCCAAGAAAGTATTTTCGATTTGCACAAATAGATAGCGTTATTACTTCCTTGTACGAAGTAAAAATGAAGTACTGTAATGGAGAAAAATTTCGGGTATCGTATTTCAACGAAAATATCCATTTTGACCGCTATAGAATGCAATTTAACTATGTTTTTGCGTGATATCCGTAAGTAAGGACAGAAAAAAGGACTCGTTTTTCCTCCAAAAAATTGTAAAATTGATTTAAAATGGATTCTGAAGAGAATTTTTCGTAGCGTCCGTCCGTGCGTACGTACGTATGTATCTCGCATAACTCAAAAACAAGTACCCTCAGAACGTTGAAATTTTGTATATAGGACTTCTATAACATGTTAGATGTGCACCTCCTATTTTGGTTGCAATCGGCCGCACCGAAATTCGAGGAAATAAGTTTAAATGAAATGCAGGAAAAAATGCGTATGATTTAATATTCCGCACAAGGAAGTCATGTGGTATACAGATCAGATTTTTTTTAAAATCAAAATGAAAGTACTTTTTGAGCAAAACAAATTAACTAAACAAACAAAATAACTACCAAAACAATTGCTTTAATAAACTTTTAATTTTATTTACTAAATACTTATCAAAACATACATAAACGACGCTAATAATGACATAAACAAAAAATTCCAGTTTATATGAATTTTTTGAGTGAAATCTGTGGGAAACATCTGTTGGTTACACTTTCCAATCCAAACTTGTTGAGAGCTAAATATTAAATTTCCACTCTGATCTGTGTTTCAAATAATTCTAATATGTTGGCCTTGCAAGTATTTTCCTTCCACCATGTCTTCGTGGTGTAACGATACCATACGTAGCGCGTATTCGAGAGGTTCCGGTTCGAGTCTCGGAGAGTGCATTGCACATTTTTCATGTACTCCTGTCTAAAAAAAAATAATAATAATAATGAAAGGTTTCAGATTTTAAATTACGTCCAAAGGCACGTTTTTTAACGTTTTATGTGTTACCTTTATTTATTAAATATTATGGTCTTCGCATTTAAACCATAAAATTTCAGTTCAACAGCAATATAGCAAATTAATTTTAAAATGGGTATATCTTTAGAATTTCCGATGCACAGTTCCACGCGCTGGAGATAAAAAGTTTTTTTCCCCGTAGAGTGTAGCCATGGCTCGCTTTTGAATCCTTTGAGTTTGTTCATCAAAAATTCGCTAAAATTTTACAAAATATGAAATAGATAATAAAACAAATTCCAAATTCGGGCTTCCAGATGCGCCTATTCGGGTGGAAACGTACGATTTTCAAAATTAGATGGCTCTAGGTACCGTTGTTTTATCACATTTGGAGAAATACACATACATTTATGCAGATTATGCATTATTTAATTTCTTTAAATATAATACAGGGCTGCAATATTTGGTGACAACAGTTTGAAAAGTGAAAAGCTGTTTATAGTGAACCAATGCAAAATGCAAAAACGAAATTAATAGCCCTTTGGGCTAAAAAGAAAGAGAGAACGTAAAAGCGAAAACAGATTTATTTTGGAGGTCAGTTCACACAAAATTAAAATAAAAGATTTAATAGAAATATACATATGCAGCTTGTTCATTATTTAATTTCTTTAAATATAATACAGGGCTGCAATATTTGGTGGAATGAATCGACATTTAACGTTTCCGTCGCAAAATCGCAAAACGAAAACAATAGTCCGTCAGGGACAAAGCCCCTTTCTACTAAAAAACTAATGTCTCTACAGTGGCGCCCGAACGAAAAGGCATTTGACAATAATTCATCACCATCAGGATTTAGCGATTGAGTCCCCTAATCATCAATCGCCGTTTAAAAGGAGGATTCATTTATTTTCTCTCTCTTTCCAGTGTGTCTTCGTGGTGCACCTGTGGCCCACTCGGCGCGTATTCGAGAGGTTAACGTTCCAGTCTTGGCGCAGAATTGCTCATTTTTCAAGTTTCCTGCTTCAAAAAATTTAATGACTCTACAGACTTAACCATTAAATAATTTATTTTAAACTAAAATCAGAAATCAACAAATGACAAAAATGTACGGATTGCGTAATGGCAGACCGCACATTCAGTTGAACAATGTTAAACGAAGTACGCACACTGCGCATGTCCAGAAGAGAATTTGGCGTAATTTTAAGACGATAAATATGGTATAGGGTTGATGTTCTGTTATCCTGACGTAAACAGTTCGGGTTTTTAAAACTTGTTAGGTTGTACGTTGCTGCATTACTTAGGTGTAAAGATCGATTGTAAACTCCCCAAATTTTCGTTTAAGAAAGATTACAAAACAGGAAACATTACCCGATGTTGTTTATGGATTGTACTTCTGAGGAATTAAAGCGATCGATTATTGACCGTGCGTTCCATTCATAAATGCTTAAACAACTTAAGGAATATATCTAGTTTAAATTACTGAATTAAAGCCAAAGAAATTATTACAAATAAATGATATTAAATGCAATGTCTATGAACAAAATAAACCAAAATGAAATAAAACGGAAGCAAGTGCAATAAGCACAAAAAAAAAGTGTCCATAGTATTGCAATTCGTAGAGTCACTAAGGCTTACATGACAAACAGGCTTGTGTAGCGTTGTTTATTTTCATTCGCCAGTATTTTCTCCCACGCCAACGGTACACTATTGAGCATGCGCAGTAAGCGAAATTCGCTACCATTGATCAACTCAATGTGCGGTTTGCCATTACGCTAAGTGCGCAGACGATTTTGGTCTTCCGTTCAGATGGTCGTCTTACAGAATGGAACTATCGCGAATATTTTATCACAGTCGAATTAAATAAAAATGAAAGCGTGATGATCGATTTATTAATAAAATTATGAATTAATTACCAAGATTCCTTGTCCACCGGTGGAAGAATGGTTAAGAACCGCAAGCAAGATGGCTGCAGAGGTGTTTTCTACAGTTTTCACCATGCTTAACGTGAAGTTCAGCCAGTTTTCCTTAAAAGGTGCTCCACGAATCTACCTCTTAAGCAGGTAGCTTTCGTGTATCCTCTGGCATATCCAAATAACCTAATCTTATAAGGTATTTCTCCCGCCTTCTTCGGATGCCTTCGTGGTGTAGTGGTCAGCACACTCGGCGCGTAACCGAGAGGTCCATGGTTCGATTCCCGGCGAAGGCGTTGCTCATTTTTCATGTCTCCTGCTTCGAAATAACCTAATGTCTCTACAATCTAACCAAAATCTATGTAAATAATTTGGATATGAAATAAAACTTCGGAAAACAATTATCATGATTTTGTGAAATACTCTGACTGAGTAATGTTTTAAAATACAGAAAACAAGTTTTATAGATGAAATAATCTTACGTTATAAATTTTGCTTAGGCTTTAAAAATTCATCCTATTTGAATGAGGGTTTTCATTGCGAATGTGATTTATTTAATTACGGAAAAGCACACGAGGGTTATGCGTATAAGATGCCTTCGTGGAGGACTTTCTAAGAGAAACTGGCTCGTATCCACGTTGCACATTGGGAAAAACCAACCTCCTTCCTTTTGAATGCAAAACGAGGAAGCGATCAATAAAACATTGATCAATCGTTAGATCAGTAGACTGTTGCACTCAAAATTTATCGAATGTGATTTGTTGCTGGTAAAGTTCTATAACGTATCTAAATTTACTAATGATAGCATCTTCCTTTAAAATGGTGATGCTGTGGCAGTTGTTTTATCAGGATTATATTATTATGCGGAAACTTCTTTCTTTATCCCATTCTGCACAGTTTTGGCAAAACAAAATATTAGGGTCAATGTTTTCTTTCTTTAAAATATTCTGTTTCGTGCTTCTGAAACTGTTTCAGCTCTTTCCGGTTGAGCTTATTTTTATGATCATTATTAACTTCCTAGGCCATGATTGCCTAAAGATAAAATCGTATAAAAATAAAAAATTTAAAAAAAAACTGAAAGTGTCAGATTTTAAATTATGTCTAAAGGGGCGTTTTTTTAATATTTTGTGTGTTACCCTTATTTAATAAATATCGTGTTTTTCGCACTTAAACCATAAAATTCAGTTCAAGAGCAATATCGCAAAATAATTTTAAGTTGAGCATATCTTTAGGGTTTCCAATACTCAGTCTCAGGTGCCGGAGATAAAAATGTTTTTTCTGTACAACGTTGTCGCTGCTCGCTCTGAAATCCTCGAGTTTGTTCATCAAAAATTCGTTAACGTTTTACAAAATATGAAAACGATAATAAAACAAATTCCAAATTTCAAATTTGGACTTCCAGATGCCCATATTCGGGTGGAAACGTTCAATATTCAGAATTGGATGGGTCTGGGTACAGTTATTTTATCACAATGCGAGAAACATATATACATTTATGCAGATTCTTCATTATTTAATATCTTTAAATATAATACAGGGCTCTAATATTTGGTGGCAGCACTTTGAAAAGTGAACTGACATTTCAACGCAAAATGCCAAAACGAAATTAATAGTCCTTCTGAAAAAATTGCCCCTTTGGACTGAAAACTAGCGTCCAAGCCTGCAGTCTGCCATCATTTCTTCCATCATAGTCCAGAAGTTATTGGCTGCCAAGTTAAGCTCAGAGAAATACCCAGAGGGACAGTCCTGAAGGACCCTATTACTTGTTCAGAAATTTAGAGTGTTTTACGAGAAAGAACAGGTACCATGGACCACGTCGTATATGGACCACGTTGCAATCACTCGCCCATATTAGGAAGAAACTTATTCCGAAAATAGATGAGAGGGTATTCAAATTACAGGAGCATAATCTGAAGGTTATACATGCTTTTGGGAAAGCAAATGCCGTGGCTGACGCTTAGTCGAGATTTAAATTGGGTGGCGGGGGGATAATTTATCTTGGAAAATGTTACATTGTTGGCAAACAGTAATAAAGAAGTTGAAGGCTGATCCCGAATTTAAGAATATGCATGCGTACGTAAAAGATCCTGATAATCTGAATACCCCCAAATCACAAGAGTTAGAAATAAGACCGAGAAATAGGAAATTATTGATAATATTTGTTTTACGTGAAGGATACGAAATAAAAAAGAATGACTGCTGTTTATCTCAGCGAATCTAAGAAGATTAAGTATATTGAAGGAGTTACATCATGTGCCTTTGTTAAAACATCTAAACTTTAAAAAAAAAAAAAGAATTTAAGAGGCTGAGGAAAACCGTTTTTCCCCATTTTCTCTCAGTTTATTTCCTCATAATATTTATCACATAAACAATAGGTCAAGTTGTTTGGTACGTGTCAAATAGTCACATTAATTTTAACCCAACCGAGTAGTACGAAATAGTTGGAATTAATTTAACTGAAGGCAATAAAAATATTTTAGATTTGTTTTTTATTCATATGTAATCTTTCAAAGAACATTTATTAAGAGCTGATTACAAAAAAAAGCCAATGAGTAATATCAGTCTATTAAAAAATGATCATTACGTTCATTAAGTATAAAAGTCCATTTTAAATTTCTTTTTTAATTCCTTTTAAAATTTTTTAAAATGTTATAACAATTGTAATAATTAAAAAATATAACAACTGCTTTCGTATTATTTATTACTTTTTAAGCTGGAAAACTAGCAGTATGTTAAAAAAAAAATGAAAACAAATGTTAATTGTTAAATTAAGAACTAAATTTAGTTTTACGTATATCCTGTAGATGGCAGCACTGAAAATCTCTTTATAATAGAATTCTAAGGGAACTTTATGCTGAGTACGGAGCTGAATAAAAATGAAAAGGCTAAATATTTCTTATTGGTTTCGTGAAAATTTCATCTGTAAGTGAACCTAATTACCTAACCTGAATCAAAATTATTGTAATTCTACTAAAAAGTATATTCATATTATTGTAAGTGCATCTGCTTATAAGAAAAATTTAAATGCTTGAAATGCTTCAAAATTTAAGCATTTTTGATGAAACCATAATGTCACACAACTGTTAACTACTCCTAACAGACCACAGACACTAGAAGTAAAGTAGAAAGAGTTAATCAAAATGTAAGGCTTATCCTAATTTTATTAACAGTTATTTTAAGTTTATGCTTCTTTCCTATTTTTCTAGTTTTGCTGTGGCTTGAACTTATACACAAACTTTAAATACTGATTAATATTGTTTTATTTATTTTTTGTTGTTTTGAGAATGGCAACAAAAAGATTATTCAAATTTTGCTGTTCTCGGAATGGCAACAGTAGATTATTGTTGTTATCGTTCTAAAGAGTTGTTCTGCATTTTCTAAAAACGAAATAAAGATTACTTTCGATTTAAAAAGTGGATTAACGTTTTTTGATGAAACGGAATTATAATTATAAGGATTGTTAAATTATAATTTTGAGTCAGACCCAATAGTTTCAGCTTACAATTTCTTACCAGAATGTAATTTCAGAAACGCAGTCAATGCGAATGAGTGAAGAGTAGTATTTAAGTCGATGTTTCACCGACTTCGACAGAAAGAGTCTGATTTCCTGACCAGCGCGCGTTTGCCTTTTGGCTACGTCTCTCTTAGATATTGCTACGCTCGGCCATACTTTAGGCCCTTGTTTGGCTTCGCCGATTTAATTCAGATTTAGGGGTCAACTACTTAGGATCTTGATAGCTTCGGCTATCAGTCTATCTTCAGTCAGAATTAGTTCAGCTTAGTTTAGTTTAATTTCATAATTATTTAAGTTCAAGCCCAAGTGGAGGCTTTGCTGTACGTTCCGAGTTAGGAACTGATTGTTTTTATCATGAGAAATAAAGAGTAGTTAACCCTTCTTAAGTCTTAGGTGCTTATTCATACACTTAAGCTATTATTCGCTTGTTAGTGTTTGTGAGCTTCAAAGATTGAATACTGAATTAAATAAATCAAACCCTACAAAACTATTACGACTAGATTAAAATATAAATTAAATTCTTATCAAGGTAATATTGCATGGATAAAATGGTTACCTCGAGTTACTGAAGAATCAAACTCTGCAACAAAACTCCCATCCTCTTATTTAATGTATGGAAAATTACCATGTGATCCCCTAATCGAAAATCAGGGTCTCTATCCACCAAGTGAAGAAGCTAGGAAATTCTTTAAAAAAGGTCCGCTGCTTATCGTAATGTAAATAAAGAAAGATATGACACCCCTTATTAAAATAAGTAATTTTAAACGTGGTCCTTGAGTAATGTATGAGGAATTTCAATATCCTAAGACCAGGAAACTCCCTGCTCCTTTTTCAGGCTCTTACAAAATTTTAAAACAATATTCTGAAATTATTTTTGAAATGGATGAGGCAGATTCTCCTACAAAAAAGAATTCAGAAACTGCCCCTTCTACCGAGGTCAGACCTTTTAATTCGACAAACGAACTTAAATTAATAGTCAGAAATGGTAAAATACCTGTTGCTATTGAAAATTAATTCATTTTTGTTTTTCAAGTTATCAAGTAACATTTCTTCAAACTTTTAAAAATATTTTTAACCCCATATAACTTCTTAATTTGATAAAGGCTCTAAACCGCAACTGTGACACTTTACTTCCGAATCTGACTTTCTCTGAATCTGGCTCTGAGAGTTCTTACTCTTCCCATAGTTTTTCTGTTCAAAATTTTTTAAGTCCCCCAAAGCCCTACATTTTGCAATCTGGCCGCAATGTCAGATTCTAAAAAGACAACACTATTCCAAACAGAGAATTACTCTATGTGTATCTTACTCCTTGAATGCACTCCTTAGGAAGGATACAAGCAGTGATAGCACGCTCCCGCTGTTCCCGTAGGAATACCCCTAAATATCAAAATTTATTAATTTTTTAGCTAAGTCAGCTACGGTCATAAACTGGCTGAGTATTAGTATTTTCACCAGTGCTTCATTGGTATTTTCCTTTCTTTTGTCCATAGTTTTAGCAGAAAATGCTAACCCCCCCATACACACACATACAAAATTTGGGATATTTTTTAATTTATTATAATTGTTGTTATTGAAGTGTAATGTGAAAATTCCGTTTGCTAAATTTGTAATATTTAACTTGAATATACATGTTATTCGTTTTAGCTTGAATTTTAAATTTTGTATATTGTTTATTTCAGCTACGTAATTTAAAGATTTTTATGTCCATAAACCGTAAATAGAAACTTTGGTATATTTATACAATGCTGAAAATTCAAACTCTAACCGTATTATCGAAGTTAAGTTATTTATAAGGTCAAGAAATAATAATATGCATAATTTTCTTGAATAAAATACGGAAGTACAAGCTCAGTTTCTTCAAGATGGGAAGAAATCAGTTATTCTGATGTTTTCTGCTTCTAATTTTGTTTCTAAAAATCTAGAACTGAAAAAAAAAAAAGTACAGGAAATTTGATATATTTAATATATAATATGGATGCCTCCTTCGGACTGGAGGCCTGGGGCATGTGCCTACCGTCCTCTGCGAAAAACAGGCCCTAGTCGTGTTTAATTCAAAGTTGACAGTTTATGTTCTGGGGTTTTACTTCAGTGTTCAATCTTTGAACCCCACAAACACTAACAAGCGAATAATCGCTTAAGTGTGTGACTAGATACGTAAGACTTACGAAAGGTTAACTACGCTTTATTTCTCACAATAAGTACGATGCAACCAGTTCCTAACTCGGAGCGTACACCAAAGCCTCCACTTGGGCTTGACTTAAATGAATATGAAATTAAGCATAACTAAGCTTAACTAAAGCTAACTCAAAGGTATAGCCGAAACTATCAAGATTTTAAGTAGTCGGCCCCTAAATCTTAATTAAGTCGGCGAAGCCAAACAAGGGCCTAAAATACGGCCGAGCGTAGCAATAGCTTAGAGAGACGTAGCCAAAAGGCAAACGCGCGCTAGTCACGAACTCGGGCTGTCTCACGAAGTCGGTGAAATATCGGCTTAAATACTATTCTTTACTCATTTACATTAACTGCGTTTCTGAAAATACATTCTGGTAGGAAATTGTAAGCTGAAACTAGAATTGATAAGAAAGATGCATAAAATAACTGTTATTAAAATTAGAATAATCCTTACAATGTATATATTAGATTCGCAGTTTTGTGTTTTAAATTAAAAAGGATTACACTTGTATTAAAAATGTGTGCAAAACATAAAATATGAAATTTTGAAGCGCAATTAAAAATTACTTAGGATGTTGCTTGCGGTATTTTTCGTGTAAAAATACATTAGATGATTTCTTAATAACAGGATTGCCTTACTGCATGATGTTTAATGAAGTAAGAGGAATGAACTGGATGAATATTTTTATACGAACTGAGGGATTCTGAAATGATTAAGCAATATTTATTATGTAATCATTCAACTGTTGTTAGTTTCTTTTTATATGAATGTGTGTGTGGTTCTAATATATTTAAATCAATGTTCAATCTTAAAACCCCATAAACACTAACAAGCGAGTAATCGCTTAAGCGTGTGAAGAAACACGTAAGACTTAAGAAGGGTTGACTACCCTTTATTTCTCAGCATAAATACAATCAGTTCCCTAACTCGGAACGCACACAAAGCCTCCACTTGGGCCTGAACTTAAATAATTATGAAACTAAACTAAACTAAGCTTAACTAAAGCTATCTGAAAGATATAGCCGAAGGTATCAGGATTCTAAGTCGTTGGCCTCTAAATATTAATTAAATCGTCGAAGCCAAGCAAGGGCCTAAAGTATGGCCGAGCGTAGTATCTAAGAGAGAACGTAACCAAAAGGCAAACGCGCGCTAGTCAGGGAATCAGACTCTCTCTCTCGAAGTCGGTGAAACATCGACTTAAATAGTACTCTTACTCTTTTGCATTCACTGCTTTTCTGAAATTACATTCTGGTAGGAAATTGTAAGCTGAAACTAGAAAGATAGGAAAGTTGCATAACTTATAATAACTGTTAATAAAATTAGAATGAATCTTACAAATGAATGAATGTATATTTTGCATTAGAAAAAAAGATGACAGAAAAGAAAAAAAAGTAATTTTGCAAGCCAAGAAAACTGGTATCTGATAATAATGAATTGCTGAGAAAAGACTGAAAAATATATAAGGATATGCCAACACTTGCAACACGTAACACCGCATCGAAAATACTAAACATTTGTAGTTTTTGAAATTTTAGCAATGTTGTTATTGAACTGCGTTTGGGATAAGTGCGAGGAAAATTATGCTTAATACACTCTCATACATGCTTAATAAAGATAAAAAGAAGTGGGTTAGAAGGAGTAAGTGTTACAGCAGACTAAGTAGACTGCGAATTCAGGTAAAAAAAACCTTAAACCCTTTCGTTATGTGTAAGGAGGATACGAGACAGTTCCCCTTAACAAGTCCTCCACGAAAGCATCTCTTCCCTCACCTAGATATTCCTAGTGTGCTTCACCATAATTTAATGAAACCAGATCTGTTTCTACTGGTAACGAGCCAAGCGGCATCAGATCTGCAGCGAAATGATAGCGAGAAGCACATCCTTCTTCCTTCGTTGTTAAGATCGGAAAGCCCGTAGATATGGTAACTGGCAATAAATCTCATAAAATTTCGGAATTGGGGAAAAATGTGGGACCGCCATCATATGTAATTTCCAAACTCCGAGATTTTCAGCTATAGTGTAGTACATGCAGTTAATCGGAATTTTATATTTTGTCTTTTTTGGAAATTTAGGAAGGACCACAAGGACAGAATTTTTAACGGTCGCTTGAGTTCCACGGACCATAGATTGAGAAACACTGTTTTAAAGTATTTCAGAAAATTGATTATATAAGTTAATTCCAACTCCCCTTTTTTTATATTATTTGTTACTTTCTTTTGCGGTTAATTCGTAATTTTATTAATATAATAGTATCAATAAAATATGAAATGAAACAAAAGAAATTAAATTGTAAGTAATGAATTATACCTCACTTGGTATAAAATTGTAGCCAGACCTAGAAGTGACACATAAACTAAGAATGAAAAAGAAGTTGTTATGCGTTAATAATAAATGGCATAAGCAGAAATAAACAAGCAATAAAATGAATTAAGAATAAAATCAAAGTGTCTATGTAATAGAAGAAAGGACAGCAATAATTCTATTGTAATCTCAAAGCTTAACAGTAAAAAATTCTTCTCAAAGCCTAACAGTAAAAAATTCTTTATTGCTCTTTATTCCTTAGTCTTTATTGTTCTTTATTCCTTAGTCTTTATTTCTTACTCTTACTATAGTGTACTAGAAGTACTACAGAGGCTGTTCGCACATTTTTAGACGATGTATATTAGAAAAGTAAATTACATAAAATTCTTGTGTTTTAAATGTCCTATTTGATATCCCTTATTCTGAACTATCTTTCAACAGCGCAATTTCCAGGATAATAATGCCTTTTGAAGTGTCAGAAGAAGTATTCTATCCCATTCCTCCCGAACAGCTTTCCAGAGTCCCGTTAGGGTTTTGACACAACGTTTGGATAATGCAGTTTTTAAAAGTCCGAAAGCACAAAATTCCATAGGTGACACATCGGGAGATTTAGTAGGGATATTAGTGAAGGGTATAGCTTTGATACCAGTTTTTCGTTCCATCACTTTTAGGAAATTTACAATGGATTTTGATGTGTGACTGCTAGTTTTGTGCCGATGGAGTCTCACAGATGGATGGCACTGTGGGTAAAGCGATGGTATTTCATTCAGAAAAATGGGCGATAAAATTTGTTCCCGATAGTATTTGAAGTTGATCTTGACATTTTTTTTCACCCTCTTTATTTTTAACTTGGCATTATAAGAAAAACAGCAACAGTCACGAATCTCTTACAAAAACTTTCTTTCGAGTCTTTGAACCATGTACTTAAATTTTTTTCTCCCCTTTTATGATCATAAATGGCTCTTTTTTTGTTACAATCATTTAAATACATCCACGCTTCATCTATTGTGACAATTGTTTTCCATTTTTCTTTGGATAAGTGTTTCTCATATAGAATTCTGCAGCGTGTCCCGCGTCGAGCGTTAGGCTTCGGAAGAAGACGATGCACATTGCGTTTTTTCGCTATCTTAAGATTTAAATCAACGTTTATCATTTTGTTTACAGTGGACACCGAGCGTTTTAATGATTTTGCAACTGTCCTTTGACTAGAGGATTTTCTTTTAACATTAAACAACGTACCTTTGCAATAGTCGAAGATGTCCATTTTTTCCTCGGATACTTGTTTGGAATTTTTGTCCCACTCGAGGCTCCAATTTGACGTTTTTTTTCCTTTCTTGTCGATGATATTACCTATCGACGCTTTAGATGTCACAAAACCATGACTCTCACATCGTTTTTGGATAACGGACTATGCATATTTCTCTTCGGAAAGAGCGTCAATGTAGCCTTCGAACCACTGCTTTGTTCAATTTTGAATAAAAACAAAACTTTCAAGCCACAGACGATAATTTTGACTTTTAAAAACATTGTACAATTGCAATTACTTCTTTTGCGGCAAACAATTTTTTATTACCGCTTACCAACATCGTCTAAAAAATGTTCGAACAGCCTCTGTAGTACTAATACACTATACTACTTAAAAATAAACAATAGTAGTACTAAGAAAGTCATAGAGGGAAAAGGAAAAACTTTTAAGGACACCAAAAAACCATGCATAAATTGATATACCACAAATCTGCTTCAGTACACACTGGAAAAACCTCTCATACAGATCGACATTTGCGATAACGAAGTCTTTTCAGAGATGAGCAGAAGGCTAAAATCTGGACGCGTAGCTGTTCACAGTAACCTGACAAGAAAAGAAAAAAAAAATTTTTTAAGTTATTATGAAAACAATGAAACAGTGCAGAAAACTCTCGGCATTCTATTTTAAATTATACAAATATATTTGTCTTTATTCTAAATTTCTACTTTCTTCGAGTTATTATTTCAAAAAAGACGTTAGTCCCGGAGTTGGATTTAGTTTCCGCCTTCCATGTTGGATTGTGTTTTCAGTTCAGCAAATTATATTTATATTTTGGTATTTATTCTATATTAAGTGCTCCAAACAATTGATTACTATTACATTTGCGCTCCGGTGTTGAAAATTATCTTTATTTTATTGCTTTGGACCCTGTTTTTGAATTATTCGGCGATGTGAAATTTCGACCTTTCGCAGGCCAAGTGACGTGGCGTGTTTATATCTTGCTGGAAGCTTACATGCAATTAAAGTGGATGCATTAGGCTGTATTAGCATTGTAAGTACCGTTTTATTTCTCTTTTAGTATTTTGCAAATGATTTTGTATGATATTTATTGTCTGTATGAACTTTTAATGGTTGAATTCGCCGAACTTGGAAAGTTCCGTAAACTTTATAGTATGTGTGCATAAGTATATTTTGTACTGGAAAGGGTTTATAATGTAATTTCACATATAACGGTGCTATGTGTTTGTACTTTCATGCGATTTTGTGAATTTTGGATTTTTGCATGTGCGTACTAGCACAGTTTTGAAAACTTTGATAAACATTTCATTGAGATATATGGTTATATTTTGTTATGCAGAGTGATAATACAGTATTTTTTCACGCATTTTACCGATATTTGTGTAAAGTTTTTTTTTTATAATTTTGAAGATACCGTTATTTCATTTCCATGCGCTCACAAAGTAAGTTTTTGAAACTTTCCACAAAATGTATTTACTGTCTGTAGGTCTGAGTTTTACAGGGTTCGTACACATTTCTGCGAATGGAAATTAAGTACTTTTAAGGACTTTTAAGGACCATTAATGGAAAAAATTAAGGACCTATGAACAAATGGGAACTGAATAAGTTCAATTAAAAATATTATCTATGCGTGAACTTCATTTTTGTAATACCATCCTAAAAAGAAAATAGATATATAAGTAGGATGAATTATTATTAAACATGAATTCATTAACAAAATTATTAATAAGTTTGAGAATAAAATCAACTTTATAAAATGTATCAAGCAGCATTAAATATTTTACATTTATGATAGCTGGACATATTTGAAAGAAAATAAGTGACATTTTATTTATGTTTTGCTAACAGTTAGTTTTATGATTTTTTTAATGTTTCATTTTTGTCACATACTTGCTCAGTCTAGAGGTTTAGTAAATAGCAAGTAGATTTTATGTCAAGCGGCATAGATTAAAATTAGAAGTAGATCATACTCAGTATGATTCATAAAAGATCGCCCTGTCACCGCTGCTGCTTGCCTAGAGAAAGACCTGCTCATTAGAACTAACCTTAAAGGCCTGATGTAGGCACGGTTTCCAAGATTTGAAAGTTAGCTGCGTTCTGTCTGTTACAGTTAGTGTCGTAGCTTCTTGTAGGTCCAATAAACCACTAAATCACCACAGGTGGCAAGTTGTTTTGTATTGTTTTAAGTCTCACTAGATGCAAAGAATAAGTTTTACATGATTTTTTATATTTTTGTGTTTTATCTTGTGGCCGCGGTAAGGATTAATGAAAGGCAATAACTCGCTTTAATATGCAGAGGTAATTTTTAAGAGTAAGCAGTTAGTTATAAATATTTAAATTACGTAGTTAGATAACCTTAGTCATTATGGATTTACATAGCCAATATGAAATTTTATTTATTTTTTTAATAATATTTGTTAAAAAAGTCCTATTAAAATCACAATATAATAAAATTTCAAAGTTTAAAATACATCTAATTTATGACATTGATTCTTAAACGACATTAGGATAACTACACATTAAAAGCTATAAAACATTCACGTTTTGTAACAACAAAACAAAATATTTATGCGTCTCTTTAATCTGAAGCCTTTCCAGACATTTTGGCTAATTTAAATCGATTTCCTTCTCTTTAAGCATGTTTTCTAACAATCAGA
>KK121901.1:286549-296821 GCA_000611955.2 Stegodyphus mimosarum | reverse complement strand
TCCCTGTTCAAGATCAGGACTTCAACTACTTCACGAATATGTTCGCCAAAAGTATGCATAGAAAACTCAGTCCTGACAGATTATCCGCACTCATTCAGTAGATACCTGTGAAGATTCTAGGAAACGTTATGGAAGACGCAGTTATGTAAGTGCAACCTCAATAAACTTCCATCAATAGGTCCTAAATTAGTTAATCCTTAAGACTTATCGTAAACACAATTCCATATTTACCTGTTCTGCCAAGTTTTTACCTTTCTTAATCCAGACTTACTCTTTTATTCAGCCTGCTTTCATCTTCGAGCTTGGATGGAAAAAGGATTGTTTTCCGAGAATCTTTATTTGGCTGTTATATAAAATAAAGATTTAAGAGTTTTTAATTAGTTCATAAAACTAAAATATAGTGTTAGATAAATATTACAATTTTGAAAAGTTAAATATTAGGGGCATTTGTTACTGATATTTGCCTTTTAGAAATATAACTTCATTAAGCTAAAATAAAATGCCTAAAACTTCAAAATAAGCTTGTTACAGTTATTTGTCAGTTTATTAAGAGTTCGTTTAAACTCAATTCTATTCTTCTTAGTCCGTCTCGTCTTCTCTTAGACAACAGAGTTTGTGCAAACTGATGGCAAGTGGCATAGTTTAAAAGTAGGAAGTTAACATGAGTCTATCGTGTTTACGTGGCATCGTTGTCGTCTTGCTAGAGTATGTCACATGCAACAAGTATGAATAGAAACAAGGAGTTATTTGGATGCCCTTGGTGAATTTCATCCGGTAGAGATGCTTGTATGTTTGCTTGTATGTAATCTATTGTTGCGATAAATCAGTATACTTGCACCAGGGAAGTCACTTATATATTTTGTATGATAAAAATTGTTTCAGGTCACGTTATCATTTAAGTTGGTAAAAGATCTTCAAATAATAGCTTATGAAATTTTGTTTAATTTATTTTTGTGAATTGTGCTAAATGCTACACCAAGTGTTTATTAACTTATGAGGTTAGGTTTTAGGTGGTAGGATTATGCTACTTCTCACCAGATTAGTTATATGCTATAATTTAGTTAATACTAGCGGAAGTACCTGATGGCAGTTAAGTTAGATTGAGAGTAATGCATCCAACAACAAAGAGAACGATACCGCTATAATCCTTCTCTAATAAAGATGCAACGAATACGATTCAAAGTCATACATTTTTAGTCTTATGCGATATGGAACCCAAATAAAACACTTCGTGAGAAAAATAAGCTAATTCTTTCTTATTATATCAGCAAAAATGTCCCGCAGTTTTTAATGATTTTCGTCTTTCTAATTAAATGCTCGTAAAAGCTCAAGCTTCATCCAATATTTCACCTATATTCAATTTTAGTCGATTAAATGGGGCAAAATATTAATCATAATTGATCGAAAATCAATAATGCGAGCAAATACAAAAACAAACATATTAACAAACTTTATGATTTGAAAAGTTAGCAGTAGCAACACTTTTGGAAATAAACATTTTTATATCCAACTCACTAGACTGTTGCCACTTAAAAAAATAATTTCGAAAAATAGCGCTTTCAAAGTTTTTAATTAATATTTCGGCTGATTAAAGTCGTACGAAGATCTGAACATCCGAAATGGCTTCCCACGATTTTTTGGAATCGGGAATAATGTATTTAATGTTTGACAATGCTAGGTTTATTTCATCAGAAAGCTTCGAAATATTTTATTAACGAACTCTAGGATTTGAAAGTGAGCAATGACAGCAATTTTCGAAATAAAGCAGATTTTCATCTCCGGCTTGTGAGACTGTTGCCACTCGGAAAAATGAGGGCGAAAAGTATCATTTCTCCAAGTTTTTAATTAATATCTCTGATTTTAGCTACTTGTTGTGGATAAAAGTGGACGTCGACCTTTTCTGGAACCCAGAAAAGAATTGTAGAAAGTTTGGTGACAATAGCTATAGTAGTGACTGAGTTACTAGAGGACAACCAAACACACAGACTTTCTTCGTTATATATATATAGACAAATAATCTAAAGTTTTAAATTAAATAGTCGTTCGTTTCATTCATAAAGAAGTCCATTGTCTGAAGAATTCCTTACTTAAGTCCCTTCAAGTTCCAACTCAATCTTCCAAGCAAAATCGAAGTGCTATTAAATTTTCATTTAGCTTTCCCATTCTTGATGTAGCAGCAAGGATTAATTTACGCGTTTTTTCAATTTCTAACTCTGTTGCAATTGTTATTTTTCACGTAGTTTTAAACGTAGTTGTTTCAGCATTATTTTAAAAAATTATGTTTTACATATAATGCATCCAGAAATACCTTCCAACAATAAAGCACCGAGAGTTTCATCTTAAAAATAAACTGATGTTAATGGTGCATAGATCCAGCAAATAGCAGCAATAAGAAGGCAGAAATCGGAAAATCAGTTTTTAAGAGCAAACCTTTCAAGAAGCGATCATTAAATTGATGAACCAATAAAAAGGCTGTTCAGCGTAAATCGCCATTTAAGGGATGGAGGGACTTAACTGTTTCTTCTTATGTATTTGCCTTTGTTAATAGTGCGTAAAATGCAAAATGCATTCAAGTGCTTTTATTCATTTTACATCTTTACGTGCTCGCATTTATATTAAAATACCTATTTAGAATGTGATTTTATTATTTTACAGTTACATAAACCTAAAATGTTGAGAAACGGAGATTAATTGGGAGAAAAATCCACTTCAAGTGGAGGAAGACTTTTAAATGGATAGAATTGGGCAATATCGCTTCCACGTTATTTAAATTTACATTGTTATTTCTTTATTTGATCTTAACATGCGTAATAGAATCTAAGTAATGCAACTCTGCGCATTTCGCTTATTTTTATTACGCCCATTATCGATTCAAGTATGTATTATTTTCCAATATAATATTCAAAAATGTACTGCGAGTAAAGCTATAAGGTTATATTATAATTATATTAAATCTAAACACTGGGTAATAATGCTAAGCTGCCAGATGAATTTTCCTCCCGTCTCTAACTATAATGACAATAACACAAAAAAAGTAATAACAACAATAAAATATTTGAAAGCAAAAGAGAAACACACTAAGTGAAACATACAATTAGTAACACAATTACCTTGAGTTTGGCTTAGATTGAAGTCAAGATTTCAATCGATTTCGAGGGCAAACAGGTACAGATCCCTCTGCATCAGAAGCAAAGATGTCTTGCAGATTTCTTTGCTCGCGATGGAGAGGAACCTGTACCTGTTTGACGTAGAAATCGATTGATATCTTGAGATAAAATTAGACCAAACTCAAGGTTATTGTATTACTGATTTTAAAATAAAAGATTTATTTATACTTCAGTTGGAAGTTACTCAACTAACATGATTAACAGAAATTGAACTCCATTAGTTGCGGCCAAAAATATGATAATGATGCAATTATTAGCAAATCGAATACAAAAGACAAAGAATTAACATCTGTACTAATACACCTCCTCGCGTACAACAAATGGAAGCTAAATCTTCAACAATCAGCACGCTCTATAGCAGGCTTAATCAGTATTACAGTATCAAGGTCTAAATTGACAAAGCTTTCTCTATCTGTCTCTCCGTCTAAGCTTAGATCTTTTCTGTTGTTGTTTAATTAGCATTTGTTATGGACGTGTAAGGTTTTAGTTTAAACTAACAAAGTTTTATTTGAATTTGCCTTTTTCTACCTGTTCTTATTTCAACTTCCCGTTAGAATAAGCGCGCATTTCAGCTTTATGCTAATTTGAAAAGGAGCCAAGTTGCTATTTAAACGGTAGGTAGGAAGAGTGTGAGAGAGCTTTTAGACTCAGACCACTGCTACTCTGTTCAACGTTCGCCTGACCAGCTAGTATTTAAATTCTAAGCCGTAGCGCTGTTACGCTGTTACTTATTGAAGTAAATCTAAGTGCGCTAGTATTAGTTAAATCTTGCTACGCACCCTTTAGCATAGAGGCCAACCTCGCGTTCATAGCTCTGTGAGCAACAACTACTTAATTTCTATTTAGCTTTAGTTTAAATTAAATTTCATTGTTCAGTTTAGACCCAAGTGGCGGTCATTATTTTCTGTATCCCTCCCGAGTTGGCTGTATATAATTGTGGTTTAATAAAAGAGGATTTTAAATCTCTATAAAGTGCAGTTCTTCTACCACTTAACCATAGTTTTCTACCACAGAACATAGCTGCATTCAGCTTCCTGTTCAAGATCAGGATCGTGTAAAGTATTTCACAAAGATGTGCACCAAGAATATGCGCCGAACACTCAGTCCTGACAGATTACATGAAACTTAGAAGTGCAGGAAAGATTTAATATAAAATGTAATGTGTTTTCATTGAAATAACCCTTAGAAAGCAAAAGCTGGTAACTTAGTAGTATCTTAGATATCCGAGTGAACTTTGTCATGCGTTATACTATTTTTCGTTTAGTCTAAAACAGCATCGATTTTAAGAAGAGCTTCTTACTTTCAGTATTAAAAAACACTTTGTATCGAAACAAATAAAATAAATAGTATGAAACGTTAAAATGCATCATCTAGCATATGTTTTTTAATAATCGACTTAATCTTATGTAAATTGATAATTTAGAAACTTTTATTGCCTGGAAAATATCTTATTCGAAAACAAGTTGTAAGGATTTATTTTATTCTAACCAATTATTTTTATATTTCCTTTCCTTTCCCTCCTGATTTCAGTTTTCCTGCTGGAACATAAATTGTATGACGTAGATGCAAACTCTCAATGTGTTTCAGAAGCAATATTTAAGCTGCGTTTCAAGAGTTCGAAAAGAGTCGTAGTGGACTTAGTTTCGAGTTTATGCTGCGTGTTTAAACTTAGGTCTCCTGCCAGTGTTAGACACCGACAGATTTATACTGATATTTCGAGGCTCAGCTTTGCTGTGTGCAGCCGCTTTAGCGTTAGTTAAGCTATAGATCTTAACTTATTAGGGATTTGTTACTTTCTTATTTTCTGTTAATTTAAGTTAGCCACAAGTGGTGGTGATTCGTGAGCACGATGAGTGTGCATCTGTTTTAATTCCGTTTAAATAAAAAGGTTATTTAAAATTCTTCAATATTTATTCTTCAAGTCAAAGCGAGAATTCTCTACTTCGTCTTCTACATAAAATCTACGTTGTATGCTACTTTAGAAAACCCAAAGACTCCTAAAGTCTGCTATTCTAAAACCTGACTTTTAGCAACTGATTCTAAAATGTACCCTCATTTATAGCAACGCTTTTTTGCAAGCAAAAGACGGCATCTTAAAATCGAAGATATAAAAAACATTATTTCTCAGAATTATACTTCCCAGTTAAAACGGACACTGCACTTAGTCATCAAAATTGGCAAACTTGTAAAGTCATTAGGATTTTTTTGGAAGAAGAAGAATGAAAAAATGAACAACGCCTTCGCCGGGAATCGAACCACGGACCTCTCGGTTACGCGTCGAGCACGCAGACCACTACACCACGAAGGCATGCGAAGAAGAGGAAAGAAATACCTTATAAACTCAAGCAGCCAGTCTGCAACGTGCAAGATGAAATGCTGCTATAGGGTTAAGGTGTGGACTCTTTAATAAGGAAGTACTTTCAGAAGTTTCGAATTTCTGAACAAGAACTCTTTCTGTCATAGCAGCATTTGACGTGCAAGATCAAATGCTGCTATAGGGTTAAGGTGTGGACTCTTTAATAAGGAAGTACTTTCAGAAGTTTCGAATTTCTGAGCAAGAACTCTTTCTGTCATAGCAGCATTTGACGTGCAAGATCAAATGCTGCTATAGGGTTAAGGTGTGGATTCTTTAATAAGGAAGTACTTTCAGAAGTTTCGAATTTCTGAGCAAGAACTCTTTCTGTCTCTTTCTGTTAAGAACACGAGTTGCTCATTTTCAAGATTGTTAAAAATCTTATACTTCAAAATGTAAGGAGTTCAATGTTCAAAATGTTAAGAAATAACATTTTGAAATTATAAAGGTCCGTCATATTAATTTCAAAAATTACAAAATTTTATGTTCAAATTCCACAAATTTATGTTAATTCCGAAAACGTGTCAAATTTTAAAAAATTATTGAAGACTTTGATTTGAATATTTCGTTAAATATCTTTCGAAAATCTCTAAGAAATTTCATCCTTTGTTCTAAATGTTGAAACTTCAGTAATAATAGATTACTCGAATAGTATCAATAACAGCATCCACAGATAACCTTTGATTGCCTCCAACAGTGTTTTATAATCCGTTTTAATATTTTCTGTGTTTTAATACTTTGATACCGCTATTTTTATGCATGTCATAACACAGATTTTGCCGTCCTTTCCAGCAGCATAAGATAACCCTATACCTAGCACCTGAAACATGAGCAGTACCTCAGTTGAGTCTCTAACGATGATAGCTTGGTAAACTAATAAAAAGAGATACTTTGCGTCCATGCACTCCGAGCAT
This sequence comes from Stegodyphus mimosarum, assembly GCA_000611955.2. NCBI lineage: Eukaryota > Metazoa > Arthropoda > Arachnida > Araneae > Eresidae > Stegodyphus > Stegodyphus mimosarum. The sequence goes on along the minus strand of KK121901.1, from coordinate 290,387 downwards.
ATCGTAATGAGGTAAGCCGGTTCTTGGCGAAAGGATACATTGAAAACTAAATTGGTTGCAAATCACGTGTCTTCTGGCAACGAATCAGAAAGAGAGGAGGTTCACTAACAAACTGCGGCACTGATGCGATTTAAAATAATGACAGTAAATCAAATAAATGAGTGCAAAATAATGCTTTGCCCTTTTATTTGTGATATTTTTTTTAATAAATAAAAAAAATCATTTCCCATCAAAATAAGGAAGTATTTCCAATCGAAGCATCTGGAATAAAACTTTTATTTGCTGACTAATAAATGATAACTTCCAATTCATGTGGTACAATATCTTATAGTGTTTCATAAGCTTTGGTAACTGTACGAAATATCTTAAGACTTTACGTGTAAGATTGAGATTGGTACAGGGTGCAAAGGTCTCTTTTATTTCTCTCAAAAATTAATAGATGGTACCACTTGTGTTTACAGAAACCAGCAATTATGGCTTAAATCAAAGATATTGAATTGGCGTAACTAAGTAAAACTAAGTTAGCCTAACGGCTACATAATTAGAGCAACATGCAAGTTGGCTCTGACTGGCTCAGATCGGCGTAACAAGCCTAATGGCCTAATAGCGTAACACGGCAGAATACTGCTTCCAATAGAATCAAATTAGTAACGTAGCCTTCAGAAGGCAGAACACACTCTGATTCTGCCCTCTAAAACCTTTCTTTAAATACTATTTCCTTTCTGCCTTCCTTGAATATCATTCGAGCTAGAAATTTACATTCTGGCAGGAAAATGGCAAATAACAGAGAGAAAAAAGTAAATTAACGTAAAATAACTGGTTTAACACATATTTCTTTTTAATATATTATTTAAGAATCTCGGGGCTAATAATTAGACAATTAAGCATGACAAACACCAATTTATTTATGAATTAACACCTAAAAAAATAACAAAAGTGGGAGAGTTCTTTTAGCTACACCTCGTTCCAAGCGCTAACTAACGTTCGTTGTCACATGACCTGTAAAAAGAATGTTTATATTTTGGCGAATCTCGCATCAAGTGACCTAAAGCAGATGCTCCTTTTTAAGAATGACTCACGCCATCTGTTACACTCGTTAATGAACTAAACAAGACCTTACAATCTAGAATCACTGGAAATTTTATTAATCTCTCAGACCATAATATTCGATTTAAATTTTGCTTTATTTAGCACAACATCAGCATGAGCATGCAAAATGCATCTCATTTTTTAAAATATATGTTTAATTTTATTATATCAAGTGATTTATTTGCCTCTTTTCGGTTGCAAACATATTAGATTTTAGAAACGAGTAAACAAAGCTGTGCTCACGCTGGGATTCGAGTCATGGGTCTTCCAGCTGTTACCTAGATCTACTAACTCCTTATACGGCTAGAGCCCTCACAGGGAAATATGATAACTACTTATAAAGTTAAAAAGCTAAATATCCATTTCTTAAATGGCGATTCATTTATCTTTAATAGTGAGCGATCATCCTGACTCCTAAAACTTTCATCCAAAGTTCATTTTTAATTTTTTTAAGTTCTAAGAATGGTTAATGTCACAATAAAAACTTATGTAAGATTTAACTGTTTGATAACGTAAATCCTCTAAAAGGGCATATTATTACATGAAGCAATATTTCATGAAAATAATTTCAGAAATAATGGAAATTTTGTAATAACTTTTAACATATCAAATAAAAATGGAATTTACGTAGACTATTCTTATTTTTTTATTTACGATAGAATTAAACTTATTCATATAAAGCACAAATAAAAATTTGCAAGTGCAGTTTTCGGCCTAAAATACATTAAGTACGCGTGTGATATTATGTTACGTAGAAGTGACGGGCCACTAATATTTACCCTAGGTAAGTAGGTATTAGCCCTAGAAACACTAGAAAACCAACAACATTCCGGCAACATTCCTCGAGTAGTGATGTAATTACGACTCCAGCTAACACTACAAATTCTGCCATCGCCGGCGGCACCAACGGCACTCCTATCTTTCAGCTTTAAATTAGCACAAGTAAAATGGATTACATTACATGATATACATTGCGATATACATAGTTGTACAGAATGTACGTTTAAAGGTGCTATCTGTTGTAGTTGCGTACAGGCATCATGTTGTTTCAGGACATTATATATTACAGTAGATACAGGCATAATATTCCCACGTTTCAAATCATTTTTGCAAACATGATCTGTTTACGTCAGTGTTTACTATCAGAATTAAGTTAGAATTATAAAATTGTTTACAAAGCTTACATTTAAGCATTGTTGTATAGTAGTGCTGATGCTTTAGCAACTCAATTTGGACGATTCATTATGGGCTGTTACATAAGTTTTTGCGATAACTGATTTGTAGCAATTACATTATATCCAGCAGTACCTTGTTATTCACACGTACAGATAGATCACGATTATATATTGTGGTGGCTAGAAGCAACTTGTTTCTAGTTTATAGATCATATTTACAATCATGATTTGTTTTCATCAATATTTACAATCAGCGGTCACAATTAGAAAAGAATATAAGATAATAATAAAAAGGACATAAATAAATAAGTTTGAAATCAAAAAAAGCAATTTCATTTGCATACTTATGCGTACTGCATTCTTTTCGACATTTCTGCATGCACATGGGATTAAAAGACGATTGGGAAACGGCATAAGATCTAGTCGACCAAATCCAATAACGCTACATTTAGTTCGGTCGCTACTGTACAAACTGTTAAGTTTTTTTCGGTGTCGGAAGCACTATAACTCCATTGTGGCCTCGCCGGGATTCAAATCATGGATCTTTTACTTGCAAAACTATTAGCCTAAGGACGACAGCACACAAAGGGAAATGCGATAATTCCTTAGGCAGTTATTACACAAAAAAACATTCTTGTGAAATAGTATGCTTTGGCATGATAAAGTTCCGAAAACTGAGGGATGAGAAGAATTTAAAAAGTCTAAAAGCAGACTTTGGCAAGAGTTGCCATTGTTCGAAGAGTAAAGGCTGCTTTACTTACACGCCCATTCACATAACCATAATTTTAGGAAGTTAATTTTTGGCAAAGATCTTTAATTTATCTTTCGAATTTAATAAATGTGTTGATAATTTAAAACTGAATAGTTTACGAGTGATAAAATGGTTTTATAATAATTTAAAGCTCTCCTTCGCTTTTCATAATACTATATCTAATTTATATAAATTGAAAATATCAGATTTAGAGTATTATTATGACTTCTCTGAAAATTTTTATCTTTATTATACTTACTTTTAAGAATTATGTTTTCATTATCATTAAATTATGCAACGAATATAGAATAATTGATTTTTAACAGTTATGATGTTTTAGACGTCTTAATTTTTTAATATATCGTTGTAACAAACGTTTTTCGTAAGCAATCTTAATAAAGTTAAAAAAAGACCTTAATAAGCTTAACAAAGAACATGAAAGCAGTACTTTAATTCAGGTAGTAATCACCACCAAAATCTATGATTTTCTGCCGACGCTTTGGTAGTTTTTCAAAGTCTTTGGCCAAGAAAGTTGGTCGCCGCGAATCCAAAAATACACTCACGTTTGTGAAAATTGCAACACCATGAAGGACTTACGCGAGTGAGCTGAAATTTTCAGGAAATACAAAGTAGCGCATGATATGCAAATGATTAGAATTGCAAATCCGTAGCGCATGCGTATGCTGAGCAGCGCCCTCTGAACGGCTGATGGATCCGAATAAATAGACGGCTGTAGCGAGGCGTGTATGGTTATCGGTGGTTATCTGCTAGTGGTAAACGTTAACTCAATCTGTACTTATGCCTCGTCGACGAAAGAGAGCGA
>KK121901.1:259972-279660 GCA_000611955.2 Stegodyphus mimosarum | reverse complement strand
AGTGTATCGTTAAACGAGTGGACGTTCTGTATTTATAGTAGGACTATAGTTATGATCTGATTATTTAATTTTCTTGTTTTATTTGTGTGAGCTCAGCAGTAAAATTTTTGATAGGAAAAATAAATAGAGTGAATTGTAGATGATTAACTTGTATTTTCTTCTTCAACAATCACAATGTCTGGGGTAAGTACATTATTTTGTTATCCTCTGTAGGTCACATGTTTTATCCCTATCATTCGGGTTATTGCGGGAACAACGTGATGTACTCTTAATCACAGGTTATAATCCTATATACTGGGTGATTGGATTTCTTCATTCTTATTCACGGTTCATCGCTGATAAAATTAATATTCAAAATTTTGGTTATCACTTATACACCAGAATAATTATAATTAATATTTCTCATAACCTACAGAAATTAACACAATTTTCATTACATAAGAAATTAAAATATATAAGTATTTTTACTACATATAATAATTTCACTACAGTAACTTGTAAGATCTCGCGGCCTCAACTTGTCAGAAACTGGGGTAGTGACTGCTATTATGTGTGAATTTACACAGAAACGTAAGAAGGGGTTAAAGCCCTTTTTTATTTTATCTTTAAAATAACAAATGCGTCCACTTGACGTTCACAAACTGCGCCGACCGGGCGGTTTAACTGAAAAAGAACGTAGAACTGAAAGTAATGACTGGATGAACAAATATCAAAAACACTACCGACGAGGCTCTGAGATCCTAAACCAACAGCGTGTCTAATTACCGCTGAGATTCAGCAAGATTACTGATTAAACAGTTGAAAGATAGCACTTCTGCAAAGCTAGGCACACAAGCCGACACGCGCCGATCTAATTTCTACCGAGCACCCGCACTAATAAATGTTAGTTAAAATAAATACAAATCTTACAAACTATCAAAACTTATTATTTCACTAGTGGCTAAGTGGATACAGCCACCTAAAACTTAGTTCAGGTGGAATTTGTTTCCAAGCAAAACTGACTGGCTAAATGGGCTTTCTATTACTGTCATGACTAGTAAGTTTCTTTCAGAAGGTCTTCCGGAAGACACCTCTCTTTCCATAAATAATTGAAGTAATCAATTTAATCAAACCTTACAATATAATGCTACGCAATATCAGGGACAAATCTTTATGATGCATTCATTTCCTGTTATACTTAGGCACTAAATACATACAGCACTTTTTCATCTGAAATAGCTGCAACGGCTTAAAGCAATTTTATTTCCCTTATATCCGTTTAATGGTCGTCTTCCAAGTATTTCTCATAAAAAGAAATCTATTTTTCCACTTTCTTCTCAATCGCTATTATTTTTCTTGCAGATCATTCTCAAGGTCTTCAGCTTTTAATACAGTGAAAGAAAAGTTTTCTTTTGCTTCTAGGTATGATGACAGAAAAATACTGATCTAACATTTATAGCTTATAATCTAAAGATGATAGATTTCAGAAAACTTTAAAAAATAGAAACCAGACCTGTACATACAGAGTAATAGATAGATAGATAGATAGATATAGATAGATAGATAGATAAATAGATAAGATAAAGAATATATAGAATAAAATTCTGATTTGCTGTATCTCCTTAAGTCTCCCCCGATTGGTCATTTACATCATTTAATTTTCCATTCTTGAATTTATTTTTTCCTCTTTCTATTCTTAAAGTAGTAACATGCTAATAAAATAATACTTCTGAATTGCATCATTTGATGAAGATTACATAATTCTGCGCCGTATGTAGACAAAATGACAGACTTGAAACTGAAATCTTTCAGCCAATAACGGTAATTTGTCAAAAACCATGCATTTTTGATAGTCGGTGAAAAGCGACCTGCAGCATTTCTTCTATAGGAAAACATTAAAAACAACTGACATGTGGTTAATGTTTTGTAACAGCGAATTCGATGTCTCAGCAAGATGACTTAGTTGAACTGGTAGCCTGGAAGGCCATCGGTTGTTTAGAGACAGGTCAAACACAATCTATTGTAGCAGAAGCATTAGAAGTTTCTCAAAGTGCCATTTCCAGATTATGGAATCAGTTTTTGGAAACTATAAATGTTTCCCAAAGATCAGAACAAAGTCTAACATCTGCAATAACACAAGATGAAGATCAGTATTTAACACAAAGAGATAGAAGAAGCAGACTATGAATGCTTCTTACTTGCAGCAGCAACTTCAGAGGGCTACTGGTACCAGAGCTTTGACTCAAAATTGTTCAAAATCGACTCCTTCATATAGACCTGTATGCTCACAGATCTACGGTTTGTATTTCATTCACTCAGGACCACTGTACATAGGCACAAGAGCATCTTGGTTGGGGATGGCTTGGGTTTTAAAATAACGTTAAATTTTCATCATCGTAACATCCATATTAGATAGCGTAACATCCGTATTAAAATCTACGTATTCTTTTCAATGTCTCTTTCCTGTCAACAGATAGATACAAGTAGACGGAACAACGGAATTTCACCAGTGAGCATCAAGTGTACTCTTACCAAACTAACTGTGCAATTCCACAACAATTTTGAAGAATACCACGGAAGATGAATACCAATGTATTCAAACCGTCTTTCTCTACCACTTGAGAAAACATTTGACTAGGAAATATTTTACATGCTCCATGCCGCATAAGCATTCTCTGGGATTCGAATCCAGACGAATCATTCATCTTCAACATTGCTAACCACTATCAAAGCGGCTGTCCTACAAATGTGTAGTCCTCTGCATAACCAGTATAGTGGTTAATGACGCTGACTCCAGTACCGGAAAACCCGGGTTTGAATCCCGGAGAAGGCATGAAAATTTTTAAGCTTATAGTGTCTGTAGAGCAAAGGGACATTCAAGATACAAGGGTGAACCAAAATTCCTCTTAAGAGGTTGTGGTATGGGAAGAGAGTGGGAGACCCTAAGACGGCCCCTGGTGTGTTCTCGTTGAAATATTGGAGCTGAACAGCACAGTTAGTGCTACAGGAAGTATACTTGTACCACCAGTAGTAAACTTCCGCGCACTTCTACCTATACCTGTTATATCTATACCGATCTTATTTATTTCATGTGCATTATTATAAATAATCAGTAATGAGAAAAGCGCGCGTCTGATAATAGACAAGTAAGCCTGCGTCTTGGACAGTTTAGCTACGCGTTTGTAATTCAAGAATAAAAATGAATAAAATCATGCTCATGGCTATTAGTGAAATAACTCCATTCATGCATCAGCTCCCTCACCACCACCCAAAATATTACTTCATATATAAATGCAGATATACAATAATTGATTTGATAACATATATATACTGGGAGGCTCTAGCCCTTAGCGTCAGCTTTATACGGAATTTCCATAGAGAATTGCTTTTTTCATTTAGTAATAAAAATCTAAATAGCATTCCTGTTTAAAAGGAAGATATTTTATTAACAACGTTGTTACTTCTTAGTATCAAAACACACTGCTTAAACAGATTAAAGGCTCAGTCTCTTTTTCAAAAGTAATACGTAGAGTCATTGTTTTGAGAAAATTGCAGTGGATGTGTCTGTTTGGTTATTCAAATGTTAAACACTAGAATATTTGGCAGACAACACTATATTTTTAATTTAAGAGGCAAATACATATGAAAGCTCTTGTTATATAAAAACACTTCATATAATCCATGTTTAGTGTTTGGGTAAGAGAGTTAAGACCGAGGTGGATTTTCTGAGTATTTCGTGCCATATTAGTAGGATGCGTATCTTCTCGAACTGCAAAATCTACATGGTTTGGAATTTACAAGGTGATTCAACAAATTCTGAGACAATCTGTCCACTCCTCCACACACTGTAGTCTCTACCTCTCAAAAGGAATAAGAAAGCCCTGACCGAGCAATAATGCATCTTTGTCAACGTAGGGCGTCTCATGCAAAACATGACACATACTTCATGCGCTTGATTTCCTTCTCCCTTCGCTTGATTCTCTTCTTCCACAATACAAAATCTGTGACATCGAGCATCTCTGTCTATAGGACTGGCCGATTTCGTTCTGACAGGTTTCAGTTGTATTTCACTCCATATATCATGCATTAAATTTGCAGAGAACGCGTATATGCAATGGTGTATATAGGTGTTTATTTTATACATATACAGGTGCTTTTATATAGGTAGGTGATTTTATGTATACATGTGGGCTCTTTATATAATATAAGTGATTTATTTTTTGCCACGACATTTTGCGTGACGATGTTTTAAAACTGCAAAATTTTTGCATCTCTTTATTTTTACTACTGTGTTTTCCAGAGTGCTATATTTTCTCTTTGCTTTAATTTATGCCAAATGATTTGTACAACGGCGTTCTTCCCTTGCGTTATTTTCCCCGCTATACATTCGTCACGGTGTTTTCCCCTGTAATTTTCTTTACGGAGAAAATTTCAAGACAGCGAGTATTACTTCGAATGTCTTTCACATGTTTCATTGCTTATTTCTCGGTGTGTTCACGTTAAATCAATTTAAAGTTTGGTAGCAGGCTAAAATTATTACACTTCGCCAGATTTTGTATTGGCATGTACATAGATAATGTAAAATTTAAAAATATTTCATCATAATTATGCATTAATCCGATTGTGAATATGCGATCTAAATATTATATGATTGCCATATCACTTACCAGATTGTTTAGAACACCTGAAAAAACGTATTTTGATCTTTCCATCTAACTAAGAAAACAAACATACTTGGCTTAACTTTGTTTTCGACAACTTTTTGTAACGAAAGGAAGCACATATCTTATCCTCACTGAGAGGAGAAATCTATGCGCAGACAGACTGCTTTACAGAAAAATGTATATGTTTCACACACTCGCTAGACTAATTTGAGATCATGTCTCCAAAATAAACTACTCGGGATTTCAGATCAACGCCAAATACATTCTGACTCGTGTCGTATTGTCATCGGAGAAAGAAGAAAGTTAAACACTGCAGTTATATGTTCTGGAAAGGGAGATTTACGCAGTGGAGGATAAATCATTTTGGTGACGAGACTGGCATTCAAGCATTTGCTGATGGATCTCTGGATTCTCTCTCTGTTTGCTATCTAGATATTAAATCTCTGACTGGATTTTTTAACGCTCAACATTTGTTTATGGCTGTCTTTTCTTGCCAATGCTTTGAAGTATTTTGGATCAGGTTTTTAAAGAGTATGTGATATTTTATACGCTTTGATTGCAGATTATTCCTTTCTTTTAATGGACTATAATGCTTACCTATATAAAGTACTTTTAATCCGCGGTACGATTCATATTAAGGCGTTTACAGCTAGCTTGATCGCTATAGGTCTCAATCTTATCGAGTTCTCGTGGGACTACATAAGAAGAAATATAAGTGATCCTTTTCATTAAACCTCAAACCATTAATGGAACTATAAGGTATTTCTCCCGTCTTCTTGGTATGCCTTCGTAGTGAAACGGTCAGCACGTTCGGCGCGTATACGAGACGTGCGTGGTTCGAGTCCCGGCGAGGGCATTGCTAATTTTTCATCTCTCCTGTTGCATCAAAAAAAACCTAACTATTTTAAAGAAACGCCCGAACAAAAAAGTGCTGGATGATGATTCCTTACCACCAGGATTTGGCGACTGTGTTCTCTGATCCCCAGTCGCCTTTAAAAGGGAGAGTATATAAGGTATTTCTTCCGACTTCTTGGCATACCTTCGTGGTGTAGTAGTCAGCACACTCGGCGCGTATTCGAGAGGTCCGTGGTTAGAATCCCGGGGAGGGCATTGTTCATTTCTCACGATTCCTGTTTCAAAAATCCTAAAGTCTCTACAAAACAAATATTGAAACGGACATAGTCTTTAGTTGCAATATAAATTATTTATCAAGTAAATGAAAGTATGCAGAATACATACCAGCTTGCATTCAAGCTACATGTGGCCATATCTAACATTAGAGGTTTTTCTCTTATTTCTAAAAAAGCATTTATCCCTTATTTTTTGTCAGTCATGTCATAATTCAAAATATGATTCTATATTTTATATTGCGCATCATTACAAACGTATAAAGTTTACAAATAATGGAAAATGTAATAAAACTTCCTTTTATTACATTTGGACCAGTTTACATGTTTCTGCTTTGTTTTATTTAAAACTGATGCCTTAAAATCCATTTGTTCCTTAACTAAGCCGATATCTCTTTCATTGACATCAAAATATACACTCTTTAAATATGCTGAGTTTGAAATTTAATTAAATTTAAAATAAACTCATATATCTTCAAATTTGTCTTACTTTAAGTAAAAAGAAGTGTCTGCTAATATAGCAATGTCATCATAACACCGTCTCAAAGGCAAAATTATAATTAATAATTATGCGTTAATTTACAAACTTACATTTTGCAAATTACTCTTGGGAAAGAATTGCTTCACAAAGGCGATTCGTTCCCTTAATTACTTAAAGAAAGGGTACAAAACGATATTCTAACTGGTGAATAAATTTCTTTTAATTCAGATATTAATTCTCGACCTGATTATAATTTTAAATCAAGTCTGGATTTTAAATATATTTTAGAATATATTTTCAAGAGACAATGCGACCACAAGGTAATTAAAATATTAAATTTACTCTCTTAATGGGTTTTTTAGGGTTAAAGAATTTTTAAAACCTGCATTTCAAGAGCAGTCTCACTTGGTAGAATATTGTCTAAAAGCTAATGCATAATTTTCTAGTTTTATTTCCTAAACTCCTTGCTAATAAGGATTATGATCCAATTATATACGTCAGACTGCATTATTGTTAGATTGGCAACTAGAGTAAAGTTAGCTTCACTGCGGGCATTCTAGTTCCATTAGAAATATTAAGCATTTGCTGATATTTTTAGGGTTCGCATCCATGCTCTTTTTAAGCCCACTCGAAAATCTTAACTGCGGGGCTTCAAAACAGAATATGAAATAAACCATAGACACATTAATAATATTTTAAGTACATTATAATGTAAATTGACTCAAAAGACTTTAAAACGTTCTCTTATTCAGGCCCAGATAAATCTGTGGGCCTTGTATTTTTAAACTTTCCAAAGCTAAGTACTTCACATTGAGTTAGACTTTTCAAAGTGTTTTATAAATGATTCAAAACCAAGAAATAACCTCTTTTGAGTCACCGTCTTTATCTATGTGGGGAGTAGCTTTTTCCATATAGTTGTCTGAAGAGATTCTACCAAAGCCCAGAAATTCACTTATCACTACATATAGGTTATTTGCAGGATTTTCTCCTGTTCATGTATAGATTTCAGACATTGCATGCACCCAGGCATTGTTCTAGACCGAAATTAATATTTCTTGATTATTTTAATGATCTTTTTCCCTTCTTGGCTTGATACAAATGATTTTCAAGAGGTTTACGTGTTCGTAGTCGCTGTAACTCCAACAGATTACAACATCATCTATTTTGTAGTATAGGACTTTTTAATAGAATAACATGCTAACGGGCATTTTATACATTATATTTTAGTATCTCTGTAGCATAAAGGACATATGAAATTATATAACTTCGATTCATGGACATAGAAACTGTTATGTCATGCCTTGCACATGGCCCCTTATACATTTGCTATATACTAAGTATACACATTTTTATATGTAGAAATTTACCATCATTATCATTATTAACATCACCCCGCCATTTAGATTTGCAGGGCCACTCATAATTAGCAGTGTAACTAAGAAACGAGTTTGTTAATTTACACATATATCTATGTATGATCTGTATATACGTAAAGCAGTTAGCATCCGCCCAGTCGGCATAGCAGTTAGTGATGAAGATTGAAATACCGATGAACTCGGTTAGAATCCCAGAGAAGACATGGATGTTTGTGAGAGTAACGTGCATGTGAGGCAAGCGGGCATTCAAAACACAGGGTGGCCCGAAAGTCCTCTCGAGTGGTTGATCTCAGGGAAATAGGTGTGGAAAACTTATGGATCGAACATGCATTTCACAAGTGTCATCTATTGGCAAACATCGCCATTAACCACGGAGGAAGTCACGAGATTGGCTAACAACAAAACGCGGCGTCGATAAAAGCGACCTTTGGTGTAGAGGCAACCCTAGGGGGTGACCGAATGCTCTGCTACCACCACTCGCAGTCAGAAATACCAATTACATCGTCCACATACCTCACGCATCCACACCCAACCAACTAATGGCGTCAAAGCAGCTACCGTTCACTTCCCACCCTCAGAAACCTAATGGCCAGAACGCATACCAAGAAATCGGCTGTCTATCAAAATATTTCAACTCAAATTAAGGTGAGGGGGCTTATCTGCACACGTTGCAAGCGCCCTTCACGAAAGACACTTACTTGCAACTCGCTCCAGAAACCGCTTTTTTGGAGGGACGGTTAAGACCTCCAAACTATAGAGCAGAGGATTGCAAATTTTGTTCTCACTGTGATCAGGTATCCAGATGAACACGCATTTCACAGGCGCACTGTGCTGGAAAACATAGCTATTAAAATAACAACTAAAAGCTAAAATTCGGGAGCAAATGTTTCACTATACCAATCACACAGAGAGCTACCAGACTGCTAGGCCTAACAATAACAAGAGGTAATGACAAAAAGAGACCTCCCTCACAGACACTTGCTTCCCTACGAGACAGACGCTCGATAATCGTCTCGATGACTAGGTAATGGTCGGCGTGGAGCAAAACAGTCTAATTTATGGTAAATAGACTGTGTCCCAATCTTTCGTGAACAGCTACTGACTACCCATGGGTATTAAATATAAGCATCTGTAACTGAAAGAACAGCTTAAAAGAATTTAATGTGTTGATCATTCACGTGTTGACGCCTTGAAGTATTTCTTTCACTTAACTAATGAAATACTGAACAACAGCTAAGTATTTCTCCCTCTCATGCATATAACAAAATTTAAAATATTTTGGTATACATCTTTCGAAATTTACTAGAACGTTCCATCACATTTCTGCTGTGTAGCCATATAAACATCTTCCTTATCATTCAAGGCAAAACGTACTAGGGATATCCATTCACAAGTAGCGTCGCGCTGAAGACCATGGCGTTCAACTGTAGGTTCAAAGATATATCGATGTGCATTCTTCACAAAACTTGATACAGGATTACTGTGCGTGATATTCAGAAGGAGGTCTTCAAACCTTTCAGTCAGTCCGTGGGTAATGCATGTGAGTTTTAAGTACATAAGAACATTTTTATGATCTAAACTAGAGAAAAGGGATTTAGCACAGAAAAAAGTTAAGTATAAATTTATGCAGTTGTTTGATATACTTAACTATAAATACTTTTTTCTGATATTTGAGCTACAGAGTAATCTAAGTTTGAGTAGTCTTCCGAGGTTCAATAATTTTATTTTATATTTCCTTTTAGATCATAAACAGAATGTGTTCCGGCCATAAATAATAATGTGTTAATTTTTTTCATGATCTATTGCAATAGCGTTTTTTATAAGGCATATTATTCTACGAAAAAATGTTATATTTCATTCGAAGAACATGGTGAATTAACATTAATTAAGCCCATTGCGAGTTTTTTAACGCTTTCGCAAGTGAAATCAGATACTCAGAATCTTAATTACTAGCTCAGCTCGAGAGTTTTAAGTAAACTCGGCCTACGCTGAAATCTTCGGAACTACTCCGCTGTCACACTCAGCAAAAGATCTTTTTAAAAACGAAGGTGTGGTTTTTGATAAAGACAATTAATGTAAATTTGGAAGCTTAGTATAATATATTTTATAGAGCTTAGTATTATATAAGCTTTTGTTTTGCGAATTCATGAGTTTTAGTTAATCATTAGAGAATAATATTCTTTCACTTTTTCCTTTTCTGATTTATCTTTAATGGCCATATCCTCTAAAGTAAGCAGCCAGTTCAAGCTGCTCTTTATAGTTCCCCTAGGCCCACCAGCGGCCGAGAGGTAAAGACTATGAACACTGTTAGTTCGGTCCGAGGTTCGAATCCCGCGAACGGGCTGGCTGCATGGGCGTTTTCGTGGTTTTCCCCATGTGTAACGTGTATACGAGCCAGTTTTCCTTAGAAAGTCCTCCACGAAGGCATCCCTCCCTTTAGGCAGATAGCCCTCGTGTGCTTTGCCATAATTGAATCATGGGTGGCAAAACGAGTCCTTTTCCGCTGTGGTTCATGGATCAACATGGATGTATCTCTGAACAGCAGTCTAAGGAGATGAAACTGCATTTTGAATAAAATGGTCATGAAGGTCATGAAGTAGTCTGGAATTCAGTTCCCTTTGACCTTTTCAGAGATCTTACTACAGAGCTTCATTTCCTTTATAAACACTAAATTTCAGGGTGAACAAAAATTTCATAGGATGTAGGTAATCCGATTATGGTAACGTGGAGCATTTAAGAATCTATTCAGATACATAAAAATGTTTATGCTCCACAGGAAAGTTGCCCTTATAAGTGTGGAATTAGCACTGTCTTCAATAGAACCACCTTGGAAGAACACGCTTATGATTTTGCAACAATCAGATCTTCCCAATTAACCTGGTACAGCAGGAAATAGAAAATCTCCGTAGCAAAGCAGTACTCTACAGCCTAGATTACTAGAATATGGCAAAGCATACGACAGCTCTCTGTGTGTAGGGAGATGCCTTCGAGAGAGACTTTCCAAAGAGGTTGGCAGGTACTCACATGCATCACTCAAACAAAGTCCATGTTTTGAAACCAAGTACTAGGTCTCAGGATCGTATAACAAGTAATCCACAGTATAATACGAGAACGATGCTTTTTGTTCTACAAACCGAAATCTGCAGACTATAGTATATTTCTTGCTTACTTGCTAAAATTCAATAAGCGTCATAAATTGAAAGAAGAGAAACGTAACGGATTTTTCATTAGTGCCACTAACGTGAGTCTTGAGTAAAATATTTCTTTCATTTTTTCCTTTTAATCCGAAACTCAAATGAATGCATTACTCGTTAGTGTTTATATTTTCGAAGAAGTAAGTTATTTTATCCTGTAAAGTCATTAGGTTATTTTTCAAGCAGGCGACGTGAAAAATGAACAATGCCCTCGCCGGGACCTCTCGAATACGCGCCGAGTGTGCTAATTGTTACACCAAGAAGGCATGCTGGAAGGAGGGAGAAAATACCTCATTATCCTTCCTAAAGAGCAAATCGTAAGTAGCAGATTTTGCCTTTCTGAAATGAGATTATTTTCGAAGCAGAATCATCCCTCCAAAAAGATTTTCTCACTTAAATTTAACACATAATTTGTTTTTATTTTTAAATGGTAAGTACGTTTGAAACTTCTTAAATGAAAAACAAATATTGCTTCTTTTATTATTTTCCATCTATATTACATAAAAATGTTTGATGCAGTAGAATGGTAAATTAATTTTTCGCAGAAGTTTATGCCATTTAAAGAAAACGTATTTATAACTATATCTACTCTATATCTAACCTTCAATGAATAAATAAATAATATATAACATGATATGCTAATGAACTATTAAGATAAATAGAAAACTACATCGCTAACCTGATATTTTCTACAAAAATGTTTAGAAGAAAATAAAAACCGGAGGCAACTGTTTTATTACTAAGGTTGATATAATAAGATATAACGTTAACAATATCTTTTGTTACCGATATTTTCGACAAAATTTCTCAATATTCTGAAGTTTCGCATATGTAAAACATTTAAAGTATGCTTCATGAAGCACTCGGCGATCGGAAAATTTGTATAATAAATTCGGCATGCGATGATTTCTGCAGTTGCGTAGGCAATTTGAAAGTTGCCCACAAAATCGGATTCCGCTAGCGGCATCTTCAGATTCCGAAATTGTTTTTCAGACTTTACAAAGCATTTGCTTCAAACTTCTACTTATGTTTGTTCGAATGCAGGCAGGAAAATCTTTTGCTCTCACGTAGTAACCGAATCAGTATTCTTGAACAACGACATTTAATAAAGTTGTATTGATACTGCGACGTTTATTATGACCTCATTTTTCATTCAAGGAGTTTAGAAGTTTATGTGGGAAAGGCAAAAGTTTTCACGTAGAATTATGCATGCAGTGTACCATACATTTATACTGAAGGTCTTTCAAAAAATACATATGCTTTTTTTTATTTCTTAGGTATGTTTTATTCATTTGTTATTACTAGTATTTGTATAACACTGTGTTTTTGATCAGTGTGCTTGTCAACTGAATGATGAGATTAAACAGTATATACTACTGACACAAAATTATACACTGATTCTTTCTTTGATTGAAAAAGGAAATCGAGATACATACTTCCACATACACAGCGTTAAAGAATCGATTTCAATAATTTGCACCAAAATTTAAATGCTATACTGAGTTTTCAAAGGTGGATTTCTTGAGATCTTTGTGAAGTATGTATTCTGAGATAAAGAATGGAAGTATTTTGCTAAGTTCTTTTATTTTATTCAGTCACTTACTTTATATGCATTTTTATTGCATATACGAGGCGCCAGTGGACAGGAAGCTTTCTCCAATGCAAAGGTTTCATAAAAACAACATTCACAAAATTTCTCAAAAATTCATTTCTTGTCATAGTCATCACTTTGGTACTCCTAAATCAATTGCATATGATGTCAAATGCAAGAAACTAATGTTGCATTCTTATAATATTCATCTGTTGTATTCAGTCGAATAGTGGGACAAAAGGCGTTGGAGTTAATTGCCTTGATTACATGCTACAATGAATTAGAATTTCTTTAGCCGCTCTCTTGGGTACAGGAATAGCGTTTCTAGCTGCCATAGTTTTGGGCACGGGTTCCAATCTCATGGAAGATTAGATGTCTGTAAGCGTACGGTATTTGCAACATGACAGCACTTAAAATATACGGGGATATGAAAGTCCTGTTCACTGGTTTGATGGAAGGGAAAGAAGGATGGGAGAACCTTGAACCCATCCTCCTTAAGATTCTAATTGCAAAGTGGAACGAAGCTAGGCCAAATCTTACTATCACCTATAAGATGTCCGAGTCCCATGCCAACGGCAAATGTTATCCTGCACTCATCGCTGATATAAGATTCATGGATTTCACTTGATGTTACTGTCAGACAAGTAAGATAAGTTGCAACAACACATTGCGACGTGTTCTAGGTTCCTTTGATGTAGGTATGAAGCTAACGAATCCTTTCACTATACGCAAAGTTGTTAACATATGCCACAATAAAATAAAACATATTTTATTGTAAGTATTGGAGCACAGGATAGTTAATAAAATATATTTTATTATAAGACTACAAACACCCCTGATATTTAAGTGTTCTGACAATACTGAGCGTAATAGTGATATATGCTACATTCTCATTCCCAGGAAAAACCTTGGCAAATCTTGGCAAGTCAGAGCAAAATCAGGGGAAATATAATTTTTTTTCGAAAAACTCAGGGAAAATCACAACGTTTTAGAAAAGTCAGGAAGATAAAAAAATGGGAGCACTTAAAAAATATACTGTGATTCGAAAGTCCTCTCAAGTAGTTTGTGGCAGGGAAAGACGGGTGGGTGTGACCCTTGGACCTGGTCCCCCACCCAGGGATTCTTCTTCAAAAATGGGATAACACTAAGCAAAATCGTGTTATCACCTATAGAATGTCAAAACACCATGCCAACAACAGACGCAGTCCTGTTCCGCTATCCATGATACAAATCGTAGACATGTTATGATTTGAGTGTCAGACAAGAAAAATAATTTACAGTAACAAAAGAATTTATTACTTCTTCTCGGTTTTATGTAAACAGTTACGTAAATCACCTTAACTGACGAACTTGGAAAACTGAAACTAAGAATGTGACATAGAAACACATTCCAGATTTTACTAAGTTCAATACTAGTTAGGCCTAATAAATGTAAAAAAAAGGCCTTTTGTTGTTGATATAGCTTATAAGATATTTCCTCCCTCTTTTCCGCATGCCTTAGTGATGTAATGGTAGCAGACTCGACGAGTATTTGAGAGGTCTAGGCTCGAGTCCCAGCGATGGCATTGCACATTTTACACATCGCTAGCTTCGAAGTAACCTAATAACTCTACAGTGGCCCCGAACTAAAAGGTGGTGGATGATGATTCTTCACCACCAAGATTTAGCGACTGAATCTTCTAAACCCCAGTCGCTCTTTAAAAGGGGAGTATATAAGGTACCTTCTCCTTCGTTTCTGTATGCCTTCGGGGCGTAACGGTAGCACACTCGATGCGTATTCGAGAAGTTTAGGTTCGAGCCCCGGCGAGGACATTGCTTTCTTACTTCAAAACTCCTAACGACTCTACAAGCTGTTGAAATTAATACCAACTTCGAGACGTACTCGAGCATGTTACCGATCATTTTTTGTTTAAATTGAGCAACTGAAAATTGAAGACGCTGAATTGCAAATTTCTTATGGCAAAACACAGCACGCTGCACTTCGAGAATCATATGCGAAACATGCTAAATCGTCGATTTCAAGGATTTTCTATTGGAAGAAATTGACGAATACCCCGATTAGCAAGAAGTCCTGACCTTACACTCTTGAATGTCTTCCACTGCAGGTTTATGAAATATGTGGTTTAGAACGAATTATCCGATAGTCTTAACCCCTTCAAAGAACGAATCACAGGAGAAATTATAAGTGTTACACCAGACTTTCTTGCCGGCGTATAACTGAAACTGAATATAGCTGAGACGTTTGTCAATTGTTCACTTGCTAAAACCTATTAATTTTGTTTGTGATCATTTTAAGCGACTGAACTAAATAAAAGCAATTTTAATCCATTTCACATAATATTTAAAAGAGAATGATCCATCATTCCTTCTCATAGACTCTAGACGTTTCTGGTTTAATGAAATTAACTTCATGAAGGTATAATTTTACGAAAGCTTTTTGGAACACGCGTCTTGATTTCGAGTGAAAGTAACTACGAACTCAGAAGGGGGTTTAAAATAAGCCTTTTATTGGTACTTCATTCTTAACAAACTGCACATCTCGTGTATTACAAAATAAATTATCACTGCTTGCGAGATTTAAACCAATATGAAACGTTTATGTGAAATCAATATCTGAAATTTCACAAGTCCTATTATACGCTTTGACTTGAGCTTTCTGTCTAGCAGAAAGCTAAAGCCGATTCCGGTCAATGTAAGAGCTGGGACATAACAGTTGTCAGCGGTTGCTGCCAAAAGCTCTTTTCAGAGCCCTGTCCTTATACACGTAAATTGATAAGATTAATAAGGTAATAGGGTAACCAGTATAAAAATTTGCAACCTGTTTGGTACACAAAAATTATTAATAATCATAAATGTATTCAATTTGCATGCCAGTTAAGGACCTAAATGGTCTTTTTTCTGTAAGTCTGAACACTAGAAGAAATCCTGTTAAGAAGACTCTGACGACATTCCCCTTATAAGCTATGTGTAATTGGTTCTTTTTTTTTTACTCTTTTCAACGCTTTTTTTCCCTTTCCTGGTTGTTTGCAACTTGCCATCATCCGAATCCCTGTTTTCAAAGACGTTCATCCTAGCTCTATAAGATTTCATTTTTCTTATGTGTTTAGGAACTTCCAAATTTTTTCCCAATAAGATTAGGATAAGCTTTCTAAGTTTCTATTAGATCGCTTTTTTTTATTTCAGAACATTATCAAAAGTGAGTTCTTTCAGAACATTATCAAAAGTGAGTTCTTTCAGAACATTATCAAAAGTGAGTTCTTTCAGAACATTATCAAAAGTGAGTTCTGGATCTTAAATCACATAAATGACCTCTGCCAACATGCCTAAGCTGACAAAAATCGTTTGCTTACAATCTAGAACAGGCTATAAAAGTACGGGATGGTGTTAGTTGAATGAACTTAATCTTTGAACTCATTTTAATTGTACATATAGTTACATACAAGGTGTTTCAAAAGAACTGTCTCTTTATCAGTAAATATATCATTATCAGTTGGTCTCGAGCCACTGTTTCAGTTTAAGAAATGAAATTAAATAAGGTAGCCTTCCGGGTTACGAGAATCTTGGTCATGTGACAGACCTTTCTAAATGTGTAATACTTAGTCAACTGGAAGAGAACCATCCAGTGTATAGACAAAATACACACTGGACACAAGACAAAATATACACTGGACATATATATTAGACAAAAGCGAAACATTAGCTTGATGTAGACTTTTATTAAAACTATATTCGTTGTTCACGTTTCATTGTTGTTTTCCTCGAAAATAGCGCTACATTTATGCTCGCTTTCCTCCGTCCAATGTTTTTTGTACAAAATCTGTAGAGTCATTAGGTATTTCGAAGCAGGAGAGTTGGAAAATGAGCAATGCCCTCACCGGGACTCGAACAACGGACCTCTCAATACGCCTCCAGCATGCTGATCACTACACCACGAAGGCATGCGAAGAAGGCGGGAAAAATACCTTATGCACTCCCCCTTTTAAAGGGAGACTGGGGATTAGGGGACCCAGTCGCCAAATCCTGGTGGTGAAGAATCATCATTCACCACCTTTTAGTTCGGACGCCAGGGTAGATTTATTAAGTATTTTTTAAAGCAGGAGAAGAGAAAAATGAGCAACACCCTCGCCAAATCGACCATCGCTTTTCCCAGTTTGTAAAGCGCGATTTGCTCCTGTAAAAGAGGGAACTGTGTCTTAGGGGCCTTGAAATCAATAAAATTTTTATCAAACCCTTCATCAATTAAAGTTTTTTTTGCTATATAATACATATTTTTATCATGTGATAGGCTTTTGTAAAATTATAATGCATTTAGAGTTTTATAAATGCTAAAATCAAAGGGAAATTAAGTTTTCTTTCGTTTTATAAAGATCTCTATATGTTAAACCTTTTAAGTAATAATCAACACACATCTGGAATGACTTAAATCATTTAAATAAACTTTTCATCAAAAGTGAATAGAGATCAAACCATCGATTTCAGTTGTCTTCCAAAAACCAAATGTCGTTGGATTAAATGCTCCGACTTTTAGCATATCTATAAGTGGGAAATTTAAAAGGAAAAAAAAAGATCCTGTATTAAGTTTTTATCGACTGCATGTAAAACTGTATTGAGTTCGACTTGCTTTGGAGCATATACTTATTCCAAATTCTGGATAGATGCAAACTAAATTATTGCTGTGTCTGAAATAATTATAGAGATTTAATAAGGTTAAAACAACTTTCTTATTAAACCAAAACTTTGAACATAAGTGCACATCTTGTGCTAACAGAATCTACCATCACCTGTAGCGATGCAAAAAATTTAGACCATTTTAAATTTAAATGTAGTCTAGTATTCAAAGACTACACAGTTATATTTAAATGCAAGCTGGCTCAGAAAACTTTAACCGGCGTATCAAAATTAAATACCGCAACAATAACGCAAAGCCAAAAACTACACTGGTGTGCAAAAATTAAGGACGAGACGGTTTTTTCAATATAACTTTGTACAAAAGCTTTCCAAATCAACACATTTAATACCGTAACATTCCCAATACGTAAGGACATGAGTAATGTAAGCAACACTTACTAAAAGAGAAATCAGAGGGATAAAAAGAAGCTTTCTTGAAAAAGTAACATGGAGCGCAATGCGACTGAAGGCCGAAACATCCCTGTGAAGGGTGCCTAGCAAGAAACATCCGGTCTTTAATAGGGGATATGATCTCCCCTGACTGCTAGGCAGGTTTCACATCATTTGTGCATGCTGGATATGTGGTTGTTAATGAGCTGTTGAGACACTGTTGCTCGTACCTCTTGTAGCACCAATCGGAATCGTTACTGGCGATAAGTTACGTGCTGCCACGGGTCTCCCTAGTAAGTTCCGTACATGCTTGACGGGATTTAGATCCAGAGACCTTGCCGACCAATCCATGTGTTCAATATCTTCACTCTCCAACAGCTCTTCGACAGTAACTGTGCGATGAGGTGGAGCGTTGTCGTCCATGAAGAGGAACTGAGGACCCATAGCCCTTGTGAAAAGACGCATGTAAGGAAGAAGAACCTCGTTACAATAGCAGTCCCAGGTGACGAACCTCCTTGGGAGATATGAAGGTCGGTCCGGCTACCAAGCATTATGTCTGCTCGAACGAGAACTCCGCGACCTCCAAAACAGTCCCTTTTGATGATGTTGAAGGGGTTATTGCGTGTTCCCCGCTCTGTCCAGATGTGTATGTGTCTAGAATCGCAACTCAGACTAAATCTGCTCTCATCTGTAAAGAGTACTCGTCCCCATTCATTGTCTCTCCAATTCCGGTGTTCCCGGCACCACAGAGAACGCCTTCTCCGATGGGCAGGCGTTAGAGGTACACACCGTATAGGGCGTCGTGCAAACAGACCACCACCGTGCAGTCTTCTGGCCACGGTAAAACGCGATATCGGTCGTCCAGTCGCCTGTGTCGTGTGTCTAGCGATTTCTCCCGCTGTCTGCCGCCTGTTTCTTCTGGCCTGTAAGGCAATATACCAGTCATCTGCGGGTGTGGTTCCTCGTGGACGACCACTACTAAACCCCCGGATAGCTGTTCCTGTAGTTTGAAATTGTCTCCAAAGTCGTGAAACGATGCTGTGAGCAATTCCGAACTCTGCAGCCACACTTGTCACACTGCGGCCTTCCTCCAACTTCCCAATGATTCGTCCTCGGGTAAAAGCATCCAGATGTCGTCTAACAAATTGATTATTCGCCATTTCTCGCTGAGGCAGCAACTCGGTGTGATTTTAACTGCTATACGGCGTGCAATCTCTTTGCCAGAAATACCGATCTTACACCGACAACATGCTTTATACTACTCAGACACTCCCCCCATTACGTCTACCTGAATATCTGCGCATGTGCTACCGTACATCACTTTACTTAATCTCCTGATTGGTCTTTCTGTCCGCTCTGCCTCTTCGTTCAGCTGATATGCTGATTTTTCGACTTCGTCCCTAATTTTTGCACACCAGTGTACGTACTTATCAGAGATGGCAAGAATTATGCAGCATGGCCAAGAGGGGAAGAAATATGCCCTAAAATCTCAGCTTAAATACTGTCTAACTGATGTCTTACAATCAAAACAAATTTCAGCTTAAATACTGTCTAACTGATTTGCATTCTGGTGAGGACACGGAAAGGAGAAGTTATAGTAAAGGCGAAATTATAAATAACTGGTTAGTTTCAAATAATAACCTTATAACTGAATTTTAAATGGCATGTGTTAGAAATCTGCATTAAAAAATGTAATATTTTTTTTGGCAAACGTAGTAAACACTGCCAAACTACGTTTTTGGCAAACGTAGTTTGGCAGTGTTACTGGATGGGCTACGGAAAACCTTTAATTATAGCACTTTGAAAATTTTTTATCAAAATTAAAGACTTTTTTTAACTAATTTAGCTCCATAAAATATTTTTTATTGGCATTTTCTTTCTGTGCGGAAAGTAAAATAATTTGCATATTTTTACTAAACAGTTTTGCATATTTTTACTAAACAGTTTTGCATATTTTTACTAAACAATGAGCTACGACCTGTGGTAATGTAACAACATTTAGAGCTACAAATAAGCATCGATATAAAAGACGTCGAAATACATTTCGTAATGTGAAATAGTGAGTGGATTTTCCTCGCCTTTGAAAAGGCTTTACTTTTAGTCTTTTTTATCTTTCCGAAGTCCTTACAGAGGCCACTTGACAACTGAACTGAAAGAAGAAGAAAGGATTCTCACTTGACTCATTTCTTAAATTGGAACAATGGATTCTATAATTTCC
>KK121901.1:241603-255651 GCA_000611955.2 Stegodyphus mimosarum | reverse complement strand
AATTTCTGTTAAATCCTAAACTGCTTTGATTTAAAAAAAGGACTGATCTCTTCAGTCAAATGCGATTAAATCTGGAACTGAATATATCTAATCCAATAGTAAAATGCATTAAAGAAATCTTTAGTAATATAAAAATCTTATTTATTTACAATACTCAATTGTTATTGCACTTCCCTCAACTCAAAGCAGAAAAGCGAAATCTTTCTTTGGTGAGTTATAAGTATCTCGAATGTAAGGTATGATCGCACTTATCCTTTTAAGGCTAACGAGCTTTCAGATAGAAATCTGGTACTATACTCTAATCACTCATACATCTCGAACAGCTGTCTTCTATTCTCATTCTGTGTGCGACAGCTTCGTTCCCCCTCCACTTTTCTGATCCCAGCCAATGCGATTAACTGCTGCAGTAAGCTTATTCACAATAACAGCAGAAAGATTTCTCCCAAATCGGGTATCTATGAATCGAACTCTAGTTTTCATGAGCTAATAGAAACTTTTTCGCATCAGCTGGTCTTGACTTATATTTCTTCCTTTCAATAACTTCCCTTAACATTGATTCGTAATTACTCTTATATTTTGTTTTAAATATTGAATTAACTCAAAACATTTTTTTTGGCAATGAAATATTTATTTCTTAAGAAAATAATATCCGTACATACAAAAACATTGATGTAGCTATGTCGTAAGACGGTTATTTAATATGCGATTGAATTATTAAAAAAATTAGAGCACGCTCTTTTGGATACTAAAAATACTTGTCAGAGCAACTAATGCAGTTGTGCCGAGAAGATTCGGGAAAAGAGTACCAGAGGTTGTAACATATGCAAAGGTTTGCTTGCAAGAGATGATGAAACAAAACGATGGACACATTAAACACATTTTGCACTAAATTCAATTCCCATACTCACACAGTTAACTATATACTCATTGCGTAATATTTCGATGTTAAGTAAATGTGTAATAAACAAGACAAAGGGTATAATATTTCGTGCACTAACCTGTATTTTAGCTTTATTAATCTAGGTACTTATATTAACGTTAATTTGAAGGATAATGAACAAGATTTCAATAATTAATTGGCAAATACTTGTTCTAGAGAATTTTGATAAGAAAATTACTTTTAAACTTTGATTAATTTGTTATTTTATAATGTGCATACTAAATTTAACTATGGCTTCTATTGGCAAAGTGAATGCATATTTTAATTTTAAATAGATTCACTAATATTGTTGATTAAAATTAGTTTCAATTCTCAATAAGAGTAGCAGGTGTTTTCCTCCCCTTCCTGCAAAATCCTAGACTAGATGATTCATGAAGCATTATTGTCAAACCATTTTGTTCATATTTTACTCGTTTCCTCTGAGTTCTTTTGAATACTGAATAAATGTTTCAATCTAAGTAAAATACAAATATATTCGAATTTGTTGGTTTACCTTTTTGAAGAACATTTGAGAGAACGTTTAATGTGTACATTAACAAAATACCATTGTTTTATTTGCTTTAATGAATGTTTTGAAACATACTTCTTAAAACGAAAGAAAATAAACGAAATAAATATTGTTGCATTTTTTATGGATTCTTGGATTTGGAATGATTAACGACAACACTTAATTAAGAATCCAAACACATTTATCTAACAGTATTTCACAGAAAAGTTCCAAAAATACGTTTATAGTCGTCGAAAAACTACGAGAAACACACTGAAACATCAGCAAAACAGCCTTCAAGCTATCAGATTATAATTAGACTGAACACTAGACTCGATAGCCTCAACGATGCACGCTCTCGATGCACTTCACGATCCGCTGACGAGGCAGTAGACTGATGATCAACTCTTTAGACTACAAAACGCACACTACTCCGCGTACCAGCAGGGTTTATGTAGTTTTTGGCCTGCCGTCGAGAACATTATAGGCCTAAACGGTAAGAATTCGCTTTAGAAGGTTCTCCATCCGTCAATGGCATATCACCAATTTTATCGCCAAATGCGCGATTTCGAGCCAAATCTGGCAACCCTGGTTCCTTGCCATTTTCTGGCAACCTAAAATCTGCTTTGCGGGGAAGCCGTCTTAGCGCGGCTGGACATTTCGTAACAATATTTAACTGACGTGAAAGAGTTACTGTTGTGAGTATTGCTTAATGTTTTGTTAAGATTAAGAGCAGAAGCATTCAGTTTAAATAAAAGCTTATGACAAGACATTTGTTTATGTTTTGGTTAAGTAGTAAACGAATATTTTTGCAAATTATTATATTTGACTGTAACTTTTCTTGAAACAGTTTGAATTTAGAAGTGTATCTTATGATATTTATAAAGTTAAGATATGATAATTTTAAAGTTTAGTTTTCTTTCAACAGTTTTAAACGATAACTCTGGGAGTAATATTGTTTCCATTTATAAATGCTATTTAGCAGCGAACATTTCACATAAAGGTATAGTTATTATTAATTTGAAAATAGTGCAAGTGTACACATATTTTAATGTTAATAAAGTCGAAAGAAGAACTACAAGAAATTCAGCTTCATCTTTTCCCTGCCTCTTAACCATTCATAGAATTATGGCTTATTTTGCCAAAGCACGAAAAGAAGATTTAAAAACTCCAGCTACAGAATTAGATTCGGAAGTGGACAATACTACGCGAGTTATGATAAACCTCAAAGACCTTATTGTCAAATCTGACACTTATGATGAAGCTTTTACCAAGAATCTTCTAGAAACGCTAATCGAAACTAAACAAAAAATGACAGTGGAGACAAAGATCTAGAAAAACGCCGAAGAATAAAACAAGACCTGTTGTTAGAGTTGCAATTTTTAAAATTAAACTTGGCACATGCTGACTTAAATCCTAACTATGGCGGCTTTGCTTCAAATACAACTGTTGAAACAAATATTGAACCCCTAATTTCAAAGTCTGCAAAATCTTCTGACATTGCAGCCTACCTGCAGATTTTTGAAACACAGTGTGAGAGAGTTAATGTAAAAGAAACAGATTACATCACTCACTTTCCATCCCTCTTGACTATAGACACTTCACGAATTATTTTACAAGAACCGAAGGACAGAATCCAATTTCATTTTAAGAAGTATGCTTTCTTTACGTACATTACTCATACGTAAAGAATATTCTGCTCCAAAGATTCAAATTAAATGCTGAATCATTTCGAATCAAACTTACCATATACCAGACATTAACCTGGGACCTTATGGTAAGACTCTGCTTAAGAATTGAGCGACTATCTGGAAGAGTGGTTACAGAGCCTCCATGTAACAGACTTTGATTCACTCAAAGACTTGGTAATTACGAATCGCTCAAAAGAAGAATCATTAATGATATTAAGGAGCATTTTGCTGACACTTAAGGAAAAATAAAGATTTCGTTTGAATTAGTACAGAAATTGGATGATTACGAAGCTGCACGTGTTAAAAATTCGAACTATAAAATTCAAACCCCTGTAAGGTAGAACTATGCTTTCAAAGCGACTAATCAATGCAAATGAAAGCAGAAAATCGATCAAGTGGTGTACAGAAAAGCGTGGTGAGCAGCAAAGATAAGAAACCCGATCTCATTCAACATGCTATAGAAGCGGAAAGACTAATTTCATCAAGCCTTAGTGCCCAAAGTGTTATTCCCCAAAGAATTCAAATCCATCTAATTTTGGCCCTATGTAAGTCTGATCCTCTTTATCTTCCGCATCGAACTTCTGCATTCTGATATAGTATTAGATGTGTTTATCATAGTGCCTTCGCCGACAGTCATTTTATTGCAGGTGAATCACTCTATCATATTATGAAACAACAAGGCGCAATATTTAAAAATACGACACTACAGGTGTCTTTCATCGATGGTTTGGTATCTGAAAAGAGATACTTTGCCCCGAACACAGTATTCTCCTTAAAGGCAAAGAGTGAAAGCTCTGCCCCTTTTTTTTGCCTGTTGCCAAAACTTATACCACTCTGCTAGGAATTTCCTCAAAAAGCTTAAACTGCGCCAAATCTTTCTGAAAATAAGTGGGACGTTTTTGATGTACTTCGAAGAAAATATAGCAAAAGACTCCGAGAAAGCCCAATTGTTGTAAACAACTTCCAACGGCGAGAAAATGAAGGACAACAATTAACTACATCCCAGCGGTTGAATGTGATGCACTTCTTAACAAATATCAAACTAAGTAGGGGAAGAAACCGCTATATTAATTGAACATCATATTAACGTAAGAAACAGACACCTGTTTCAGTTCTTGGATATCGGCTGAAACCAAGTAAGGAAACAACTGTTGAAAAAGGATTCTCTTCTAAAACCAAGTATAATAGAAGAGCATGAAAGCCTCTATGCTTCTCCTGTAGTTTTGATTCCTAAGCCGGATGGGAAAATGCGCATTGATTATCGCAACCTGAATGCTCAGACCTTTCCAGATACTTATTTTTGCCACGCATAGAGGATTCATTCAATGAAGCAAAGCTCAAATCTTACATATCAACTATAGGCTTGTGGTCAGGTTATCATCATATCAAAGTAGAATATAATCAAAACAAGACTGCTGTTATTTGCCCTTTGTTACATATAAGTTTATCGAAATGATATTCAGATTGAGAAATGCTAACGCCACCTTTTCCAGACTGAGAAATAATGTAGAGTGCCGATTTCAACGAACCAAACAAACCCGGTTTAGACTGCCGACGCCAACCCCATCTATTGCCAATCCGAACAAATCAAACAAAATTCTCATCAAATATCATGTTTCAACCTTAAAACCATATCAAGAGCGAAATAAATTTCGGGCTTCAGGTCATGTAACTCCAGTGGTTTCCTTGAAGAAAAATAGACGCCCAAAATATGTAATACACAGCGAACCTGCATCCATTTCAAAAAATGCTTTTGAACCTATAGCTACTACTTCTCAAACTCGAGACTGTCCATCTTGTTCTCCACGTACTGCATAAAGTAGACAAATGACAGTTCCTGACTTCTTGCCGAGACATCTTACGAAGTCAGAGGGAGAGGATGTATAACAGAACTATTTGGATGTAACTGAACTACAGGGTGTTTATAAAGTCCGGAACCCATTTTGGTGTTTAATAACTCATAAAATAATAAAGATAGATTAAAATTAATAACATAAATAGTTAGATAGACTCAAAAAGTTTCATGACCCTTGTCAATGAACTTCCACGTGTGCCCCCATCGTCGCAAGGAGAATATCAAGTCGACATTCAATTTCACGCCAGGTACCGGCAAGCTTGTCGGCATCCACAGAGGCTATTACGGTTGTAATTCTGGCTTTTAGGTCATCCATGTTCGACACTCTCCTGCTCTAAATGTTGTCCTTTACAAATCCCCAAAGGAAGAAGTCCAGCAGCGTTATCACCTGATAGGTGATCTGGGCGGCCAAGGAATCGGACCTCCTCGCCCAATCCATCTTCCTGTAAAATGGTCATTCAAAGAACTACGAACGATGGTACTCCAATGAGGTGGTGCACCATCTTGTTGCAAAAAGACATGTGGCTGAAGCTCTTCTAGTTGTGGAAATACGAAGTTTTCCAACATGTCTAAGTATACGACTGATGAGATCGTCTTTTCTGTAAAAAAGAAAGGCAAAATGACTCGGTCGTGTATTAGTCCACCACACCCCACATTAACCTTTTGGGGAATCCCTTTGTGCCTCACGGTATTCATGCGGGTTTTCAGATCCCCATATGCGCACATTATGGTGATTAACAATGCCAGAAAGATGAAAGGATGCTTCGTCGGAGAACATTATGCGCTTCAGAAATTCAGCATTATCTTCTGTCCTCCTTAGCATATCTGTTGCAAAGGCCATCCTCCTAGGCCTATAATAATAGGCAATAGTTGCCAAAAACAAAAGAGAGAAAAATGCAATTAATAAGCAGACGATATTTAGAAAAGTACAGATATTTAGACTGGAAAATGAAATTATCTGAAATTAAACACACGCGGTGACGATATTTACAAAAGTAAAGATATTCAAACCTAAAAAGGAAAATATATAAGCTTGTTTATGTCTTCATTATTTTATGATTTATTGAACATCAAAATAGGTCCGGGACTTTATAAACACCCTGTATTTTATAGAATGCCATTCAGTGGCGACGAGAACAACTTACGGCAGTCCACCTCCAGCTGTAAGGAGTGTAGATTTTTCAATATTATATCTCGGACGTTACTCGAACGTTAATTCTAAATGTTAGGTTTTCCGTTTTGGTGTGTGTTCTGTTTGGTGTATATTTTCTTTGTAACTGTTTCTGGGCTCTGTGAATAAAACCTTTTAGAGCTAGACGGCTTTTGTGTCTATAGAAGAACGTTACGAAACCTCTTTTTCTTCAGTTTCAAACTTTTAGGCTATTCGCAAAGTTAAAATGGTGTCTATCATGTTACGGGTTAAGACATTAATTATGTTAAAGTAATGCATATGCAATTAAGCAAACTTAAATTTCAGAAAATCGATGAAAATGTTTTAATGAAAAACTATGAATTTAAAAAAGAGCATATTAGAAAAACCAAAGATTTTTCGAACATACAGTTTTTAAAAATTATTTCCACATGCTTTTGGCTTAACGTACAGAAGCATGAAATAGCTCCGCTTTATATCAAATTTTTATTTTTAATTAAAATATAATTTTATTAATAGTAATTACCGAAACATAATTTTTATTTACGGTTATGATTTTTTTATTTTACTGATGAAATTCAAAAAGTATTTTATTTAAAAATATGTAAAACCTATTCATTTATTCAAACTCAAAGATATTGCAAAATAAAATTTTATCCAAGATAACTGGGAATCAGCAGATGTCTTTTCAACTAATTTACAAGAATGGTCCTTCTGAAAATAAATAAATCTTTGGAGTTAAATTGCTTATTCTTACTATTCTCAGTGACATCTAAGTTTGAAATTGATTGAATAACTGAATGGACCCATTCATTTGGAAATCCTTTTGCAGCTCCAAATTTCAATGCCGTGACTTTAAATTCCCTAAAAGGGAATTAAATGCTATCCCAAACAAAATTTTCCGAGCCGAACTGTCTATTTGATTCGCATCTTTGTCATACAATGATTTTGTAATATCAGTGTTATTCAGCGTAAGACGGAAAGGAAGGGAAAAAAGATTTTTATTGATCCTCGTTTTCTTCCCGACGTAAATAAATCCCGGCCTAGACTTTAATACATCCACACATACATACATGTTCCTATTTATTTACATCTGACTTTGAATTTCGAGGCTATTTGTTCGTTTTGTTGCTATTTTTGCTTCTAAAACTATGTGATAAATGCTTTGCAGGTAAAGAACTTTTAGCTTTTCAACGGAAAGGTAAGATAAAAAAAAAAACACTTCCTCCCCCTTTTGCAAATTCGTTTTCCTTTCGCTTTATTGAATACGAGGGGGTTCAAACATTCGTTGCGGTTGGAAAAATATTCTAGAAAGATTGATGATTTTGCAAAATTACTCAGTCGGCTGTTTTTGAAGGATTTAGCTTTCCAAGTGGGATACGTGGATTGATTTATTGTATATGCATAAACATTTTTTTTTCAAATAATGGATGTCTCAGGATTTTGAATTCATAGCAAAGAATCAAATCTGACGATGAAAACGAGCCGTACTTTAATGTTTGTTTAAAAGCTAGCGGTGAAACTTTTTTCTCGGATTGTGTTTCATCTGCCTTAAGTATTGATTTTCAAGTAACCGGCGTAATTAAAAGCGGAAAAAATAACAGAAATAATTATCAGCGTCCATATTCCAGTACAGTGATTGATTTTTACGCTGAGAGTTTCGATTTACTTTTGGGGAAGGAACTTCTAATTTCGATGTTCTTGGACCTTTTTTTTAAAGTTTTTTCCCAAACCGGATGTTCTCAGTAATGAGGAATAATTATGTAACTGAAAATGCTAGTTATTTTGTATTAGCTTATTAGAGCTCCTTCTTTAAAAGCATTTTTTTCTTTGTTACTTACATAAGATACATTTAAAGAAATGAACATAGGACATTCTTATTTTTAAAAATAACTCTTAAGAATAACATTTTTATGATATTCGAAAGAATTCTGCTTCGATTTGTTGTCTTACATTTCAGTGAAATTTAAGTTGAATTAAAAACGCTTCGTAAAGCTCTTTATTTATATTCCGCCGCACTTCTCTTGATTAGTTTTAAAGTAAAGACATTAAATAAGGTATAGATATTATAAGGTTCAAATGTTATAAAGTTTAAAAAAGTACTTTTAACCACGTTAATCACATTTTTAATGTTTAGCCGAAAAGCGGCTATTAGCCTCGAAAAAGGATTTGGCTTTGGTTAACTATAAACGGTGCATCACTTTTTCAAATTGCTATAAAATATTATCGTATATTATTTTTAAATCGTAATATTATTTTTAAAGAAATTAATAATGAAGAATCTGCTTGAATATATATACGTTTCTCGCACTGTAAAAAAACAACGGTAAATAGAGCCATCAGATTTTGAATAACCTAGTTTTCCACCTGAGCATGTGCAGCTGGAAGCCCGAATTTTGAATTTCGAATTTGTTTTATTATTTATTTCACATTTTCTAAACCTTTAATGAATTTTAGATTAGTAAACTCAATGATTTGAAAATGAGTAGTGACAACACCCTTCCATACAAAACAACAAAACATCTTTTACAGAGGCTGTTCGCACATTTTTAGACGATGTATTTTGTATTCACAAAACTAAATTACATAAAATTCTTGTGTTTTAAATGTTCTGTTTGATGTCCCTTATTCTGAACTATCTTTCAACACCGCAATTTCCAGGATAATAATGCCTTTTGAAGTGTCATAAGAGGTATTCTATCCCTTTCCTCCCGAACAGCTTTCCAGAGTCCTGTTAGGGTTTTGGGACAACGTTTGGATAACGCAGTTTTTAAAAGACCGAAAGCACAAAAATCCATAGGTGACACATCGAGAGATTTAGTAGGGATATCAGTGAAGGGTATGGCCACGATACCAGTTTTTTGTTCCATTTCTCTTAGGAAATTTACAGTGGATTTTGATGTGTGACTGCTAGCTTTGTCCTGATGGAGTCTCACAGATGGATGGCACTGTGGGTAAAGCGATGGTATTTCATTCACAAAAATTGGCGATAAAATATGTTCCTGATAGTATTTGGAGTTAATCTTGACATTTTTGTGCACTCTCTTTATTTTTAACTTGCCATTATACGAAAAACCAGCAACAATCATGAATCCCTTAGAAAAACTTTCTCTCGATTCTTTGAACCATGTACTTCAATTTTTTCTCCCCTTTTATGATAATAAATGGCTCTTTTTTTGTTACAATCATTTAAATACACCCATGCTTCATCTATTGTGACAATTGTTTTCCATTTTCTTTGGATAAGTGTTTCTCATATAGAATTCTGCAGCGTGTCCTGCGTCGAGCGATATGCTTTGGAAAAAGACGATGCACATTGCGTTTTTTCGCGTTCTTAAGATTTAAATCAACGTTTATCATTTTATTTACAGTGGACACCGAGCATTTTAATGATTTTGCAACTGTCCTTTGACTAAGGGGTTTTTATTTTAACATTAAACAACTTACCTTTGCAATAGTCGAAGATGTCCGTTTTTTCCTTGGATACTTGTTTGGAATTTTTGTCCCACTTGAGGCTCCAATTTGACGTTTTGTTCCTTTCTTGTTGATGATATTACCTATCAACGCTTTAGATGTCGCAAAACCATGACTCTCACATAGTTTTTGGATAACGGAGTATGCATATTTCTCTTCGGAAAGAGCGTAGATGTAGTCTTCGAAGCACTGCTTTGTTAAATTCGCCATTTTGAATAAAAACAAAACTTTGAAGCCACAGACGATAATTTTGATTTTTAAAAACCTAGTACAATTGCAATTACTTCTTTTGCAGCAAACGATTTTTTATTACCGCTTACCAAAATCGTCTACAAAATGTGCGAACAGCCTCTGTACCTCCATTGCGCGAAACTTTTGCCGTTCAGAAAAATGTATGATATTTATCTTTCGGTTTTAATCTATAAACTCGACAATTTGAATGCAATGTGTTGCTATGGGCCGAAATATGATACTTTTATCTTCCCCGCGCCACCGTGTGTCCATTCAGTAAAGCCTATGATACTTTCAAATTTAATCTGGAATTTTGTTGAGTGACAAACTAAACGATTTAAAATCAATAAGCAAAGTTCTTAAGAATATTTTTTTCTACTTTTCAGTTTGATTGATTTAAATAAAGATGAATTAAAATTATGATTTTTCCAATTAGAACTATTAAATATTTTTTTATGAAATGACACTACCTGGACTCATAAAAATCATTACATACTTTTCCATTTTTATGGTAACTATGATAGGTGTTTGGCCGTGCAAGCATCTAGTTTTTAAAGAAATAATATAGCCCATATAAAAGTATTCATGGCAGCCTCTTACACGGTGTTAGAAATTCTAAAGATGTGCTGTTTTTAAACATTTCGTGATTCTGCTTTTGTATGCGGTATTTGTGCGAAGAACGTGATATTTAATAAATAAGGTTAACACACTAAATGTCAATAATAAAAAGTCTAAAAAACATTTTATAAGCCACCTTACTAAGAAAACTGAACATTGATATGACGAACTGAGAAAAGATTGAAACAAAAATTGTTAAATTCTCAATAAAGATAAACAATATAAAACTAATATTTTCTTATTACTAATATATTTATATCTGGTTTGTTAAATGCAATAGAGTCGGACTGCTATTTGTTACAAATATCTCGTGTTTTAAAAAGTGCTAAGACATTTTCTCCTTCCTCACTGCGTGCTTTCGTGGTGTAAGTGACAGCACATCCGGCTTAACAGGGTTTCAAATTCCTGTCAAAGCATGGCTGATTGTCTCAGGTTTCTTGCTTTAAATATATACATATAAACATACAATATGCTCTACATAAAAATGTTCATGAAAAGCTGAAGATATTTTTAGGTCGATTTTTAGGTAACACTGATCTTTTCTCAAATTCTTATAAAACAGCAATAAAAATACCATATTTATTCTCTTTATGTGATTTTAACAAAATAGCTTTGCTCAGAAACTGTTTTCTCTTAAAAGTTAGACTAATTTAGTTTCAATTTAATTTAATTTGTTATCATTTATTCATTAGTTATGCTGATTTGAGTTTTAAAAATGCGTGTGCTAGTACGTAATAGGTTTGATGGTTCTTAATGACTGCACCCTTCCAGGTTTTGAGCTAAACCGCATCAGCAAACTTGAGATCTGTAATTTGAATATAACTAGTTTAGATGATCACGTCATTATTATTGCGGTTATTCAAAGCTAAAAACAAATATCTCAAAGCTTTCAAATTTTATATTATACCCAAGGAGTGGTTTTTTTATTTATACACACACACACGTTTCGAGAGCGCTTGGGTTAGTGCCCCTTTGGGCTAAAAATATTTAAAAACAGCATATCTGTAGAATTTCTGGTAGGCAGTCTCGCGCGCTTAAGAAAAACGTGTTGTTTTTTCGTACAGTGTTGCCACTGCTCTCTTTGAAATCGTTGGGATTTTTTATTCAAAAAATTTGTTAAAGTGTTGCAAAATATGAAACAGACAATAAAGCATATTCCAACTTCCAAATTCGAGCTTCCAGGTGCTCATAGTCACTGGCGGACTACGTTATTCAAAATTTGATGGTTCTAGGTACTGTGGGTTTTCACGATGTGAGAAACATACGTACATTTTTTTCAGATTCTTCATTATTTAATTTCTTTAAATATAATACCGCTGTGTATTATATTTAAAGAAATTAAATAATGAAGATTTG
This sequence comes from Stegodyphus mimosarum, assembly GCA_000611955.2. Taxonomy (NCBI): domain Eukaryota; kingdom Metazoa; phylum Arthropoda; class Arachnida; order Araneae; family Eresidae; genus Stegodyphus; species Stegodyphus mimosarum. The sequence continues at coordinate 243,849 of KK121901.1, read as the reverse complement.
GTTAATAATATTTGGTGGCAACAGTTTGAAAACTGATACAACGTTTTTATGGATTCAACTCAAAATGTCGTTTCGAGACTAATAGCACTTCTGCCCTAACGCCTCTATGGATTTAAAACAAAATTGCAGGAAAACAATTCTTACATTTACGCTAAAGAATGGGCTTTCTTCTATACCCACTACAACAACAAACTTCTCAGTAAAATCTGCAGAGAAAAACAGATTAGTAATATGTTGGGAATTATCACATTGTCTCTTAAGTAAATGGTTAGGACATCCTGCTAGACAATTTTAAGATTTGTGTTTCGAATTAAGCTAAGGATACAATTGATTTTTTGTGTTCCCTGGCTTCTATTAAGCTAAATCCCTTAAGTGGCGTTTAGAAAGGTCTTTGCGAGGAAAGTTCGCTTAATGAACTTAAAATATTTTCCTCCTTCTTGTGACAAAGCATAAACTCCATTACATAATTTTATAAATGCATAGTTATAATTTAAAACCTTAAAAGCTTAAAATATTTTGACAGAATTTTAAAACTTCGGTAACAAACCTTTAAGTTGTTTATTTTGGATATAGCTCAAACAGAAATTTTGATTTCTTTGACCACGTTGAACGAGCACAGATTGCTTTAAATTGCGCCTTTTATCTAGGGTAATATATCTCGCATGTCTTATGAATTATTACCAAACTCCTACCGTTATTTGAAGGTGAGTATAAGAGATATATACACATTTAAAAACAGTGGAATAGATTTAATATAAACAGTGGAGTAGATTGAAGTAAATTAAAGACATTTTTTCTATGCGATTGAACAAAATCTTACTGTTTTTCAGGAACAAAGTCTTGTTTCCAAATTGAAAGCGATAAAACCTTGAAATGGATCTCTCAGATATTTTTACACAGTTTTATCTGACACAATTTTAGTTTTTTAAAAATATTTCTCAGACATTTATCCTTTAAAATGTTCGTAACACTCTTCGTACATTTCAGTAAATTATGTCGCTTCTTACAGATTTATATTATCGTTAGATTTTATAATCTATTTAATAACATAGCTCTCGACTAACAAGAAAATTTTCAGGTTCACTAAAATCACATATTTTCAGCTAGTTACCAACAAATGCGAGACGTTATTTCGCCGACGAGAAATTAAGAATCGATATTTATTACACACTTCCTAATAAGCTTGTGTTAATTAGGAGAGTAATTATGTCGAAATAGAGATTCGAAAAGAAAAAAAAAGAAGATGCATAGCTTCGCATATTAGTTGAAGGTATACATTTTTGTTCTTTTAACAGAAATAGTAATAAAAAAAAGTTTAGAGTATAATTTCCATATAAATATGCACGTTTACACTTTGTTGAAAACAAGTGCTTTCGATAATAACTTCCTTATGCGTATAGAGGTAGTACGCCCAAAGAATGTGAGCAAGAGGTCTACAAACCATATTGTTGCGTTTCTTTCTAACGGGTTCGTGGATTTGGAATAATTAAGGACGATAACACTTGATGAAGTATCAAAACACAATTTATTAGCCAGTATTACTCAGCACAGCTCCAAAAGCACGTTTATAGTCGTCGAAAAACTATCACAAATACGCTGACACAATCAGAAACACAGCTTTCGGGCTATCAGGCTATGACGGTGGAGACAGCAAAGCACCAGAATACTGCTCCCGCCTCGGTTCAGTCGTTCTCAGAACTCTATGTACTCTCGCGATGCACTCGACGATAAGCACTAAAGTTCTCGGTTCGGTCGTTCTCGGAGCTCAACACACCCAAGAAAAAACTCGACGAGGTACTAACTCGCGGTTAACTCGATAGCCTGCGAGACACTGACTGACTCATTTGTTAGACTCTCACTCACTGACTATTAACCGACTCGCTCTCCGCGTACCAGCAGCGTTTGGCGTTTGGCTTGCATTCGAGAACATTCTAGGCCCAAACGGTAAGATTTCGTTCCAGAAGGTTTTCCATCCGCTACGCCAATTTTGTCGCCAAATGGGCGATTTAATGGGCAACCATGCCATATTTGGCGTTTTCTGGCAACTTTGCCATTTTCAAACTTGCCATTTTCAGGCAACGCTAAACCTGCTTTGTGGGGAAGTTATCTTTCTGCAGCTGGACATTTCGTAACAATATAATACTTTTCAGTGGTTAAAAGATAGCACTTTGAACTTCAACATGTGGAATCTTCGATACCTGGATGAATCAGCTGATACCTTAAGAGACCTCATATATGATCGGGAA
>KK121901.1:231145-241583 GCA_000611955.2 Stegodyphus mimosarum | reverse complement strand
AAGAAGTTCACAAAAAAACTCTCACAGAATTTATGTTTTTCAAAATAAAAAATGTCAAACATATTGTAATCTAAAGTAACTTCCGCTTAGGGATTGGTTCAGAAACATGTTCATTCAGCTATCTTTTACTGAGGCTACCTAGCGAGGTTCGGATGGTAAGTACAAAAATACAATTGAAATAGAAACAACCAAATATAAAATTATTAACCAGTTTTATTACTGAATTAGAAGCACAAAACTCTGCAAGTACATTCTGGGCAAAACAAGTTTATAAATGAAGCAGATTCTTTGAACTGCATATTAAATATTTAAACAAATTATGTAAAATACAAGTTAGATAACAATCTTTTATTACTTTTTCCTGAGGTCGAGCAAAGTGGTAATTAAATATTTAGACACTGGCCAGGGAATGGCAGAGCCAATGGAAAACTTCAACTCCTTGTCAGCATGAACATGCTGCAAAAAACATCAGAGTGGGTAAAATGATATTACTTCATATTTCACGGATTTGAGCCTGGGTCTATAAAAGTGGCAGCTACATCTGCCGATATACAAGCTGTATAGTTAAAAATTCATGATAAAAGAGGCGATAAAAATGGTCTTCATTTCTATGGCATGTTTTGACGAGATTTTTATATATTTGTTATTAGGATTTTTCTCTTCTGAGCATTCCACGCAAAGTTAGGATTTTTACATTATTAAATATTCAGTAAAGATACATAATTTAATTCTCAAAAACGGCGATAAATTCTTGTAATATGCTTACGTTGACACATCATCTTTCTTGGAAGCCACCGTGAACCAACCTCTGTTGCGTTCTAACTCTAAATGTGTTCTAAAATACGATAGCGCTCCTGCGCAACAACAAATATTACTTGCGCAAATACTTGCGATACAACTACGCTTTTTAGTTGGGTGGAAATGCAAAATCTTCGCTCTTCAATTTGTGTACGACTTTCAATCTGATGTTCAGCTTTAAGCATCTCGGACAATTTTTGGCAAACGAGAATCAAGCATTTTGTATTCTGCTTTTTACTTCATTGTACGAAGTAAGGAAGTATTGTAATCAAGAAAAATTTCGGGTATCATAGTTCAACGAAAATATCCATTTTGACTCCTATCGAATGCAATTTAACGAGGTTTTTGCGTGACATCTGTACGTAAGGACAGAATAAAGGACTCTTTTCCCAAAACGAATTATAAAACTGATTTAAAATGGGTTCATAAGAGATTTTCTTAATGGTGTCTGTACGTACGTATTTATGTATGTATCTCGCATAACTCAGAAACCAATAGCCTCATGTACACATATATGCAGCATATAGAAAACACAAAAAATAGAAGACATTTTCTTAAAAGATTATAAGAACAAAGTTTAGAAACTAATAGACGAAATGTGCAATTGCTGCAGGTCCGCAAAAAAAAATTAAAATTTTTTTCAGAAAAAGGTAAAAGTGGAGTTTAAATGCATGTTTGCAGTTTCTTTGCTACGAAGGTCCTAACTATTATGCATCTCGAATAAAGTCGTACCCTAAGGTAGTACAAGTAAACATTTGACAATATTGAAAGCATTGCAAAGAAAATAAAATAAATATAAAAAATAAATATGGATTTTTTTTAGTTCAACGCTTCAAACAGAACTTATCAAGGGAAAGGCCAAAACCAAGTTGATCAATGAGTTCCGAATACAAGTTTCGTTCCTCTGAGGCATTTGAGATTCAGGTCCGTAAAATTCTAAATACATTTTCAATTCAGAATATCTTTCAGTGACTCTCAAATGCTCAGGTCTTTTCCCGACTTGTATTCGTAACCTCGTAACCTTTCCGAATTGTATTCCGTATATATATATATGAAATAATAAAAACAAATTTAGTAGGAATGACCAGCAGAAATTTCGATGTCGTAGAATGCTGACATGCGAATCCACACTGCACAAGAAATCTGGCATTCGAGGCATATTAAATCTTCATTTTGTTTTCAGTAAACATATTACGGCTACAAACCACATGGCACATTATTTGTGGCTATTTCAAGAGGTTTACATTTCTGATTACTTTTCAGCAAGAAGAAAGCAGCAGACAGCAGTCCAACCAGGCCGAAGAGTAGCGAGCAAATGCACTACATTTAGGGTGAAACCTTAATTCAGACTGAGTTAGTTTGGGTTCTCAATGCATTTTGATTCGATAGTTAATACTTCTGTAACGTTATATTAGTTGCTTGAGTTTTAGTTCCATTTACATTATCAGAATTATGTGAGAGTCATATGACATGGATTAATCTAGAAATGACGCAGTGGCGCAGGTTACTATTTTCACGATCGAGAAGGGAAGTTTACGTTGCTAATTTCACCTTTATATATATATATATATATATATGTTTGTATATATTTGATATAAGTAAGTGATTAGTAAATCAAACAAAAAAGGATCATTTATTGCAGAAAAAAGTACACATGAACGGAAAGTTTAGTACTCTATTGGACCACCTCTAGCGCGAATGCACGATGCGATACGAGCAGGCATTGAGGCATACAAGTTCCGTATGGTGTCCTCAGACATCTCGTTTCACAGTTGCTGTAAACGCGCCTCTAGTTCGGCCAATCTCGTAGGCTGTCGATCTTGCCTTCCCAAATGATTCCAGATGTGCTCGATTGGTGACAAAGCTGGGGAACAAGAAGGCCATGTAAGGGTGTTAATGGGGCGGAGGCAGTCTTGCAAGATCCGTGCTGTGTGTGGCAGAGCATTGTCTTGTTGAAAACAGGTTCCTGGGAACCCTGCCATGAGTGGAAACACATGCATCTAAAGGATGTCATGGATGTACCGCTGGCCTGTCATTGTGCCATGGATGAATATTAGGGATGACCGTGTATCGTAAGCAATGGCACCCCATACCATCACACCAACTGTGGAAACGATGTGTCGCTGTAAAGCGAAGGTAGGGTTGAGGCGTTCACCACGGGGCCTCCACACACGAACACCATTGTCATCACTGGTCAAATTGAATTTAGATTCGTCGCTGAAGACGACATGGTTCCATTCCGTTAAAATCCAATCCTGTCGTGCACGACACCACTCCAAACGGAAGCGTCGGTGGCTGGGTGTCATTGGCAGCACACGTAATGGACCCCGCGTTACCAGGTGTCCTTCAAGCACGCGCTTTGCGATGGTTCGGAAAGATACAGGGGCCCGTAATGAAGCTGCTGTCTGTGTCTGAATAGTGGCCAATGAAGCAGTTGTTTCTACGCGTGCGTGTAGTATGATGTGACGTTCTTCTCGACGACTGGTCTGTCTAGGGCGTCCTGAGCCTGGTCGCCATGTAAAGAACGTCTCTTCTGTCCACTGGTTCCAACACCTCCTCACAGTAAAATCAAAGCGGCCTACCTGACGAGCTACTCGCTGAGCTGACCACTCAGCTTCCATCATCCCGATGATTCTTCCGCTCTCGAACTCTGGCAGCTGCTGATATTGGCTTCGATGGCTGTGTAACGGCATGTCTACCTCTGCGTTCCTTAGCAAAGGATTACGTACAAGCTCTGCTTACCTGTTTTTTACTCCAAGAAGAACGAAGTTCAACGCTCTCCAGCGGCATTACGCAATGCACAATCACGCTGCATTTCTAATCATTTGCATATCTACCCAACATGTACCTTCATGCCAAGTTTCGTTACGATCCCACAATTATTTCTTTGTGCGCAAATTTTTATGGCAATGAGTGTATATACATATATACTCGGCTCGCAAAGCTCAGTTTTTTTTATTATTCTTTGTATTGTAAATTGTGCATTTTTTACTTTAAAAGTGATTGAATTATTTTGTTCTTATGTTTCGATTAATGTTTTTATGCCTTCAGTTAATCTGCATGCAATAGTTGTAGAATTATCAACAATTTAAAAGTTGTTTAAGTGCGATTAAGCCTAATAAAGCAGCCATATTTGGTTATATTTGAAACCTCGCAGATCAAAAAAATTATGTATAATATAAGTTAAGAAATTTCTATTATTTTTTCTTGAAGTCGAGCGAAGTGGTGATTAAATATTTAGACGCTGGCCAGGGGATCGCAGAGCCAATGGAACATTTTAACTCCTTGTCAGCTTGAATATGCCGCAAATTACACCAGAGTGGGTGACATGATATTCCTCATATTTCACTTATATTTTACCTTAAGTAACTTATATTTTACCAAAAGAATTAAGTCAGCTTCTGCACCTTCTGTGTGTTTGCTAGTTTTGGGGCCAAAACTGTAATTTTAATTGCGGAAAAAAAGGAGCTTTTAACTGCTATAATTGCAGTTGGTGTTTTATGTTTTTCTATATTTTTAAAATTTTAATGGAGATATTATCTTTTCCTTGCCGCAAAGAATGAAATTGGAGGAAATAAGTTTAAATGAAATGCAGCAAAAAAATGTGTATAATTTTATAGGCTGTTCGAGGAAGTCATGGTGTGCCCACAACATATTTTTTGTAACAAGTATAACAGTTTCCTATATATAAGCATATAAGGTATTTCTCTCTCCTTCTTAGCTTGCCTTCGTGATTTAGTGGTCAGCACTCTCGACGCCTATTCGAGAAGTCCGTGGTTCGAGTCCCGGCGAGGGCATTGCTGTTTCTTCTTTCTCCTGCTTTAAAAAAATACCTAATGTCTCTACAAGCATTGAGATCAGAAGGGCTTATTTAAAACATTTTTATAACTGAAAATGTACGGTTGTCACAGAGGTTTAAAAAATAATGGCCAGATATGGAATTTTGCGTACACTGTGTGTGTACAGAATACAAGTGAATTTTGCATTTATACTATAAAATACCAAACGATATCATAAATGTAATACACATGCCTGTTATTTATACTAAAGTAAATTGTACATGGTTATAAATATTCTTTAGTGAAAGTAGTGATGATATATTTTGAACCCAATATAATTGTCGGAGAATATTTAAAATATTAACTAAAACTGAGATTATCAATTTATGATTCATGGTTTTTCCAAGAATTATTCACATCGATCTGAAATTTTTACGAGATACTTATGGAATCAGAAGTTTCATTTCCATTACATCCGAAATACTAAAAATCATTACAGATTTATGACTTATAGAACTTGTCTTTTCTTCTCATCAAATTAAAGACCTAAAGGGAGAAAGCGACTAACAACAGAACGAATCATTACATTGATCGGAATTCTTGCTGAACAATCACAAACAAAGCGGATTGGTTATTCAACGTTCATGACTATTACTTGCCCAGCTGTCGCTATTTCCATATTAAACACAACTAAGGAAAGAAATGTTCCTTTTCCAGATAAAGCACGAGGACAGAATGTAAGAAAGGAAAAAGAGTCATCTTTAGGACAAGCGCGTGTCGTTCCCATCCAGATGGCGTTTGTCGTAAACAGGTCATCTATCTTCTGCAAGCCCCCCCCTTAGCTATTATTTGGTCCGCTGAAATGCCCACGGAAATGTCGAGACAACCGACAACTGGACATCTTGGAACACGATTTACAGAACTCATTTTGTTAAGATCTACAGCAGTGCGAATAAAATTTGAAATGATTTCATATAAGCATTTTCAAAACGACTTGTAAATAATTTATTTGTTTACATTTATTGCCCTCAGTTTCAAAGAAATTATTTGAGAAGTCGAACAACGTTTTATCTTACGCACCAGCAATCTATAATCGCGCAGTTATGTGGATCAATGCACTTCAGCAAGCAAGATTATTAATTAGGGCACGGATCGATTAATAAGGTATACCGATATTTTTTAAAATTTTCAAAATAGTAACGACCTGGAAAGTGCACCGAAGTAAAGTATGTCACTTCACGATGCAAGAAACTAACACCTGCTCCCCAGAACTGACTCTTATGGCGCAAATGGTTATCTATTCGGTTGTAAGGTTTTAGTTAAACTAACCAAGTTTTATTTTAATTTAAATCTGTCTATCTCCTCTCTGCTTCAACTTCCCGTCAGAAGAAGCGCACGGTTTCAGCTTATGCTAATTTTGAAGTACAGCGAAGTACTATTTAAGCCAGAGGTAGAAACCTCTTATTGTGAGAGAGCTTAGCCTCAGACCACGGTCACTCTGCTCAACGTTCGTCTGACCAGCTAGCAGTTAAAATTTATAAGCCATAGTGCTTGCCACGTAATTGCATTGTAAAACAATTTGAAGTGCGTTAGTATTAGTATATCTTGCTACGCACCCTTTTAGGTAGAGGCCAACTTCCGCGAATCACTCTGTGAGCAAACTTTGATTTAATTTCTATTTTAGGTTTAGTATTTAAATATTATTTGATTGTTAAGTTCGACCCAAGTGCGGTCTTTTACTTTCTGTATCACTCCCAAGTTGGGAAGTTTGTAAGTAATAGTGATTTAATAAAAGAGGATTTCAAATCCCTTCACGTGCAGTTACTATCCAGCCCAGCAGTACATCAGAACAAAGCTTACATTACATCAGCTCACTGTTCCAGTTCAGGACTTAGAACTTGAGGATAAGAACCCGATTACAGACTGTATTTGTGTTTCCAAAAATGATGCACAGAACACTAAGTCCTGATAGTGGCGCCTTTGCCGGGAATCGAACCGCGGACCTCTGAAATACCGGCTCAGTGTGCTGACCATTACACCACGAAGGCACGCTAAGAATGTGGGAGATATACCTTATATACTCCCCTTTTTAAAGGGCGACTAGGGTTTTAGGGGACCTAGTCGCCAAATCCTGGGTGTGGAGAGTCATCATCCACAACCCTTTTAATTCGGGCGCCACTGTTAGACATTAGGTTAATTACAAGCAGGAGAGGTGAAAAATATGCAATTCCTTCGCCGGGATTCGAACACGGACCTCTGAAATACCGGCTCAGTGTGCTGACCATTACACCGCGAAGGCACGTTAAGAATGTGGGAGATATACCTTATACGGTTAGATACTAAGATCCATGGTTTGAATCTCAGAGTAAGCCGAGTTGATATTTCATATCGCTTCCTCCGAAAAATCTAATAAAGCTTTACAGGCAAGCTCGACGTAAGATCTGGCTGACGATGACATGCCACCACCAGCATTTTCTGGAGTGAATCCCGTGCGCAGTCGTCGCTTCAGAAAGAGAGAACATAAGGATATACCGCATTACCGCGTGTGTGCCTTCATCGTTTATATGACTGATAGGTTTGTCTAACAAGAGGAAGATGCGTTATTCGAGTCCCGGCGAAATCAATGCTGAAATCTTGTGTTTTCCGCTCCGGAAAAAATAATGGACTTTACAACGGTACCTTTGAACAACGTGTTGGGTTTTCAGCCTCTTTTGGCCCACCAGCGGCCAAGCAGCAAGCTGAACGCTGATAGTTAACTCGGTTTCAAATCCCGGCGGACGACTTGTCTCCATAGAAGCTTTCCTCATGTATAAAATGAATACCAGCCACTTTCTTTAACATTCTCCGTGAAGGCATCTCTTTCCACAGGCAGAAAGCCTTGTTTTGCCTTTACTGATTAGCATAACCTTGTGGAGTCATTTAATCTTTTAGAAGCAAGAAGCGTGAATAAGGAGCTATACCCTCGCTTAGATTCGAACTCTCGATCTTCGACTTTTAGACGAACATGCAACCGCTTGTACCACAAAAGCATGAAGTAAGAAAAGTACGAATTTCTAATGACTCATCCTAATATGCATTCCCTTCTGCTATAGTGTTCCTCGGTGCGAACTTTGTAATCTTCATCCTTCCTTGTATGATTCCCACTGATACTCGGAAAGGGAGATAAAAGTCCCAAAAAGCACCACTTACAGATACCATACATACGCTGCAATATGCATACAGATGACATTATATTGTCGTAAGAAAATAAACAGTTTTTATTCCTTTCACGATAGAAATGGTTTCCCCTATTTCAGCGGCTGTCAAGACCTATTTAGAAGCTCACCCCAGATCAACATGAACCATCTACTTGTCAGACTCAAGGATGTTTAATAGTGTAATCCTAACCCTAAAAAATTCTTTTGTGTACCCTAGTCTCTTATCTGAAACTTAACGAAAACTATCCCTTAAAAGCGTGCTTTCAAACGAGTAGTTTCCACTGCAATGTCAGCCGCAAAGGGTGCTCCTATTTGAAAGTGCTCCCCTATTTCCCGTCTTTTTAAGAAAATGTTGCTTTGTATAATCCAGATGCAAACTCGCTCTGGAGACAGAGTGACCAATTAAACTATAAATATCCTCTTTTCATCCTTCTCGAGGTTTAAAAACACGACGCGACGAGTCTCTGTCGAAGATAACAACCCAGGGCACATTTAACCAAATGAGTGTGTCTCGTTGATGATGCCTGAGACTATTTTCAAATCGACAAGTTCGTCTTTGAGGAAACGATGAAACGGTTAAAGCGACACTCAAATTTGTAGATTAGCGTAATTTTTCATTTGAATATATACACATATATAAAACCCATCACTTGCATAATGAATAGGCATGAAACGTTCTACGTGTATATTGACCAAAGTTAAAGTGTTAACAGGAAATTTTCTCATATTGGTTAGCAAGACTCTGTTATTCCTATAACTATTCTTCATTCGCAATATCTTAGAATTTTCCGTTTATTTTTTTATAACTGATATAATAGAAAGTACACCATTTGGTAACATAGCTATCATCTTTCACGCATGCTTCTTCTAAGGTCTTAAATCTAGAGCCCATCACTGGATGTCTTGAATTATTAGGTACCTTATCTCCGAATTTTTGTCTTTCGTATAGCTTACTATGACAGTTAAGAAGAAAACGTACTGACATACACGCGGTACTAAGAACAGATCATTTTCAGAGCACACAGATGGAAATTATCTGCTCAAATTAGTTGTTTATTGATTAAGCTCTGAATTAGAATGGAGGACACACACAGAATGGATATAAATGCGTGCTTATCATATAAGCGAAGAATAATTCAGCTGATTAATATGAGTTTCCGTTCCCGAAATTATAATTTTTGTAAATTTGTTTAAGAAATAAAAGCATTAAAAATACTTTTAACTACTGAACATAAAATTCTTCTTGTTTTTCTTTTAAAAGTATATAATAGATCTTCATTCAAAGCTTTCTAAATTATTCAGAAGTATTCTGACTTTACAGAGATTTCTAAAGCCAATAAATTAAAACTCTTAATTATTCTGTAATGAACTGCATTTCTGTTTAAGACACTGTGATCACAAAATATGGATACAAATGGAATATATTGTTGCGAAAAATTCGGCGGTTGCGCCTGTATGTAAGCTTTCCAGCATAGCACTAGGGTTGCCATAAAATAGTGTATGGTAGGGTTGCCAGATTGGCGACTTTATCGCCCATTTGGCGACCAAATTGGCGATATCCCATGGTCCAATCGGGAAGCTTCTAGAATAATTTCCTGTCGAGATATTTCTCGAAACCTGTGGAACCTAATGAGAAGCTATATAAACCCTTGCGTTTCTGAGAGCCAGCAGTGTGATTAAGTGTGATTAGTTGTGAGAAGTGTGAGAATAGCTGCTTACTGTGAGTGCTAAGCTACGCGAGAGTTTTGGTGAACGAAAAGCGATCGAGATAGTGCTTTGCCGTGAAGCTACCTTTACAGTATAGCTTGGCAGTGTATTGGTGATTGTTCCACGGTGTTTATTAGAAGTTTAGTGTTGCCGTGAAGCTACCTTTACAGTTACAGCCTAAAGCTGTGTTGCTGATTGTTTCAGTGTATTTATTGTAGATTTTCGACGCTTTTCAAGGTAATTTTGGAACTGTGCTGTAAATAATTATTCTTGTAAATAAATTGTGCTTTTTATTGTTCTGCATCGTGTTTTCATCGGATACTCTCAAATCCACGAACCCGTATAACGCAACAATATATTTTCACAGGGAACACGTGAACCTTTCTACTGGGAACACCATTTTAGTCATAATTTAAAAATTAAAAAGATTTTTTAGTTATGTCTAAAATAACATTTACGTCTAAAATAAAAGAGCATTAATAATTTAATGAAAAAGTCAAAAAATATATTCTGTTTTGCTGCAGAAAAGCCTTCTAACTAAATGTATTATAAACTTATACTGAGCACAGTAATAACAGATACTCTTATCATAAAAAGAAAGAAGTAAGAAGATTAACAATGAGACTAATTTCGGCCTGAACCAGATAGAAAAACTGATGACTCGTGGCTTAAACAACTAAGACTCTAGTGTGCTCACAGAATTCACCAGATGGCATTAACTAGATAATGAGATAATGTAAACATTTTATTTTTTTGTCTTACAAACTAAATATACATGCAATATTTATAACACTCGTCATCTTTTTTTTCTCTAAAACTGCAAATTATTTAACCAGATTTTATGTCTTTTTATTTCTCACATTAAAATAAAAAGAAAACAGAAAAGAAAAAATTTTTCCATGCTGTGTAGAAGTTTCTTCAGCTAATCATTCAGTCTTTCATATCGTGTTTAGTCTA
>KK121901.1:194968-230948 GCA_000611955.2 Stegodyphus mimosarum | reverse complement strand
TAGACCCTTTTTTTTTTTTTTTTTTTTTTTTTTTTTACTTTTTCAGCTTCTGCCTAATGTCCTTTTCTAAGATATTTTGGAAATCGTGATTATGTTTCATTTAATCTTTCACCTGATATTCTTCATCAAGACATTGTACAAATTAAGGTTACATTTTCTAATTTATCTCCATTTTCTATAATATTTCGTTAAATGTATTGCATTTTTCAAAAAAAAGTCCAGCTCTAACTGAAATTTTTTTTCCAGTAGCAATATATTGATTAATTTATTAATTCAGGTGTTAATGCTTCACTGTCAACATTTTTTATTTTTTGACTTGGATTAAAAAATACTCATTGTAATTGTAATATTTCCTTTAAATAACCAGTTATTTTTGCGTTAATTCCTTTGTGTCTTTTCATATTTCCCGTCAGCACTAGCCAGAATGCAAATTAGTTTAAATTTAAATAGCTAATAAAGCTATTACTTAATCTATATATAAATAAGCGAAATACCACTGACTCATCACGAGATCTCCCAAACTAGACACCCGATTGACTTGAAATTTTGCATAGTTACTCATTCCACGATGTAGACGCCCACTAAGAAAGGATTTTACGTAAATCCTTTTACGTAATTTTACTTAATTTACGTAACTTTACGTAAATCTTTAAGCGTTTGCTGTTTCCGGTTAGAGTTGGCTTTCCGAAGACTATCAATAAAGCACAAGGGCAAGGTTTAAAATTAGCTAACGTAGATTTACAAAATGACTGTTTTTCTCATGGTCAATTTTATGTGGCGTGTTTAAGAGTAAGTTCACCTGAGGATCTCATCGTTCTTCAGCCATAAAAACGTACGAAGGTTGTTGTTGTCTACAGAGAAGTTTTCTAAATTTAAGTGCATTATTTTACAGTTTTATTTATATTTAACTGTTATCATAAGTTTCATGAAAATAAATGTTATTATTAAGAGAAATAAATTATTAGGATGAAAAATAAAAATGTTGTTGTTACTTATAAAAATTGTCATACATAAGAAATCAAAGACAAATAATTATAATCGATTAAAAAATTTGATTTAATAAAATAAAAAAGAACAAATATTTAAAAAATTGTCAAAATATGTGCTTAGTTTTATGTTGGCAATTTTTCGAGGCGTAGGAATACTGATGGCCAGCGACGTTAAATAATGGAGTCGCATCCCAATGCACAGTACCTCATACATGATGTGTAAATCTGTATATGATTACTGACTGTATATGATTACTGATTATGTACTGACAGGTACTATATTTCCCGAATTTAAATTTCAAAAAATTACATTAATTATCAGTTCGAAATTAGACATTTCGTCCATATAAGAAATCTAGGTTCACATTCAAATAGATAATGTAGCCACCAAAGTGGGCGAGTATCAGCTAGTCGGCTTATATTGGCAATATTCGGTAATTGTTTACTCACCGCTCAGCAATAAGATCTATGCCTCATATTAGCTGCATTTTTTCAGTTGCTGTTATAATGTTAGTGAATGATCTGATCGTTTAAGTGATTGTATTAGTTGGAAAGATCTAACAAGCATAGATTGCAATTATGTTTATGTTACGTTATAAGGTATTTCTCCCGCCTTCTTCGCATGCCTTCGTGGTGTAGTGGTCTGCATGCTCGATGCGTAACCGAGAGGTCCGTGGTTCGATTCCCGGCGAAGGCGTTGCTCATTTTTCATGTCTCTTGCTTCGTTAAACCTAATGTCTCTACAGTGGCGCCCGAACTAAAAGGGTTGTGGATGATGACTCTCCACACCCAGGATTTGGCGACTAGGCCCCCTAAAACCCTAGTCGCCCTTTAAAAAGGGGAGTATATAAGGTATTTCTCCCGCCTTCGTGGTGTAGTGGTCTGCATGCTCGATGCGTAACCGAGAGGTCCGTGGTTCGATTCCCGACGAAGGCGTTGCTCATTTTTCATGTCTCCTGCTTCGTTAAACCTAATGCCTCTACAATGTTTTATATTATGATTTACATTATGTTATATATTATGTTTATATTATGTTTTATTTTATGATTTAAATTATGTTTATATATCCGAGTTCTTTAGTTTACATAATTTGTTCAGTTTCCTTTCCTCATGAATAGCGGTGGAAAACTTTAGTTAATTTTGAGTTTATATAAAGTCTACCCTTAACTAAAATAAATGTTTCAGTTTAACTTATGAGGACTTAGTGTTCTGTGCATACTCTTTGCAAACATGGTGAATTACTTACAAGGTTCTTATCCTCAAATTCTAAGTCCTGAACTGGAACAGGGAGCGGAAGGTACGCTATGTTCTGGTGTAACTGCTGGGCTGGAGAATAACTGCACGTGAAGGGATTTGAAATCCTTTTTTATTCAATCACTAGTAATTACAAAAACTTCCCAACTTGGAAGAGATACAGAAAGTAAAAGACCGCACTTGGGTCTTAACGTAACAATCAAATAATTTCAAAACTAAACCTAAAATAGAAATTAAATCAACTTTGCTTCGCAGAGCAATTCGCGGAAGTTGGCCTCTATCTAAAAGGGTGCGTAGCAAGATATACTAAATACTACCGCACTTTAATTTATTTTACAAAGCAATCACGTAGTAAGCACTATGGCTTATAAATTTAAACTGCTAGCTGGTCAGGCGAGCGTTGAGCAGCGTGACCGTGATCTGAGGCAAAGCTCTCACACACCGAGAGGTTTCTACCTCTGCTTAAATAGTGCATGGCTGAACTTCAAAAATTAGCATAAGCTAAAAACGCGCGCTTCTTCTGACAGGAAGTTGAAGCAGAGAGGAGATAGAAAAGATTTAAATTAAAATAAACTTGGTTAGTTTAACTAAAACCTTACAAACTTCCCGCCAGAATTGCGATAGTTAAACTACTTTGGTCCAAACGGACCATGTTGAAAACTAGCAATTCTAAATAGTCGAAAATTTCACTGTTCTAAACTTAGGCCAACTCTTACAAGGCAATATATGTTTGTGTAAAATACAGACGAAATTTTCTGGAACAACAATCTTCAACATTTTTTTTTTCAAGTCTTATTCTTCAAACAGTCTTACTCCTTCCAGCAAAATCTGGAAGGAAAACAACTTTAGTATGACATAATAACAGAATAATTCTAAGTGGTACAAATCCTTATTTTTTTTTTTTTGTGTAATTTTGCACACACACATTATCATTCAAGCACAATTAAATTCTTCCCCCGTATGCTCTCTCACCGGTGTTGGATGTAAAGCAAACCGCCATTGCGGGTTTTTATGTGTTCGGGGGTGTTCAACTCTTCCACCTACAATCGACTAACATTAGTTAGAACTTGACATACGAGACCTGAAAAAAACGCCCTATAACCAGCTAATCCTAAGGTTCTCACTAGCTTTATGTCTAACACTTTAAGTGTATTTGGTGGAGAGCCTAATTAACACTTGCATTCTAAAATAGTCAATCTTTAACTTTTCATGCATACAAATTCGCAGTTTGCACACAACATTCACATTAATATTGCACTTAACGTGCATTGCTAGCATAATATTATTTGTTACATTTCATAACACATTAACAATTTCATAGCAATCCTGAAATGCAAATAGAGGTTAAATTTCTAAGCTTACAGAAATATAGGTTAAATTTCTAAGCTTACAGCAAGTGCTTCCTATTCCTTTCTCAAGGTACTTTCTTGAAATATCAAATTACATTGAATTAATAGTCTACAGACTAAATCGTGTTTTTCAATTTTCCGAATTTTCATTCTAGACATTTTACAAGTCTTTAGACAAAGCGTCATACAAAATCATTTAGTTAACATATTCTTTTCAGCAATTCATTGCTTTTACAGAATTAATCTATTTACAAAACATTAAGTGATTTTAAATCTTTGAAAATTACAATTTCTTTTAACAAAACATTTTACTTTCCATATGAGGACTTATCGCTCACTTGGCGTAAAAGTCAACCTCGCTTGAGGTAAAATCAGCCCTGCAACTTGCAGTATACTCAAAAATTAACTAAACTTTTGAATACGAAATTGTACTTATCTTATTATGATCGTCCATCCTTTTCTTGGCCCAATCTTTAAAACTTGAGTAAGTTGTGGCCTGGTTCAGTTTCCTCGTTTTTCGTTGTTCTTTCGGAGCCTGCTCGTCTCTTTTTCTTTTGAAATTCCGTCGTTGTATCCTCGGCAATTTCCTTTGTAGAGGAGGTTGCTCCGCTGGACGTTTGGTGGACTGGGCCCTTCTCTCCTGGGCCCTTGCTCGTTGCTTGTCCTGGTTCCTGCTGTATTCGGGAAGTTGATTCTCAGGCTGCAATCGACGTTTCTTGCTTCTCAGGCACCTGTCCGATGATTCCACAGTTCTTTTGGATACATTGGGCTTCCCTTGCCCATTCTGCTTTCTTCTCTTGGTGCGCTCGTAATTCCGTTCGTAGATTTGTTCACCTGCATCGTGAGACTTTCTTTTGAAACCACCTTTTTGGTTCTTATTTCTTTGTTGGGGGGGAGCTTTCTTCTTCTGACATTTCGATGCCGTTGTAGCTGGTTCCTGCTGTTTTTGCTGACGTATATCTTCCTGGCTAGTCGATTGCCTCGGATCCTGAAACGAATCTTTAAATACAGCCATTTTGCTGCGATTATAGAACGGTTTTATTTGGTCCACATTCGCTTTGAGCGTTTGACCATCATTTCTTTTTAATATAACCACTGCCCCCGTAATTTGTTCAATTGTGAACGGGCCTTCAAAACGCGGAAAAAATTTCCCCACCTTTTCCTCTGGGGCATTTGACAAGTTGTGTTTAATCTTCAACACTTCATCTCCCACATTGTACTTGACCTCTCTTCTTTTTAGGTCATAGTACAATTTCTGTTTTCTTTGGGCCATTTCTATATTTTCCGTCGCTTCCCGTATTAACTTTTGTATATCACTCATTTTAAATTCTTCTGCCCTTTCCTGTACAAAGAACAGTTTATCTAGGGGGGTCAAGATCTTTCTTCCTAAGAAGAGTTCAGCGGGTGTTTTTTGTGTAGTATCGTGTTTGGCGGTCCTAAGTGCAAATGCAAATTCATTTATATGGCTATCCCAGGTAGAGTGATAGTTTTTCACATAACTACGAATTATTTTCACTACATTTCTATTCACCCGTTCCGCTATGTTTGACTGCGGACGATACGGGACCATCTTTAGATGACGTATGCCCAGTTTTGCACACATTTCCTCAAACATTTTACTAACAAACTGAGGACCATTGTCTGAAATAACTTTTAGGGGCGCCCCGTATTTTAAAATATACTTATTTAGAATTGAATCTACTACAATTTTTGCAGACGCGCGTTTTAACGGAATTAACTCTAACCATTTGCTAAAATGATCCACTATAACTAAAAGATATCGGCTTTTATTAACTTTACTTCGAGGGTAAGGTCCAAGTAAATCGATGCCTATTATTTGATTTGGGAATTCTGATTTAATACTATTTAGGAACCCGGCCGGGCGGAAATTAACATAATTATTTAATTGACATGTTGGGCACGACTGGACATACGCCCTAGTAAACTTTTGCAGTTCTGGAAAGAAAACTGCCTCGCGAACTCTCTGAACAGTTTTTCTTATACCTAAATGAGCCGAAATGGCACAATCATGCAACTCTTCTAATACATTCAACCTCATGCTAGCTGGGATAACCGGTCTATATTCATGATTCTCATTAGTAGCTTTCGTATAGAATAACAGTCCGTCAATTAATTCGTAATTTTCGGCCCTATTTCTTATCGGCACAATATCCGGATGATTGAAATTCTCAGGGTCGGCCAAATAATTGTATATATTTTTGAACTCCGGATCTTTTTTGAGTTCGGCTATTACTGTTTCACGAGAATCTAATACTTTGGATGTTAACATGGCTATCTTAATTACACTTCCATTTTCATCTAAGTTAATTCTGCTTAAAGCATCTGCCACAACATTTTCCTTTCCCGGCGTATGTTTAATTATTAGGTTATATTCCTGTAATTTGAGAGCCCACCTTATTAATCTGGGTGATAAATTTTTTCCAGAATAGAGTCTAGTGACCGCCGCGTGGTCGGTATATACAGTTACTGGAGAACTTCCAAAGAACACACGAAATTTCTGTACTGATGCTAACACTGCGAGAGTTTCTCTCTCTGTTGCGGAATAGTTTCTTTGGGTTTCATTTAATGTTCGGCTGAAAAAAGCCACGGGCTGACCATTTTGGGAAAGCACTGCACCAATCGCGAAATCTGAAGCGTCCGCTGAAATCTCTAATCCTTTATCCCCTTCTGGAAATTTTAAGACGGGAGCTTGAGTCAATGCGTCTTTCAATTTTTGAAACGCCAAGTTGGCTTCTGCTGACCACGAAAACCTAGCTTTTTTTCTTTTCAACTTTAGCAGTGGCTCAGCTATTTTTGCAAAGTCTTTAATGAAAGCCCGGTAATATGAACACATCCCGAGAAACGACGATAATTTCTTCGCTGTTTTAGGAACAGGATAATTTCTAATGGCTACTATTTTTGACTGATCCGTTTCGATTCCCTTTTGGGAAATTTTAAATCCTAAATAACGTAACTCTTTTGCGGCAAATTTACATTTAGACGCATTTATCTTTAAACCAGCTTCGTTTAACAATGAAAATACTTTTCTTAAATCTTGTAAGTGTTGTTCTAGAGTACTACTCGTAATTATAATATCGTCTAAATATATGAAAGTGCTTTTACCAAGGACTGGTCTTAAGACGATGTCCATACATCTTTGGAACGTTGCCGGCGCGCCGGATAATCCGAACGGCATTCTAAGAAATGCGTACGTACCAGATTTCGTTATGAACGCGGTTTTGTGTACGTCCTCGGGTTTTACCCCAATCTGAAAATAGCCACTCGTGAGATCTAATGTAGTCATGTATTTTGTAGACGAAATATTTCGAATAATTTCTTCAATTATCGGCAACGGATATACAGGATATTTTGTAACTGAATTTAACTTGCGATAATCTATAGCAAAACGCCACCGCTTCGGGTGCGTAATCGGGTAATCATTATTTTTCTTACACAGGACAACGGGGCTAGCATAACTGCTAGAAATTGGCGTGATGATTTTATTCTTTAACATCTCTTTAATATGATGTTCAATTATTTCTTCTTTTGTCCTATCATATCTATATGGCTTTTGCCTAACTGGCTGAGCGTCCCCCGTGTCAATGTCGTGGTTCACCACCTGCGTAAAGCCTGGTACATCACTAAATAAATTCGCAAAGTGACTTACCAGACCTTGGATTTTCTCTTTTTCCTCTGCTTGTAAATGTTCCAAGTCCAGCTGCGGGGGCTTATCATTCTTCGCTTCAATTGGCTTCATATTTAATGTTAGTTCTCCCCCCTTGAAATCAATTTTTGCTTCTGCCAAACTAAAAAAGTCCACACCTAGAATAATACAAGTCTGCAGGTTACGCACAATATAAAACAGGATTCTTACCTGTTCGTTGTTGATACGCACGAACAATGGTACTTTTCCTAAACAGCTACATTTTTCTCCTTGGGCCGCTATGACATCCGTGTCTCTTGCACTAAAAATTCTGTAACGTCGAAAGTGCTTCTTAAAGAATCTTTCCGATACGAAGCTGCTTTGGGCTCCTGTATCCAAGAGGGCTGTCGCCGGTATGTTGTTGATTAGAACTTCAATCTTCGGCAAACTCAAATTCTTAACGACCACGGTGTTTAAATTGATTTTGGAAGGGTTTTGCGCTGCTTCGGACTTCTTCACCTTCCTCGAAGAAATCCCTCTTAGTTTAAATTCTTTTTCTTCTGGTTGCCCTCGGAATCTTTGCTTGTTCTTCTATTAAATTCCCTTCGTTCGCCGCTCGCTTTAGGAGACACATCTTTCTTCGGCCATTGCTTCGCCTTATTCCCGTAACTTTGATTTTGCTTTTGCTGCGGTCTTGGCGAACTCCACTGACTTCTTCGCTCAAATTGGCGTCGTCGTTCGTTGTCGGCTGTTCTTCGGCTTTCAAATTGTACCGCGAGCTCAAATAATCTGTCTAATGTTGTTGGATTTCTTAGTTCGATGAAATCTTGAACTTGGGGCAGTAGCCTAGGAAGTATAACTTGAATAATTTCAGGATCCGGGCGACTTCCATACAAAAGCTTGAAAACTTGAATTTTCCTCAAAATAAAATTAGACAAATCTTCTATTCTTTCTTGGTATCGGCTAAACAGTTCAGCTTCCAATCTGGCTCGATCTCGCACCACGGGAAATGCTTTCACTAGAGAATTCTTGAAATTTTCATACGTGTATGTGGGGCTTCCTGGTTCCCCCAAGAGATTCTTTCCGATGCACTTGAACCAACTTAGCGCTTGGCCCTTCAAAGCGCTGGTAGCAAGAGCGACTTTCTGAAATTCGTGGACTGGATATAGCATGAAGTGGGAGTCTAGCTTTTCCAGGAAATTGATTACGGCTGTCTTGCCGTCAAAACTTGCCGCTGGCTTCATGGCTGCTCGCATGGTTTGTACGATGTAGCCGAATCCTTCTATGCCAGGAGGTGCTATCTCAGGATTCTGGACAGGTACAGCAGGTGTCTCAGGTTCGTCTTCTTGTTGTTGAGGCCATCCTCTTCTTTTTGTGCGGGCGCCACTATCAGGACTTAGCATTCTGTGTGTATTCTTTGAGAACATGGTAAATTCTGTAAAGGGTTCTTATCCTTACGTTCTAAGTCCTGAACTGGAACAGGGAGCGGAAGGTACGCTATGTTCTGATGTAACTGCTGGGCTGGAGAATAACTGCACGTGAAGGGATTTGAAATCCTCTTTTATTCAATCACTATTAAATACAAACCTCCCAATTCGGGAGAGATACAGAACGTAACAGACCACACTTTGGTCGAACTTAACAATCAAATAAATTTAAATAAATTAAAATAGAACTTAAATTAAACTTTGCTTCGCAGAGCAATTCGCGGAAGTTGGCCTCTATCTAAAAGGGTGCGTAGCAAGATATACTAAATACTACCGCACTTTAATTTATTTTACAAAGCAATCACGTAGTAAGCACTATGGCTTATAAATTTAAACTGCTAGCTGGTCAGGCGAGCGTTGAGCAGCGTGACCGTGATCTGAGGCAAAGCTCTCACACACCGAGAGGTTTCTACCTCTGTCTTAAATAGTGCTTGGCTGAACTTCAAAAAATTAGCATAAGCTAAAAACGCGCGCTTCTTCTGACAGGAAGTTGAAGCAGAGAGGAGATAGAAAAGATTTAAATTAAAATAAACTTGGTTAGTTTAACTAAAACCTTACAAACTCTTTATGACAATTTGCCGAAGTCCCATAACATTTAGTTACAACAGAAGTAATTAGCCTGAACAGAATAATATTTGAATACTTTATTTAGGAATTAAACAAAGTTAAATTCACAGATTAAGAATTTCGTAATTTCTTTGCGCTTTCTTGATATTCTTTGTGCAGAATCAGACGCCATATGCATTCACGCCGTCAAGCTGCAAGCTTCATAATACAAGGTTAAAATGTTTAAGAAAATGAAGTACAAGCGGTCTGTGAAATGCGGTCACTCATCTGGTTCTAACAGGAAGAAACTTGAAAGCTGGGGTTATTCATCTCGAGATATGTGGAATGTACGCTGTCAATACAATCAGTGACAGAAAGAACGAAAAACTGGCGATACCGTTTAAAGAAACTCGGGAGAACGTCCATGACGAAACGGACGTTGCCTAAGGCAGTTCAGACCCAAATTCAGCCGAACAAGAGGAGATTTGAACGAATGGTCTGGTAAAATGAAGACCACTGATGAAGAAGTCAAAACGGCTGTAAATACTATTAGATCCGGCAACACAATTCTATGAGGAGAGTGAGCAGAAACTATTTCTTCCTTATGATAAATGTTCAAACCGACATGGAAATGACGGTGAAAAAAACAAATTGTATCCAAATTCAGAAAATAAAGAGACTTGGTTTAATCCTAGTATACGGTACGCACGGGATGTGGCGACTTTTGGGGGCATTATGATGAACAGTAAACGGGACATTTATAATGAGCAATAAACGTGACGTTTAGAATAAGCAGTAAAAGCTTCATTTTGCTGTTGGCGGCAATTTTCAAAATCGCGCCATAGCACTACCGTACACTAGCATTTTACCAAAGACTTCTTGAAAAATGATTACTTATATCTTTTTAATTGCAAAATGAACCTTACTTAAAAACTAACCCTCATATTAATGTAGTTTTCTGTGTGCATATATTTGTTCGTGTGCATGTATGTTAAGTGTACTTTAATGTGCAGATAAATTCTGCAAAGATTTCGCGTGATATCTTTCTAACCTTAGCTTCGGAAATTCTATCTAAATACTCTTATTTTTACATTCCTTTCGCATAAAAATAAAACTAGTGATAACCACGAAATTCTGAATAATAAAATATCGATTGCAATCATCTGTACACCTTTTTCCTTCTTAATTTTGAAAGGTAAAAGCTTGGTTTCATTAAATGACAACAACGGGTGTTACTTTAGTGGCCCGCCAGTAATTTGTTCAAGGTTCGGTTTCCAAGGACTGAAAATATTTAAACGCATCCCTCGTAGTAATAAGTTGCCCTCGAAAGCTTGGAAAGCCTTAATATAATTATTTAAATTGTCAGGACTACTGTTCTTTCTGGTTGATTTTTGCAAACAAAATTGGAGTCCTGAGTCAGAACAGGGAGCTTACTCAAAACTATGTTCGTGCGTGTGTAGAAAATAAAACAAAGATAAGGAGGGTTAAATTTTACCCTTTATTCTCCTAGCGTACAAGGGCTCCCGCACTTCGGGATACAAAGACCAATACTTTTGGTCTAAAAGGTATGAAATAAGAAAATACGGTAACTTAACTAAATAAGAACTAAGAGGATAGTAACGCGAAGATCGGCCCTTTAATACTACGTATGTAGTGAGCAGAATGCAAAGACTACAATACGTCTTCAAATATCAGCGAGAACTAAATTCTGGCCTTAAAGGCAGACAACGAAAATCACGCGCGTGGATAAGGCCGTGAGAAATCTCTCTTTCTCTGCCTTTCACTTGGCTAAAAGCCATGTGTTAAAATACTTCTACAATTTGCAACCTCATTTGCACATACTAAATCTATTCGCGCTTATTTTGGCCGGAAATGGAAAATAAGGGAAGATAGTAAAAGTTTAAAATGAACGTTAGTAAAACTTAAAATCCTTACAAAATAACCAAACACTTTCTTCTAATTATTGGCAGACTTGAATAATATGAAGCAACTGTTTAAAATCCATAATATCTGTCTGTTCGTAACTATGTTTTAATAGAAGATACGATTCTGCTCGTAGGCAATTGAATACATGTAACACAGGAGCTCGTAGCTCTGGTACCTTTCTAAAGTGTCTTATAATGAATACACGTTCTTAAACTCGACAACAAATCTATTATTTCGTCGAATACTTTCATTTTATTGAAGAGTTCAAGTTTATCTGGAGCTAAAAAGCAGAGCACTACATAAGACGCGTCTTGGCTATATAAATGTGCAGCTAATGGGCATTTCATATACAGGTTACAGATGATAAAATTTAACTAAATTAAATAATAATCTGATCTCTGACGTGAACTTCATATCTCCTGAACTGATTGGTCAGACCCCTGTTATCCTCTCACCTCTGACTTGTTAAATGGATACCAGGCATGAACTCTCCCAGCGTCAGCGTTTGGCATGTAAAATCACCAAATGCTGCAGATAATATGTACTTACACATTCGGTTTTGACTATAAATATTTACCAAACCTTCAGCTGTATTATCTGATAAGGTGCATTTTTCACACTCCTTCTTTCTGATTGCGATATGTCTCCGAAAATTCAAATGCAATGATTTTTACCCATGCCACATCTTGCAGCTAGTATTTGAGTCTAAGGGCTGTTTTCAGTAAGAAAGGTTATTTCTCTATTGTGTTGCTAAAGCTAGTAACCGGCTTCGGATAATTTCAGTATGGGATACTGATATAGAATTAGAAGCATTCTATTGTTATAATGGGAATTTGCTCCTTCCACTTGCGTTGTAGAGATTATTACGATTCTCGGAGTTTGAAATGCCGTAGAATCAATTATGCCTTCTTCAGGTATCCAACCTAAGACTTTCCAGTTGCTGACAAGATGCTAATCACTACATCAAAAGATAATACAGATTATTCAATATATATTATTTATTTAAGCTTGGCAAAGCACGCGAGCCTTATCTGTCTAAGGGAAAAGATGTCTAAGAAATCGAATTGTGTAACCAGACTGAAAGTAAATCTTAAAAAAAGGAAGAACAAAATCAGAACCAAGACTACCCGTCAACGGTTGTTCTCAACAGATCCTTAATATATATAGAAAATACTTAGACACAGTAAGTCCCCTGTCAGATTATCTCTTTTCGTTATGCCTCTTTAAAAATAATAAATCCCCTACCTGTGTTGTGCAACGAGTCCTTTTGTTGTATTATCCATTTGAAACGAAAACGTCATACAGTTGCTTTTTTGACGAATAACTTTACTTAAAACTTAACATGACAGTGTTATACATCTTAACTAAATATTAATCACTCAACGGGATGCTTTTAAAATTACTACAGTATTTATTACAAGCAAACACATAAAGCTAATCCAACAAAAAAGGCACGCGATAAGAAGTGTTCGCTTAATCGAAAAACTTATTCATAACTCTTCGTCTTGTGAACAGCTCCATCCATCTCTTTACGGCATTACATAACACAGACCTCTTGAACCCAATGTTCGGCGATCTTAACCATGCGGCCACCACTTTTAAACATCAGAAGTACGCTTTACGCTTTAACTCCTTACTTCCCCACTTATGGAGTAATTAGGGAGTAGAAATAAGATTCAGCCAAATTAAAATGATAAGGAATTATCGTAGAACTGCAGTTTAGCTCATGCCTCACAACTATGTAGAGTTTTCTAAAAATTTCTGAATTATTTATTCTTTGTGTAAAATTTTCTAGGCTTGGGAAACTTGGAAAAAAACAACAGTGTTTTCCTGAGGAGTCAAACCTAAGTTATTCTAAGACCACAAAGAAGCATGGAAGGAATACCTTTAATTCTTACAGCAGCATTTCTGGATCTGTGATCCTCAAAGCTGGCTCTTATGATCCTCCTAGATTTTCAAAAAGACCTAATTACCAGACTTCATTCCCAGTGAAAACAGAATGAAGTGAACTGTACAGTGGTGCTTCGAAATTTATAATTCAGTTTGTTCGTACGCATTTGTGTGAGAAGGAGTTTCATCACTAACTGAAAATAAAAACCAAAGTACAGAAATCGACTTAATGTATATGCCGGTCCCAGACTTAAGTTTACCAACGCAGAATGTCTCTGCAGGAATTAGTGGACTCATCCATGTCATCAACTGTAAGTACCAACATTTATTTAATTTTTATTTGACAATATCCAAAACATTGAATTATTAAAAACGAACAGAAATTTTCTGCTGTTAACTGAATCACTTAACACTAACATAAAATTAAATTAATTTTAAATAATTGCATTTTAAAAATATAAGTATACGTTTAGCAACATATGCTAAACAATTGCTTTCGAAGGAGAGAAGAGTAAGGTGCTCCGCGAAACACTCTAATTTATAGAATTAGTTTCCACTTTAAAAATGCTTAAAAAACGTTGCATTATAAGGATAACTGAGCAAACAAACATTCGCAGTCTTGCACTGTCCTTGAATTATGTCAATGATTTCTATGATCAATGGTTTCTATATTGTATATGTCAATGATTTCTATTGTTAACTTTGTTCAAACGATAATATACAGTTCTTAATATTTTATATTTTTTTGTGTTTCCGTCATTTTAAGATCAGAAAATAATGCAGAAGCAAACGGTTTAAAAAATAGAAATTCTTTTTGGTTTTATTTTAGTCTGAAACTTAGTTCATGGGTTGGCAGCAATTTATTCTACTGTTATTTAAGAAGAAAAATAATATTTAGAAGGTTTATCATACTTTTTAAATTTTATTTTTAATTGTAATATTGAGACTTTTAAACTACAGAATCTTCTCCTAAAGAATTATTTATATTTTTCAGACACAAAACTTAATGCTGTCTCATAGCTTTATATGATGAGCATACGAAACAAAAGCTTCTAAACTGCAAATAACTGAAAATTTTATCATACATCAGAAACGGATAGTTATTTAAGTATTTAACGATATTTCTTTTAAGTATATAAACGATATTTATTTACGTGTTACAGTTCGTAAATTATGATAAAATTTATGTATTTTTTATATGTTACATTCAGGACAAGAAATTTCTATTGTATGAAATCTGGATTTGTGTCGAATTTACTGACTTATGTATTAAAAAATAAGCACACTCGTATTAATTTATAATACACAAAAGAAATCACAAATGCTGTAACAAAATATAGAAGTCGTGGTCATAAATGGCAGCCACAACATAGCTAGTTTTTCTGAAGCATTTGGCGCATCACTGCCCCCAGACGGTGTTTACATCCACGCCAAGAAAACAGAGTACTTCAGTGTCACGTGAGCTCGTCAATCAGGTACTCCAAGACGTCATCTAGTACATCAGATTTGGATGCGAGCCAGAATCGAGATATTTTCCTTATTTTCTTCTTATATCCGTATTCAAAATGCACTCAATATCAAGGCGATAATGAAGGCAAAAATTCGATATATTGCCTACGCTAAAGCTTTGATAAGCTAACTTAGTTGCGTTAGTTCTCTGATAGGATGAAATATGCGTCTATCGGTGTGGAAAAACTTCGAGCTGACATAGTTCCAGAATTTCCAAAGTGTTACCCAAATTGAAAACATAATTTCGGAGAAAGGAGCGTACACTGCATATACTATAAAGGAAGTATTTTCCGAAAGAAGTATGTGAAACCCTAATTTAAATGTATCAAAATGTGTACATCAGTTTACTAAGCGCTAAATTGTAAATAAGCATATAAGTCTGCTTTGAAAAACTTTCGTGACTATATGTTGAACAGTTAATTACTGGCACATGGCTGTACTTCAAAAAATGAATTTAAAAAATATGGCCTTCTCATTGCGGCCATTTTGATAATGTGATAACTTTAAAAAGTCACAACATACGTTTTTGCTGCGTCATTGATGACGTAAGTTCTAGTTAGAGAATTATTCATTATCTTACTGTTGAATGCGTACGAGTTCGTAATAGCTTGAATGAACACAGAACCGGTGACAGCTTAATAAAATTTAATTTACCAAAAAGAATACCTTTATTACTCTGGAACTTTAAACACAAAAATACTGGTATAGATCTTCACAGTATCACAGAGTACATTCAGTAATTACACCTGGAACTACTAAGAATGTTAAACACAAGGCAATGCATAGCGTATTTAAAAGGCGAAACTCTCTCGGATATCTCAATACTCCGACTCTGAATTAGCATGTTCTCTCCAGTCTTATGTAGTTTCTCCTCGGTCACCGAGAAATCTCTAGCACTTTCTGCTGCTCGAAATTACTTGAAGCCATATGAGGGCCGGATACGGTTACACCTAATATAGGAATCGATTCCAGTTATTCAATTATAATATCCATTACAGAGACCGGGACAGAAATGTCTCCAAATCGTCGCCAAATTTGGCGACTTTTGGTGACTTCTCACCAAATTTGGTGGCAAAAGTTAGTCGCCAAAACAGTTGCCAACTTGGCGATATCTCGCCAAACTGTCGAGATAGCTATTTATTCAATGTTAAATTTACTTGCCTCTGTATTATTATTTTTCAGGCAGAGCATCGTTTCTCTCAAGCTTTTCATGTTACATTTTTGAAAAATGTAACAATTTCACATTAAATTCCCCAAAATTACCCATACGTGTAACAAAGTTCGTAACATTACTTAGAGTCCACGAGTGACCGATCGTTAAAGTCGCTAGGTTACGTTACGTTATTCAATTATGGCAAAGCACACGAGGGCTATCTCCCTAAAGGGAGGGATGCCTTCGTGTAGGACTTTCTAAGGGAACTGGCTCGTATAAACTTTACACATGGGGAAAACCACGAAAACGCCCATGCAGCCAGCCCTTTCGCGGGATTCGAACCTCGGACCAAACTACCAGTGTTCAGCGTCTTTACCGCTCGGCCGCTGGTGGGCTATTTTAGTCAGGGGTTCGAAATCTCGGCAAAAGGCTGGCGGCATCGGCGTTGCAAAAAAAGTTAAGCTTCTGTAAACTTTCTTCTCTTATTTTAGGAATATTAATTCTTTCTTCTCTTTCCGCATAGATAGATGTTGCATTTACTATTCATTTCCTTTTATTAATATCAATAGGAATAAAGTTTAATTATAGATTAGCGTTTAAATTTATTCGCAATGCAATCTGAAGTGGCATTTTTTTGTTTTTCCCATTTTATAGGTTTATATTCATTTTTCTCAGCATTTCCTTCTAATATCTGATTTTTTAAAATTTTATTTGGAAATGCAACGTGATATTCTTTTATGGAACTTTAAAATTCGAACTTCCAAAAATGCACCTGTTACAAAGATTTTAAATTTTCACTGTTTTTAAAACAAGCTCTTCACCCTTTTACGATAAATAGGATTTTAAAAAAAAATATCAATTAAGCGACTTTCACGAATTTGTTTTTAATCCAACCGCTTACACGTTCAGCTATCAGACTGGTATGCGGATGTAATTGCAGATTATGAACATAAATTTTAATATAAATTTAAAATAACATATTTTTTCGTAACATTGTAAATAATAGCAAAATTATTGGGAGTAAATAATAATTTTTCATCGTTGGAGAAGTGTTTTCCATCTAAATAATTTGACTCATAGCATGTATTTCACGTTCAAGAGCAGAAAATCGTTAAAAACAAATTTAATAAGCTTTTATTTAAAACTTATATATTATATAGTTTAATAGGAGAAAGAGTTTAAACAGTTCTGTTTAAAAAATTCTTCTACAACTTTATATCAGTAATAATGAAGCGTGGACATCTGAATAACAAAATCTAATTATCAAATCACATTGTCAAAAGTATAGGCCATTATCTTTACAAATTTATCAAGATCCTCCAGGCTTTTATTTTTCCTGATATAAAACTTTAGAGGAATCTATTAAGAGAATTATTTAACTTCTGATCCCATTAAACTATATAAAAAAATATTTTATCTGTCAATTAAGAGTTTTAAAGAAACGCTTACTGGGGGAAATTTTTTTTTAATTTTTTATTATTTATATCTGATAACAGCGTATAATGACGTGTGGAACTTTCTTTTGAGAACATAATTTTTAATGATATTTTAAACTATGGTAAATAGTTATTGACTTTTGAAATAATATGCCTTAATGACAACCTATGTTAAATTTAACCGTTGACTGTAAAATAATGAGGTCTTAACTAATGTAATCTTCGTGATATTTTCTAGTTTTCAATCAGTCTTGCAATCATGGGCGAAATAGAAAAATACTGAAAGAACAGCAATTTCCGGTAATTAATTCGCTTTGTCGAAACATTCTCCAAAATAACAATCCAGAAATTTATATCACCGTTACGTATACTTACTTCAATAAACGCTCATTAACAACAGAGTTGTTTTGGAAAATATTTGAAGATTTCACCTTTATCATCTTATTAGAAACCTAGGATAAGAAGTCTTAAAGGTCAAACTGGGATAATTGCAGAAAAGATTGGGGAAAAATGAAGAAAAGAAATTCTTATGCATATTCTCTACTAGATGATGAGCTCTGATTTCTAAAATTACCATTATGAACATAGTTTCCGAAAACTGCGCTCGTTAAAAGGAATTCCGGGTCGTTTTCAAATTAGCCATGTCAAAAACTGAAAAAAGAAGGCATACTCGATTTAAAATTCGATTAAAATATGTTCTGTTTTCGCTGAGGTTACTGAATTCAGAAACAAAGACATAAAACATAAAAGCCGTTGGTTAATTTTTATTATTTTTTTCCCTTCTTATTAAGCTTTCCAAAAATTGGCGGCGTTCCAATCTTTCGAATGCCAAATGCAGGAAATGAGAAGTGATTAAAAATTTTACCAAATTGCTCTTATTCCCTGGAGTCGTAAATACGGATTTAGTTCATGTAAAAACTGCAAATAAACTGTAACCGCAAAGCTGCGTAACCTCTTCGAATCACAGCTAATGACTTCAGAAACTGCATAGATTGTTATCCAGTCTGAGGGGGTTACTGTTTTATTAGGACTTTGTTTACCATCATTTTCCACGTACTTAGGTGTTAATTCAAGTGCTAACAGACCTTTTTATTTCGTCAAACTAAATAATTTTTATAAAATACCTTGTGTGCTTCGAATGGCGAGTGGGAAAGCAGTTCTTTGATTTATTATGTATAAAACTTACAAAAATTAACCTTGTAATAACAACTTCGAAATCTTCGCAGTTAATTATCATTGGAAGGGTGTGACTGTTAACAAATGAAAAATATTTCTTGCCCTTTATAAAAGGACATTACCTGGCTTGGGGTTAAATTTAGAAGGATGGCAAAATAAATCTAGAAATTTAACATTACCCATTGAGTGTTCAAATTAGTTGTTGGTCGAACCGCCCCTGGCAGCTATGCATGCTTAAATTCGTCGAGGCAAGGAGTGGTAGAGGTTCCTAATGTCATCCTGCGACACATTCTGCCAGGCATTCATCAGTTGTCGCTCCAGATCTGTAATATTTTGTGGTGCCCGAATCTGGCGGCCTACGCTGTCCCAGACATGCACGATTGGTGAAAGGTCTGGTGACCTTGCTGGCCAAGGAAGAGTATCAACCGCACGGCGACAGTCCAAAGATATGCGAGCGGTATGTGGCCTAGCATTATCTTGTTTGAAAATGGCTCCAGGATGGCGTGTAATGCAACCGGCCGCAGGATAATATCAACATATCGTTGAATTGTTAAATATGTACGGAGGATACCTAAGCTGACCTGCTGTCATAAGAAATAGCGTCCCACACCATCATACGAGGGGTTATGGCTGTATGCATTTGTAAAACAAAAGCTGATTGGAACCGTTGGCCCCGTCCTCTCCAGACACGAACACGGTGGTCATCTGCTTCAAGTCTGAAGCGGGATTCATCGCTGAACACTATACGATGCCAGTCTGATGGCAGCCATAATGATAGGTTGCGACACCACTCCAGACGACTCCGCCGATGTTTTGGGGTAAAAAGCAAACGTCTTAAAGGCCTCTGCGAGCGTAACCTCGCCTCAGACAAGCGCGGTGAGATAGTGGACGGTACCATGGGAGTTAAAGACGTGGCTGTAATGCGTTGAAAAGTCGATAATAATACCATTGGGGCGGTTCGGGCCTGGCGAACAATCATCCTATCTTGCCTCGCATTTGTGCTCCTTGGCCCTCCAGAGCCTTCATTTCGTCGGCAATTTCCTTATAGCAACCATTGCAGCCAACATCTTTGCACACCAGTGTCTGTACGCTACAGGTGCCGGTCTATTGCCCGGTATGACCACCCAATTTTACGCAACCCTACGATGCGAACACATTCGAAGTCGTTTAATTGTCTGTAAGGTCCTCGATATCGTCGTAATGGCATCTTTAGTTGCTTTTTTATGGAATTACAATGGCAGCAACAAAAAAAGATAAATTTTCAGCTTCTGTTACTGGTTTTCTACTATGCAAATTGCGCACTAGTAATGCAGGCTATGCTCGCAGTTCCCGTTCATTTGCCTTGAAACTTTGAACATTTGCATGTTCGATCAACGTGGTTTTGAGTACCAAATTTCATCACGATCGAAAAGGTCCTTTTTGGTGTTTCGATTTTTTTTGCAAAAGAGTGTATATCATGTTTTAAAAGCTGCGATCAAGTATTAGGGCCAATAACTTCTGGGGCAATGGTTACACCAATCCGTTCATCAGAAACATCTGGTCATACCAATCTAGAAGAAGTGTCTTTCGCAACAAGATCTGCAGTCAACTGTCACGAAATGGATTGATAGTTTGGCTGAAGTTTCAAACCATTAGTGATCATGTAGACTGTAGTGCACTGTAGTGCGCAAGTTTTGTATATTCCATGACAGAGTATCCATTCCTTGTACTGCAGTGATCGATGTAGTCCAACACGTGTTCAAGTGGTTAAACCCTAGAAAGTAGGTAATCAAAAAATGTTTATTGTGCTCCTCAAACTATTCATGAATGATTTGACTACCTTGACGCGATGCATTGTTGTGCTGATACACTGTTTCTCTGGAAATATGATCATCATCTTCTGGGAATACGAGCATCATGTACAAGTGTTTACCTGATTTATGATGAATGAACGAAGAAATATTAACGGATCCAAAATATTCAAAGAAACCTTTCTCCAAAAACTAACGCTACACCAGCCAGCTAGCCTACATCACGCAATCTTGTCTGTTGTGTTCTGAGAGGTGTCCGCCAAAAATATCGCGGCAAAAACATCGCGGACGAAAACGACGCGGAGAAAACAACGCAAAGCGAAAATGTCGTGGTACAAAACATCGTTGTCGAAAATAAAGCAGTTCAAAAACTTCTCAGTTTAAAATCATCGCCGTCGAAAATATCGTGGTAAAAAATAAAGTACCTACAAATCATCGCGTGAGGATAACAGACATCGCAGACATGCGTTTTTCAGGCTTTAATAATTGTAAAATTTAATGATTGTTTAATAATTGTAAAAACTTACATAATGATTTGTGAGCGCAAATGGAAAGAAGGATAATTTTCACTTTCGCATTTTTTATTAACTAATAAATATTTGCTGAAAATGTAAAATGGAAACTTAAACATAGAAGAGTACGTAACCTATATAGTTAACTAACAAAGGTCGTTAATAATTTATTTTTTATACAGTTTTACTCGTAATTTTTCATGAAACATATAATCTAAAAAAGAATAGAAAAATAAAGATAAGTAACTGCATTCATTTATCTATAAGAAATTGCTAAATTAATTATGATATTATTTTCTTCTCTTTTGTTAATCTTATACTCTTATAGTGAAAATTATTTCCTGTTTTGTTTAAATTTCTTGTTTTTAAAAAATTTATTAGTTAATAAAAAATATGTAAGTGAAAATTATCCTTCTTTCCAACTTGCTCTCATAAATGATTATGCGTTACGGTCATGCGATGACTTGTAGGTACTTCATTTTATACCACGATATTTTCGGCGACGATGTTTTTAAACTGCGAGGCTTTTGACCCGCTTTATTTTCGACGACGATATTTTGCACTACGATGTTTTAAAACAGCGATGTTTTCCCTTTGCTTTATTTTCTCCCAGGATGTTTTGTACCACTACGTTTTCGCTTTGCGTTGTTTTCTCCGCGACGTTTTCGTTCGCGATGTTTTTGCCGCGATGTTTTCAGCTATAACCGTTCTGAGATGAGCTTCCTGAGCCTGTATGTTCTATTCAGCAAAATTTACGACTTGCTGGTAGATGACATTCTTTGCCTTTTGATCAGGATTTAATTTTATCCTTGCTAAACAAATTATCACTGTTGTGTACTAAACTTAGTTGTCAGCATAAATAATTTCGTCAAATATCTGCTTTGGAGACGGAATTAGTTTCATTTCCTGACATAGATTTTTAGCGTCTCTTTCATTGACCTGCAGGACTGGTTGACGGACAGTACCTGGTCAGTCTCATTTGACCACAGATTCGGCAATCGCTGTTAAAACAGTCCCATTCTTTCCGATTTAGTCAAAATTTTGCCAAAAACTTAGGTCAACATTTCACACATTTCACTACTTCTGAAATCCCTGCACCCCGAGCTTGATAGCAGGTGATAAATCCGATAGCTTGTATGCTTTTTGAATAACAATGGATGACTCTATATTCATAAATGGCGACATCCTACTGTACATCTATGTTTATGAAGAATGATGAAGACTTGTGCACTGTGAGATTCACGTCATATGTGTGACGCCTGCATTGAGTTATTCATGGTAAGGGTTCTTCCTGCATGTAGTTCTTTTCTGATTTTTTAATGTGGCTAAACACTGCTTATATCAAATGGTTAATAATAAAAAGACGTTTATTGCAATTAATACTCATTCTATAAAAAACGCGTTTAAAAAAAAGAGAAAATGTAAACATTTCAAAATGAAAAAATAGAAAAAAAATGCGTGTGGTCAGACACTGAAGAAAAAGAGGGAACTGAAGGAAAGAGAATTAAAATTTTTATTCGGAAGACAAGAAAAAAAATTGGATTAATCCCCGTCTTTTAAAGTGAGCCAGTATCTAGTGACCAGAGGTAAAGAACGGAAACATATTTGTAACTGAATCTTCCTTTCCACATCCTTTTCTCTTTTTATGCTTCTTTCCCAAAAATTCTATTCTTTTCCTTTTCTGATACTCCTCTGTCTCTTAACTTGGGTTTTCCTCCGACCACACTTCTCTGGCATTTGCTTTTTTCTCCATGTTTCCTCTCTCCCATTTCTTATTCTTTCTCCTCACAAATCTTACATGTACTCTCTCTTCCTTTTGCGCTCTTATCTCTTCTACCCTTCCTTTATTGTCTTTTTTTTTATTCTTGTTATTTTTTCATTCCTTTTTTAGTCTTTTTCTTATTTATTTCTGTGGTGAATACGGATCTTTTCTCACTTTTTTACATGCAGAGAGAAAAAAAGAAGAAGAACGTAGATTAAAAACAGCAAAACCAAGCTTAAACAAATGAAATTCATATCTTCCTCTCTCCTTCTGTGAAGGAATAAGAGAACAGAAAAAGGAGGAGAAAGAGTAATAGAAGAATCAGATAATGTATAGCGTGTAAGAGGAAGGAAAAAACCACTGTAATTTTTTCTCCTTCATCTTGTTTTCTTCTACCTTTCTCTTCTACAACTTTTCTTTTTTCTCAAACTATTAAAGTTTATGTTAATTAACCAGTTATTATGATTTGAACCTTTATTATAACTTCCCCTTTCTGTAGTCTTTAACAGAAGGAATGCAAATTTATTGTTTGCGTATTTAAACTGAGGGTTTGAATGTTTAGATTACGACCTCTGGCAGCATCATCTCACTGTTACTTATTATCCTCAAGCTCTGCCTAATTTTATGGCTTTAGCATCGGTTATTTAAAAGTAAGAGCCAATAATTATCTTGAGAAACCTTAAGTAGTCTATTTTACGTATAGTCTCTGACTACGTTACCCGAATTTGAAAATAACGTTATCTTCTGTTAATTTAGTACTCATAAGTAGCGGAGGTTCTTCCGTTGCACTGTCTATCTAAGCTGTTCGTCTATTACACAGTCTATCTAAGCTGTTCGTCTATTGGACTGTCTATCTAAGCTGTGCTTTCTGTTCATTTAAGACTTAACCTTCCTTAGACTTTGTGATTGACTTCAGACTGAGCAATAACCGATTTCCAGGTCTAGTAAGGTCTACATGACATTAACACGAGCTTCTAGATAGAGCAGAAACCCTACCAAACAATTTCCTATTCTCTTCTTTTGTTATATATTTTCCATTCCATTTTGCTCCTTCTCTCTCTCCCTATGTCCTTCGCACCTTACTTCCTCCTAACTTATTACCTCCTCTTCGTTTTCATATGGAGAATGCAGAATTTCATGAAGTTCCTCACTTTTATCTGTTCCCTACATAAGAAAATGAAAAGTTAGAAACTTTATTGTTGGGAAGTAGGAAGACATCACAAGAGTAGGAAACAAACAACTAAATCTAAGGAGAAGCGAACGTAGACGAAGAATCGAGAGAAAGAAGAAGATGAAAATTAGAGATCCTTTGCGGAATTCTTTTGTATCTCTTCTTTTCTTCATCTTCCTCTTTGTTCTCTAATCTACCACAGACATCTCTTTGTTCATCTTTTTAATCATCTGTTTATCCTCTTTGTTCTCTGATGGAAACAGCTCAAAGAAAACGCGAACATACAGCTATTCCTCTTTACCGCGCAAGAAATGTTACCAATTTCCCCTCCCAGAATAACGCTAAAATCTCAATCCAGCTAACTATCTTTGAACTAATACGTTTCACAGCTGATTAACATTTAACTCGAACTAGCTCTCCGAGCTGTATTTATATAGCGTAAAATGTTCATGTTCATGTAGAAGTGCAAAGGGACACCCAGTGTTTCCTATGAGTAAATGGGTATAGTCCAATTGCACTTCCATTATTTATTAAAATTTAGGACATATGATTTAGATATAACGCAATTAAGAACATATGAATAAAGAGATTACAAGAAATGTTAACAGTTGGTGCTATTGCACTTACATACTTTGGATACATATCCAGTAGTTTTATGATACTTAGAATATTTGATACTAATGTTGCTTGCACTAAAAGTTTGTAAAACGTAATTTAGCGTATAACAATGAATTGTATAATATATAGCGTATATTATATAATATATAGAATAACAGATGTTTCTGGAAATTTCGTGCAAAATCCGTCATAGGGCTTCGAAAACCTGTTTTCTCAAATCTTCCAGAAAGTCGTCCAATGTCGCCATTTTGTCCCCAAGGCCCATCAGCAGCATATTTACCTATATTTCGCGTTGTACTTGAACTAATTTTGCATTTTAAAAGTTTTAGACTCAAAAAAGGAATTAAAAGAGCTACAATTCGACAAAAGAAATAGCCACTTATATGCAAAACACATAACCATAAATTCAGATAAACCCAAAATAAACTCAAAGAGTACCACACTGAACGTGACAAATACATAAATTATATCACGATGTATCGTCAAGTATAAAATGATTTTTGTTACCTATAGATATAAGTTAATATTTTACTGTGGAAAAAGCATTACCCTCCTTTATACGTACAGCACATGGAAATGTTTTTTACACGGACCTATGTGATCCATCCATGAGATTACCTCTGTCATGCTTTCCGTTATTAAAAGGTTTCTACTATTATTCTTCGGATGGAGTTTCTGGTTTGCTTTTGGTTTCTTCTATTTTAACATTGTGTCAGTCATTCAGATCTTACTTAGTTCCCAAAGCGAATCAGGAATTTTTATCTTTAATTCATGCATTGGAAGTACTTATCTTTTCTCATCTTTGATGTCTTCGCTGATAAAAGAGATTAATATTTGAGATCGTTTGTACTCAAACCAGTGTCAGCCATATTTCATTACCTTTTTAGGATTCCTTACTTTTAGTTTCCTGTAACCAAGAATACAATTTAAAACATATGGTGCTAACCATATGCTTATCAAAAGTACTAAGTTAAACATAGAATTTTATTTTCATTTCCAATCATCAAATATCCCACGATGAATATTTAACCGTTAGTTTTCGAAAACAGCGCTCCTAGTACTAACGTAAATTTAATCTAAGTATATTACTTATTGATTTATGCAGTTACAAGTAAATGTTAAGCATAAAACTGCCTCTCCTGAGTCAGTAATAAATCATAATAAACTTAAATCTTCTGTCACGCAAATATTTTTCGAACTTTGAAATGCCTGATGAACTGCTACGCGAAAATCAGTTACTTAATCACTTTCAAGCTGTTTGAAGTCAAACTAAAGACAGTGACAGGGCAGTCAGAAAGCGGAAAGAAAAGCATTAAAGTAAGAGCTAAAACTTATTAAATCAGGAGAGACAAAATAGAATCACATTAATAAAACTCGCAAGCAATATACCAAAAATATTACTTAAAAAACCTGAAATTACATAATAGAAATAAAAGTCTTCTTGTCGAATATATTTAACATTAGATATGCATATGGTCTTCGAATTTTCCCATTTTTACTTTATGTTATGATACGTTCTCTTCCACAGCATTGTAATACACGCAAACTAGCAAGCTACCAATTTTAAGAGCTGTTGTTAATTGAGAGGCAGAAAATCTTTGATCAATCGATCTGGGAAGTTTTCGAGTCTTGGAGTGCTGCCTGTCTTTCCGGACCTTTAATTTACCTTTAAAAGGTATAGTGGAACATTACATTGCTAGCGTAAAAGTTTAAATTTAGTTTGTGTTTTAAACAAATAAAAATTTTTTAAATTATTTTTCTTAATGCTTTTAACATTAAAAAATTTTTCGAAGGAGCATTTGCAGCAATTTATAATATATCAAGCCGATAAAAATTAATGTTGTAATTTATAAAAGTTAATTCTAACCCTTTACGTTAAACCCCTCTAGAGACATTGGGTATTTCTTTGAAAGCAGGAGATCTTGAAAAATGAACAATGATCATCCATGAAATGAGATCCCCTCCATGAAATGAGATCATGAAATGAGATGATTAATTCTAACCCTTTACGTTAAACCCTTCTAGAAACATTGGGTATTTCTTTGAAAGCAGGAGATCGTGAAAAACGAACAATGATCATCCATAAGATCATGAAATGAGATCATGAAAAGTGAACTTTCAGATTTTTTTGGTGGTATGCACTATATCTGATGCATCTATATATTATATATATATATTGTTGCGAGCCCCGGTTTCGTAGATGTCTGTTTAAGTAATCATTCCCAATAAGCAGGAAGAAGCTCATAATTTATTGTAACTACTAATATTGTTGCGTGCGTACAGATTCGTAATGGACTGAATTCACAAGTCGGTAAAAGTTAATAAAATTTATTCTTTTCACAGGAAATAAAAACAAAATGCTGAAATATTTCTTCAGAGATATTCGTACGATATCGCAATATCTCACAGTAGTTATATATAAAACTGAAATTCGAAACACAGAGAAACTAATTCGACCTCATAACGAATTCACTACAATCAAATAAAAGCTCTGAGTAAACAACAGTTCGCTTAAAACAGCTATATCTTAGCTTGAGATGTTTTAATTCAGCTTTTATAAGCTTTTTAATAATCACGAGATCATTCTGGTATTTTCTCGATTTTTCTGGATATACGAGATCATTCTGGTATTTTCTCGATTTTTCTGGATATCAAAAACAATTACGAGATATCTATTTATTAAATATTAAATGCACGCGCTCTTGTATTTTTATTTTTCCGGCTCAGCTTTCTCTTACAATTCGTCACGCGCTGCGTTGCATAGGAAAATAAAACAATTTTAACTGCAATTCTAAATAAATAGCTAAATAGATACAAAATCCGTAACACTGCCTCCTTCCCAAGGACTGCACGTCCCGAGAAGTACAGTCCCTGGACAGGAAGTCAAACTTACAATCAGGCATCAATGCAATAACAAACATTACAATAACAAGCAACATAAACACTAATTGCAATAAGTAACTTAAAATAAATCAAATACTAAATACAAATCAAATACTAAACACAAAAAGGGCCATGGGCTTATACTATTCCCCCCACAATTATTTACACTAGGTACTATGGCCATAATAAGAAGTTAATCTGTCGTAATGAATGACTTTAGGCTTAAAGTTCGATGACTTACGCATCCGAACCACGACGTCGTTCAGCCTGTTTAGGACTTTGTACGGTCCATCCCAAGGTAACTGTAGTTTCGGATAGAGTCCTTTTCGTCGAGTCGGATTCCACAACCACACCTTGTCTCCTTCGTTGAATTGATGTCCAGTAGGTCTGGTGTCGTATCGGGTTTTCATTTTCTCCGTCGCCAAGTTGACTCGCTCTCGTGCAAGGTTGTGCATCACTTCAAACCAGGCCTGGAGATCTTGAATGTATACCTCAAGCGATGAAAGCCCATCCGGAGGGTGGCCAAACAAAAGATCACATCGCAGACGAAGGTCACGACCGAAGAGCACCTGAGATAGGGAATATCCGGTAGTCTTGTGGACAGCACTGCGATAAGCCAGTAAAAATAGTGGTAACTTCTTGTCCCAGTCCTGTTGGTTCCTGGAAATCACCAATGAAAGATTATTAAAGAGGTTTGATTAAACCTCTCTACCATGCCGTCCGACTGGTGATGTAAAGGCCTCGTTTGGGTTTTGTCAATGCCGAGTAGCTTGCAAAATTCTTTGATTACAGCCTAGATAAAATTCCTTCCCTGATCACAATGTAACTGAAGAGACACTCCGAGCCATTTGAACCACTGGCCCTTGGACTTGCGCAGCTCTGATTGGGTGTAGGTCTCTGCAAGTTGGTTGCTGGACTGCCTCGAATTTCATGACGTACACCAGAGGACTTTTTACGTCCTTCACATCAGCCATTCGCAGTGCTTTCTATATTTCAGGATCACGGATGCCGTCTATGAAGTATTGCAGGGACAGGATTTCCCTTGTTTCTGTCGAGCACACTTTCTCTCGGGAAAGGGCTAGGTGAGATAACTTTTCAACATCCGTGGCGAGCTCCTCGAGTGTTTCCGTGAGCTTCTGTTGGCGAGATTTTAATTGAAGCCTACTGTAGTCTTTTAGGCATTTCTCCCCAAAGCGCAGCTGCAGCGCGCCGGTAAAGCTTCGAAATCTAGCCTCTGGTTTTCGGAAAGAGTCTGAAGGATATCCGCTGCGTCTGCTCTCAAAGAAGCGGCGAGATGACAGTTTTAGTTTGGGAATCCCATCCATTTGCTTCCGCTACTATTGAATATTGTGTCTTATAAACTTGCCAAGAGGTCTTCCCATCATACGTAGACAGCTTCAGAGAGGGACGGACAGGCATGGGTAAGAATTTAAAATCATATGTATTGCTCCATGCCGTCGCTATGAATTTCGGTTAATCGTCGGATTATGGTAAATTGGCGGTTTTTTGGCGAAACTTTGGCGAGCAACCTTGCTACAGCAACCTGCCAGTTTTTTTGGGGGGGACGCCATTTTGTTTTCACGAAGTAAAGGTTTTTTTTAACATTTTTTCCTACAATCTGCTAGCCGAATTATGCTTATGCTAGAATTTTTATGGAACAAAAGTGCTTAATTATGACGAAGATTAGGTGCGAAATTGTTTCTAAGTGCTTATTAGCTAAAATCACGATCGGAATTTTCCGGAAAGTAGTGGAACAAACGTGCACAGAAATTTGTTTTTACAGGGCAAATTTATATATGAAACATGCAAATAATTTTTCTCATAAATTAGAAAAATTTGCACAAAAATGCAGGAAAATTTTGTGAATCTTTGAAGTCGGTAAAAAAAGACATATAGGAAATTACCTAATCGCAAAAAAGTATGTATACTATGCAAGCTTTTATATGTTCAGTTTGCATATACCCTTTCCAAGGATGAACATTTGCACGTATAAAATAAATAAAATATGCAAGAAATTGCATTAATTTTCTTTTCCCTCTACATTATCCATTATAAAAGTCACCTGCGAATTTATAAGGCAAACATCAAAAATGATTGCAAATACTTAGTGTCAAATATTTAACTTATTTTCCATGCAGGTTTACTTGTACTGAAATGGATTGCAAAATGCTGCAAACGCAGAATGCACAAAATGACTATCATTTAATTAAAAAACACTAATTAAAGTATAAATAAGCATATACATTAAATTAATAAAAATTATTATTATTATTATAATTTTTATCGCCTTACTAAAATATCGCCAAAAGTCGCCAAACTACCAGTTACCATATTCCAAAGATTAGCCCGAATTTCTTCAAGGTATCAACTTCTTTGGCGACCGCAGTAACCCTGTCATCAATTTGTTGTTCCACGGCAGAAACACTCTGTTCCATTTGTTCTTTTACAGATGACACTCTTCCGTTAATGTGTCCAACTTTATTTTCAACAGCGTCAGTTCTGCCTTCCATACTTTCAAATTTGTTTTCTATTACGTAGGTAATTTCTTTTTTCATTTCCTCTTGACCTGCTTCGATCTCTTCTTGAACAACCTTCATTTCATCTGCTTTCATCTCCTCTTTAACGGATTTCATCTCTCCTTTAACGGAATCTCTCATCTCG
This sequence comes from Stegodyphus mimosarum, assembly GCA_000611955.2. Taxonomy (NCBI): domain Eukaryota; kingdom Metazoa; phylum Arthropoda; class Arachnida; order Araneae; family Eresidae; genus Stegodyphus; species Stegodyphus mimosarum. The sequence goes on along the minus strand of KK121901.1, from coordinate 201,193 downwards.
TCATTAAATGCAGCAAAGACTACCATCAGCTGTCTTAACTGTTCTTCCATCGCTTGTATAATTGGCATTCAAATCCCACTCTTCTGACACCAGAAAGTATTGCGTGAGTACGGGTTCGTAATGGATTGAAAGCACAAGTCAGTAAAAGTTAAAAAAAATGTATTCTTTTCTCACGAAATAAAAACAAAATGCTGAAATATTTCTTCAGACATATTCGTACAACATCGCAATATCTCACAGTAGTTATATATAAAACTCAAATTCAAAATACAGAAAAACTAATTCGATCTCGCAGTGAATTCGCTACAATCAAATAAAAGCGCTAAGTAAACACCAGTTCGCTTAAAACAGCTACAACTGAGCTTGAGATGTTTTAATTCAGCTTTTATAAGCTTTTTAATCATCACGAGATCATTCTGGTATTTTCTAGATTTTTCTGGATATACGAGATCATTCTGGTATTTTCTAGATTTTTCTGGATATACGAGATCATTCTGGTATTTTCTCGATTTTTCTGGATATCAAAAACAATTACGAGATATCTATTTATTAAATATTAAATGCAAGCGTTCTTGTATTTTTACTTTTCCGGCTCAGCTTTCACTTATAATTCGTCAGGCACTGCGTTGCACGTGAAAATAAAGCAATTTTAATTGCAATTCGAAATAAATTGCTAAATAAATACAAAATCCGTAACAATATAATACACAATAAAATAAAAGTATACTTCAATAAGAACGCAGATAATAGGCAACCTTCCTTACCATACAACATATATAACTCTCCTCTTTGAAACACAGTCTTTTAAACCGAAATTACAATACAATTAAATCTGAAGAAATATTTCCAGAAACTTACAACACTACTTACTGTATCTATGTATGAAATACTATTTATAATTAATAATATATATATTTTGTAATTTTTACAAATATTTTTCCCTTTATTATAATTTTTAAAACGCGATTCTAGCATTGCGTATTATTTACTCTTTAGCTAAAAAAATCGGTTATCCTCCGCCTAGCAACAAGGGTCTGCCCTCCCCGGTGAAAAGTTAGATTTTCTTAAAACATCGTTGAATCGCAAGAGCTTTCTAATTTTTTATACTCTTTTTCCCGAGAGATAATAAGAAAATTAAGGTAACGACGCAGAGAAAAATACAAAAACGTCTCTTATTCCAGTATTCCTCCTAATTCGGCTGTAAACCAAAATGGAATTAGTTTAACACTATGATAATTTGCAGTAAAAATGCTGAAAATTTTCTGTACGAGGGCTCTAATTAGGTACATTTTCCAACATTTAAACCATAAATGCTTTAATTATTAAAGAAATTGGCAAGCAACGGATTAAATATTTAGTAATGGCTCTGCACACGTAATCCTCATTAATTCTAAAGTGTATGAATAAATTCAGTTTCGTTACTTATTATTCACTGAGAGCTTTAAAACTTGTCGCTTGTGACGCAACGCGTAGTTAATATTAAAACTTTGCCTTTCACATGTAAAATGAAAAAATTAAAATAAAGCATGAAGAAACGAAACCAGAAAAGAATTAAAATAGTTTCGCTACATTTTTAGCTCCACATCAGAATCATAATAGGGAAAATAAAAGTTAATTTTATGCATTTATGATTATAACACCTTGGGAAAAGCTTTAAATGAATGTACTTCAACAACTGTAAAACGTAATTAACATAATGCAAAAATAATTATAATAATCCGTTTTGGTGATGATATGATCCCCAAAGACTTTTGATGGTTTCATACTGCTTATTAATTAGAATACAAAGTTTTCCTTGCAAATAACTTAGTGATAATTTATAAATTGCAAAGCGGTTTCAAATTTTTTGAGTAATGATATTTTTCAGCAAAATAACAGTTACAACAATTTGAAAAAGACACATTTTCAAAATGTTCGTTAACTTTTTTCAGGATTAATTATGGATCCTGGTTTTTACCACTGCTTTACAAGGAAGAGTGGTACTATCGGAAACTTTCAGGAAAAGCATTCTTGATGTTTCGATATAGTGCGTTCTAATTACTTACAAAATGTAGCTATGTTGTTCAGAAATCGCTTTAAATGTTTGCAGCTTGGTGGAATTTTCAAGGTTCTTTAGGTGGTGACCTTCAGTTTATATCGTCTGCTCTTAAGCTATTTCCATATCTGTAATGTAATCGATTAAGTTAAAAGCTATAAAAATAATGCATGAATTAAATGTATAAAAATATACTACGTGAAATACATTTAAAGTTGGAAAAAATGAAGCCTTTAGTGCGGTTAGTCATCACCAACCAAAGCTATGATTTTCTGTCAAAGTTTTAGTAGTATTTCAAAGCCCTCGGCCCCGAAATTGTGGCCGCTAGCCCAAAAACAGATCGACCTCATTTCGGACGTCCTGCGCAAAGTGGAATGTAGCACCAACAACATGTAGCTGCAGCTCTGAAGAAATGTAGAAGTCCAAAGGAGGCTATTATGGTGGGTGGGGCAAAGATCCAATTCGAATCCATACAGAGTCTAGCCGGTGAATGCAGACACATGTGGTCTTGCGTTACCTTGATGGAACATTTCCTTTTTGCGCCGGAACTCAGTTCGACATTTTTCCTTGACAGCAGCGTCAACACGAACTAGCACATCGCTGCACGCCTTACTGTCGAGGGTTTTACCTTCTTCCAGATACTCTTTGTGGATCAGTCTCACCAGATACAAAGTATAATCTTTTCATTGGCGACACTGATGACATACTCGCCGGGCACATACCAACCCCCTTTTCGGCCTGTATTGTTGACGTAAATCCACTTTTCACCACAAGTGAGGACCCGGTCCAGAATACTGTCCTCAAGCAGATTAGTGCAAACCCAAACACGTCTGTCCTTTTCTGCTTGAGTCAGCTCATGTGTCACCCAGCGATTGAACTTGTACATCAAATTTATGCGATGCATAGCGCGACTAATGGACATGGGACTAACGTCTAACTCCTTAGCAAGCTCTCGAGTGGTTGCATACTAACCTTCTTCCAAACATTCTCACAGATAAAAAGTAAATCCAATGTAAGAAGAGTTTCGAAATAAATCAAAGTAAAAAACCTTAGTTAAACTTTCATTTAGTTTTCAACCATTTATTTGCATGCATGTTTCATTACATATGGAAGCGTAACATATATCGAATAAGTTCTTTTATGAAGCAAATAATATGCCAGTTACTCAGATATGTAATATTATGGATAAAAGTATGATTTACGTAGATTCTTATTTAATAAATTTTATCCAATACTATTTACTGCTTTTTTAATTCTGGACGTAGAGAGTTTGGTTCAATTTTCCCTCATATAAGCTCATATTTATCGCATCTTCCCATTTCTCTTTGGATTAAATTTGTTTTCCAAAATTGATTTTTTAGAATAAAGCACAGACATCTTGTTACGGAGATATGCTAATGTAATTCCTATTGAAGATTTTAATTCTCAAGATATGTATTTTACTGCTTCAAAACTTTGACAATAATAAGCATTTAAGACAATTGTAAATTATCCGAACGCTTTTCTCAAATAAAAATATTTACTAAAAATGAAGCTAGAAGATTTTTCAAAAATGTGCTGTTTGGATTATATTAACACTAAAGTAAATACCTAAAGGAAAATTGGAAAAAGTTAACTTTTTCATAGATTTCTAAGCTAAATGAGAGATAATTGGAACTTTCACCTGGATCATTCTATCTCTGATTCTACTTGCTGTAGAGCTGCGTTTTTGTTTCAAAATTTATCTTTCGTTTGTAATTACTTCAGAAGACGCGTTAGCATTGAGCAGCGTTCTTAGCCTTCAGTTTAATATTTGCTTTATACATTAATGAAATAGTGCTGTTTTTCTCAAGCCACAAGAAGTGGATATTGAGTTCGGTTAATCCGTTTGTGATGTTTTATTCTTAGGATGGAAACTTAATCATTGTAAGACATTTTTGAAACAAATAATAATAATGAAATCCATCCTATAGAAAATAAGAGTATATCATTTGATAAACATTTTATGGATATTGGATAAATAGATAAATACACGGATGGCTCCGAAACAGACTGTGGACTCGAATGTGTTTTCATTGCATATTTCTACGGAGCAGAGATTGGAAATATGAAATATAGACTGGATAAGCTGAATATTGTTTATCAAACCAAATTGAGTCCATTTTTGTTTCAATTGAACAAACTAAGTCGTTTATGTTTTTAAATGTATAATAGAAAATTTCGTTTATAAACACACTATTCATATATATATTTGGATGCGTTTTTTTTTTACAAGCGATTTCCAATCATTATTGTGGCAATATTCTGATTAATCAGTGTGTGAGACCCATTGGTCTACCTTGTAATGTAACAGCTGAAATACCTGTAGAAACCACGCAAGAGAAGGATAAAAAGAACACTTTATTGACTCTTTAAAATTCACAATACGTGGACTTGACGCTAATATACTATGCCTTACTCGGGCGGCAACTCAACTAACAAGAACTAAACCAAAAATTCGAAGATATTAACAAGTAGTAGAATTACGCTACAGGGCTCAGAATATCCTGTTTCCTAAAACAGCGTCGAATATCTAATCGCAGCAAAGTAATAGCTGTTACGCCACGTTAACCATCAATAAATGGAAAGCAGATTATAGGAAAAGTAAGCATAAAATCAAATTTAACGCGTTAGTTAAAATATACATAAATTCCTACAAGTGACGTTTAAGTGCTAATTATTTAACTTAAGCGATAATTATTTGACTTATTTAAATTTTTAAGTGAAAATCATAATATTTATTTACATTGGATTAAGGCCCATGTGGATTTTGCTGGAAATGAGAGGGTGGACATTCTAGCAAACGAAGCTGACCAGGGATAAGCAGATTAAAACTTGAATGTACTGTATTCTAAAAGAAAAATTACTATGTTGAAACGAGAATTCATTAATTAACTAAATGAAACTACGAATGAATTACTAAGAATAAAACGAGAAATTATTGAACATTGGAAAGAATGCTGAGAATCGTCCAAAAAGAACAATGGCTACATGAAAAATATTGAGATTAATCAAGGTGAGATTGAGATTAATTAAGATGAGAATATACAATAATATTGAAGTAAATCAGATTCGTATTGGCAACGGGCGATTTCCGGCTTACTTATTTAAACTTCAAGAAAATTGTAAGATTTGTAATATGAAGAGCAATAGTGTCCACTTCGTTGAGACCTATCTAGCAATTAAGAATATTCTGTAGAATCAGCAGTTAGACTGGAAACTGATTTTATAAATTATACAAAATTAAAGACGGTGGTGGAGAAAATTATTAGGCAGATAAATAGCAGGAAAACTGATTTAGAAAATTTGATTTGAATTATTATTTTCGTTCTTTTTCTTTGTGGATGTAAGATCTAATGCACTGATACCCATCAGTGGTCTTAAGTTTGTTCTTTTTTTTAAGTTTCAGGTGGCTGCTGGCTGGGAAGGCACCGTGAAACGCAGTCTTATGGCTTAACAGTGTTGTGGCTGAACGCAGTCTTATGGCTGAACAGTTTCGGCTAGGGAGGCTGGGGTCTGTGCCCTTTCAATTACCAGTTACATTGTAAAATATCTTCTTCCTTCTTCCCACTTACATTCGTGGTATAACTGAACCACACATCCGACTAGCAATAGAAAGAGTTAGAGTTTGAATTTCGGTAAGGGCATTGCTGGTAATCTCGTGTTTCCTGCTCGAAGCAAAGTTAGTTACTGTTCAGCATAATGTACGAAAATCCCGTTTAATTAACAGTGATGTGTTCGACCTCCCAGCAAGCGGCCGCATGTATATACATAAATGATATAGTGCACTAATAAATAAGATTAAAGAACTCACTGAGTGTGGACAATCTGAAGAATCAATCTAGATAGCGCCTAATAGGTAATCAGCGAGCAGGAAGTCAAAAAGTAGAAGCGCTTACTATTATTCTAAATGGTGTCACATGAATCATCAGCTGGATGTTACAGCTTCAGGAAATCATCACTTTAAATGAATAAAGGACTGATCGAGTGCAAACAATCTGAAGACTCAATCTAGATAGCGCTTAATAGGTATGTAGCGAGCAGGAAGTCAAAAAGTAGAAGACCTTACTATTCTTCTAAATGGTATCAACTGGATGATCAGTTGGATGTTACAGCTTCAGGAGATTGTCGCCTTAATTGAAATGCAATAAAGAACTGATCGAGTGTAAACG
>KK121901.1:155896-185752 GCA_000611955.2 Stegodyphus mimosarum | reverse complement strand
TAATTATATATAATTTTAATTATAAAAAAGTTTTGCATGATATTTTTTAATCTGTTTAAGTTCTTAATCTGTTTATACCATTTGAGTTCTTAAGATTTTGCAAAGGAAAGTTGGTTAATTTATTTATTAGGATAAGTAATATTTGTATTAAGGGATATTGCTTATTTCATTGTATGCTTTTTATATGTAATGCATTTTTAACTGAATTATTTTTCCGTGTTTGTTTGTTTCTTTTTCGATAAAATTGTTCTGCAGAGTAAAATTCTGTGCAGTTTTCAAATTTAATGTTTGGTGTTCTCTTTAGGCATTTTTCTGGTACACTTGAAAGCCAGACGAAGGCTGGCCGCGCAGCGGCTAGTCAGATATAAATTTAAACTAGCTCTTTGGAAAATTATGCAATGTATATCAATGTAGAGGATACGTTGATTGTTTTTTTAACCGTTCGTCGTAAAGGCCAAATCACATTTCCAATTCGTAAAGCCGCAGATGCCGTTTCAAGTCCGCAGATGTTAGATATATCATTTATTAAGGGGCTGTGTAAATTCTAAATTTCATTTTGCGTATTTTTTTTTAAAGATTAACGTACAGGAACGGACGTTGTGAACACGAGAGACAAAAAGAAAGACAGTCCTGTGGGCGTTTGTTGGGCAACTGAAAGCGAAGGGAAATTAATGAAACATTTCGAAAAAAGCGGAACCAGACAAAATCGCAGTATTTTTAAAGCGTTATAGCAATTTCATTTATTTGTAAAGCACTTATATTTTTTCACGTCTTCGTATTTATATTATTCCCATTATTTACAAAAACTAAAGTTTTATTCCTTAAATACATTAAATCCTAAAAGAAAATTTTATAATTTTTGTGTTTGAAGGCCGGACACCAAATTTTTAAAGTTATTTTGCAGATTAAAACATGTTTCGGGAAAATCTGCATATTTCTCTTATTGGTCTAAAGAAGTATTTAGTAATAAGGAAATAAAAAAAAAAGAAATAAATGCATATAGCACAGTTCTGAAAATACACAGTTTAAAATTTATATAATTAAAAAAAATTATTTAATTTTAGAAAATCTTGTTCCTCTATGATGTTTTTATCATACGTATAATCAGGGAGTTTCGCCTCCTTAATCGAACTACGTGTATACATAATTTTATTGGAAAGAGATTAAAATGTTGTATTATTCATTATTCGTATTGCTGAAGTTTGGCCGGAAAAGAAAGAAAGAGAAAAGAAAGAAAAAATGTAAATTAAATCTAAATTTTTAATATAATTCATCAATTAAATTATATATTAATTAAATAAATCTATATGTATGAATACATATTTGCAAAAGAGGTAAAGGGCTTTATCAAAAACAAACAAGGAAAAGCGATCTAAACAGGTGTGCGGAAAAAATGTCACCCGGAAAAAAGGGAAACGGAAAGAAAGCCACCGGAAAATAAGGAACGGAAAAAATGTCACCCGGGAAATAAGGAACGGAAAAAAAGGAACTCTAAAATCTCGCCAAATAATGTCGCCAGTCGGAGTTGGGGAAACCTGCCAAATTCTAATTTAACCGGCAGGGTTATAGCGGGCTCTCTTGAGGGAGGTTTTAAAGATAAGACGTTGAGCTAGCTTCAGCCGAGCAAGGTCATTTCGATAGTAGGTTTTAATATTCTTATCGCAATCTGTAACTAAATTTCATCTACAACGGTTTGTTATAATACTGCTTTTAACTCTCCGTTATGCGACAATGTTTCACCCCTGAACCACAGCTTAAGGCTATAGCTACCTGGGGTACGAGGGGAACAATCATTAATGACCATGACCCGCTGGTCAACCCTCTATTTTTACCATCGGACAGGCCAGCAGCTCGCTTATCTTCTTTCAATCATTGTCAGAAGATTTCCCTATTCCACAGGTATGGTTGTTATGATAAAACTTTTATTTCCCATCTTGACGATATTTTTAAACATCCCTTATTTTTCCCATTGCAAAAGAATGGTGACTTATTTTCCTTTTCCTAATTTTCCAGTGCCTATCTTTGCGTTCCTTATTTTCCGGGTGACATTTTTTCCTACAACCATCTAAACGCGTTTGGTAAACACTAAACTAAACTTTTCTGGGTTCACTTTTTACATTGCATGGTAGCTGTGAAACATACAAATACTATTAAGTTAAGAAATGCTATTTCTGTCTGTGCAAAGAATATCATCAGTAATGACCGAAATTTTCAGCTGTCTTTTATTAACCAAATAGTCTTCAGCGCCCAGAGGGGACAGAACCCAGGAGTTAAGCTTAATCGAAACACCCGTTTTCACGGTTGCCGACTAACGGTTGACTCTCCCTAGTAGTATAATTGTAATTCATTCCCCCCCTTTGAGTTCAGCCGCTTAGCTTGTTTTTGAACTCAATACTCAGAACTAAGAACTTCAGTCGTTAGTTTCCCGAAAAGTTCCTAATTGCTTTCATCTTGCGTACAGATTGCTACAGTTTCCAGGCAAATTCTGATTCTCACTTCTCTTTCGAAACAAATATATGCTACTATTAATAAAAGAAAAACTTTCATCTTATGAATAAAATAACTGAATATAAAATGTGAAACTAAATCATTTATTAAAAAATGAACTGTTGTAAAAAACTCATAAATCAATATTCTGAAAATTTTAAGTGCGGTGAAATACAGCATTTAATTCTCTCCCTTAATCCTTTCGGTTCTAGTGGATTATGCAAGTCCCAGTAGATGTTTAATGAGGCTTAGAGGGAATTATACGCATCAGTTTACTACGTAGTTGATGTCCCACTGGCCGCAAGCATCATTTCTAACATCCCCACTACAAAATTGTCGCTCGCATCTTCTTATAGAGGCTTAGTAAGTGACAGACTGTATTATAAGTGTGATAGTATGTCCATTTCTGTCAATGTCATTTGTGAAAATTACCAAGAACGCATAAAAAAATATCAAATTAGTTGAAACAAACAAATAAATTGGGACTGAAAGGGTTAAACAATTTAATTTTTTTAAAATTTCATTATTTCGTTATTCATATTTCAAGCAGCAAAATCATCTTTTGCAAATGTCATTTGTTAAATGTAGTTAACTCCTAAAAAAAGTGTTTTCCCTTTCATTCTATATTTTGACAACTTGTACATCCTTGTTTTTGATATTCTGTACTATATCACATGTAGAATTATAAATTTTTGCTCATAAAAATTCATAGATTCATGAGTCTATTTGAATTAATTGTGTTCCTTACATCCAAAAGATGTTTAATATGTTGAAGACGTATATTAATAGAGTTTTATAATATATTTTCAAGGGGAAATATGCACTAACATATAACATGCATTAAAATAATTGAGTCACAGGAGAAAGAAAGTAAGAAACCATGGTTATTACCAAAATAAATAACGACAATGTACAACATACTAAAGCCTATTAAAATGAATGACGACAATATTTAAAATAAATAAGGACTATATACAATTCCTCACACTCCCGCACCGCACCATCGCCACTATATAAAAATTAAACATGTTGCAACAATAAAATGAACAAAAAAGAGGGAGTCTGAGCAATCTAGTACTCCAAAAAACGGTGTACGGAAAAAATGTCACCCGGAAAAAATGGAAACGGAAAGAAAGCCCCCGGAAAATAAGGAACGGAAAAAATATCACCCGGAAAATAAGGAACGGAAAAAATGTCACCAGGCAAATAAGGAACGGAAAAAAATTAACTCTAAAATCTCGCCAATCGGAGTTGGGGAAACCTGAAAAATTCTAATTTAACCGGCAGGGTTATAGCGAACTCTCTTGAGGGAGGTTTTAAGGATAAGACGTTGAGCTAGCTGCAGCCGACTAAGGTCATTTCGATAGTAGGTTTTAATATTCTTATCGCAAACTGTGACTAACTTTCATCTACAACGGTTTGTTATAATACTGCTTTTAACGCTCAGTTATGCGACAATGTTTCACCCCTGAACCACAGCTTAAGGCTATAACTACATGGGGTACGAGGGGAACAATCACTAATGACCATGACCCGCTGGTCAACCCTCTATTTTTACCATGGGAGAGGGCAGCAGCTCGCTTATCTTCTTTGAATTATCGTCAGAAGATTTCCCTATTCCGCAGGTATGGTTGTTATGATAAAACTTTTATCTCCCATCTTGGCGATATTTCTAAACACCCCTTATTTTTCCCATTGCAAAAGAATGGTGACTTATTTTCCGTTTCCTAATTTTCCGGTGCCTATCTTTTCGTTCATTCTTTTCCGGGTGACATTTTTTCCTACAACCCCAAAAAACGCATGTCACTCGATTATATACAAGTATAGTATGAATCACAACCAACATAATAGGGTTTGCATGAATATTAAAGAGAACGCATATCGGAGTATAAGAAATAGTTAACTCCATGAAGTTATAAACTTTTATGCAACATTTTCTTTCCTTTTATTGCATGTAGATGTAATAACGAACATTGTAGTAGAGTTTTTGTGGTTGGGAAAAGAGACAGAGAAGCCTTAAGAAAATGTTTTACCTTGAGGTAAAGAAATCAGGCAAGTAATTAGTATATTTCTTGTTTATAGTGAAACACTTAAGTAAAACTCAATTCTACACTTACCTAATAATAGACCTCTCTTTGATTTAGCTACAACCTGATTATTACTACCTTAATTACAGACAAAAAAAAACTAAGATTTGTAAAATTAAAGCAAAAAGATATTCTTGTTTGATTTAAAATGTAAACTATGGAAATTAACATGCCTTCTCTAAAGGTATCTTTCTCCAATAGTATAATGCGTAGAAGCATTAAATACTTTCATCTTATACAAAACATATTCTTTCTGATTAGTTTAATTAAAAAATAATCAGGCACAAAGCGAACTCGGATTTTAAAATTTAGATACGGTTGATATTCAAAATCATACGTTTCTAAAGCATTTAAAATTGTACATAAAAAAATGACCAAATTTTATTATTCCAAACACTTTGTCATTTAAATACAAAAAATTGTACTTAAGACGTTTCTGTCAATGAAAATAGTAAAAGTCTGTAATATATGTACAGTTTTTATCCTTGAAAACTATTTAAGAGAAATTTGATTAAGTAAGGGAAATTGACGAATTCAAGTTTTTATTTCACTAAATTTTATCTTTAATTAAAAATTTACAACAAAAGTTAGTCGCTTCAAAGTTGCTAGGTAAAGAATTCCGAGGACAAAGAATCGTCACAAAGTAGAATCTCACTCAAAAATATTAATTTTAATTTCGCTACAGATTTCTGGCGCGCATAAAGTAAGATATTCTGAAAGTTAAGAAACACCGGAGAATTACATTAAAATTTGTCTTAGGAAGTTAGTCGCTGTAAGTTCAATACGTTGTCAGGACTGAGAGTTCGGTGCATATTCTTGGCGAACATATTCGTGCAATACTTTATTTTTAGGCTGATCTTAAACAGGGAGCTGAATGCAGCTATGTTCTGTGGTAGAGAACTGTGGTTAAGTGGTAGAAGAACTCAACTTCAGAAGGATTTAAAATCCTCTTTTATTAAACCACAATTATATACAACCACTTCCCAACTCGGGAGGGATACAGAAAATAATGACCGCACTTGGGTCTAAACTGAACAATCAAATTATTTAAGCTAAAATTAAATAGAAATTAAGTCGTCGTTGCTCACAGAGCTATGAACGCGAGGTTGGCCTCTATACTAAATGGTGCGTAGTAAAATTTAACTAATACTAACGCACTTAGAATTACTTCAATAAGTAATAGCGTAACAGCGCTAAGGCTTAGAATTTAAATACTAGCTGGTCAGGCGAACGTCGAACAGAGTAGCAGTGGTCTGAGACTAAAAACTCTCTCAAACTGAGAGCTTCCTATCTACCGTTTGCACAGAAACTTGGCTCCACTTCAAATTAGCATAAAGATGAAACGCGCGCTTATTCTAACTGGAAGTTGAAATAAGAACAGATAGAAAAAGGCAAATTAAAATAAAACTTTGTTAGTTTAAACTAAAACCTTACAAAGTAACTACAAAATTTTCGAATAAAACGTACATGAAAGATTAAATAATACTTTTAAAGTGCTTATAAGAAATGTCTAAATCTAAAAGTAAATGTAAGCAATCCTATTTAAAGCTACCATTCTAAATTCCCTACCTTTTGAATCTTCTGTGGATATGGTGAACTCGCGTATTGATAAAACCTATGCTTATTGATCTCAAAAGTAGCGTTCGTCTTAGGAAGATAGTCATCAAGAAGGTTCACTGCAAGTATACAGTATTTCTTTAAGAAAAAAAGAAAGAAAGGAGCATGAAGATTTTCGTGATTTTCCTAAAGTATAATATGCATATGAACCAGTTTTTGAGAATGTACTCCACAAAGGAATCCCGCCCCTTCAGCAGATAGCCATAGTGAGCTTTGGCGTAATCTAAGAAATCCAAACCCTACTGAAATATTACACTCATGGACAAAAAAATTAGCGCACCAAGAAATAATTGCGGGATCCTAACGAAACTTGCAGTGAAGGTACATGTCGGGGAGATATGCGAATGATTAGAAATGCAGCGTGATTGCGCATTACATATAGCCGGTAGAGGGCGTTGAACGTCGTACTCTGTTGAGTATAAAACAGGTAACCAAAGCTTGTTTGAGTGTGCTGAATCATATACAGAGGAAGAGCTGAGGTAGACATGCTATTACGTCGTGTTCGAAGACAATGTGAGCAGTTGTCGCAATTTTAAAGGGGGAGAATTGTCGGGATGATGGAAGCTGGGTGGTAGCTCGTCAATTAGGCCGCTCTGATTGTGTTGTGAGGAGGGGTTGGAACCAGTGGACCCGAGAGATGTCATGTACACAAAGACCAGGCTCAGGACGCCCTCGACAGACCAGTCGTCGAGAAGACCGCCACATCGTAAGAAATGCACGCGTACAGCCAACTGCTTCATCGGCCGCCATCCAGGCACAGGTAGCACCTTCACTAGGGGCCCCTGTGTCTTGTCGAACCATACGAAGGCGCCTAGCTGAAGGACATTTGGTATCACGACGCCCATTACGTGTGCTGCCCTTGATGATCACCCATCGACGCCTTCGTTGGAGTGGTGTCGAGCACGAGGAAACTGGACTGCAGCGAAATGGAACCAGGTCGTCTTTAGAGACGAATCCAGATTCAATCTCGGCAGTGATGACAATCGTGTTCGTGTGTGGAGAGCCCGAGGTGAAAGCCTCAATCCTGCCTTTGCTGCACAAAGACACATCGCTCCCACAGCTGGTGTGATGGTATGGGTTGCCATTGCTTACAATACACGGTCACCCCTAGTATTGTTCCGTGGCACCCTGACAGCCCAGCGATATGTTCATGAAATCCTGCAACCACATGTGTTGTCACTCATGCAACGGCTCCCAGGAGTCGTTTATCAACAAGACAATGCTCCACCTCATACGGCAAGGGTGTCACAAGACTGTCTCCGCACTGTTACTACCCTTCCTGGGCCTGCCCGATCCCCAGATTTGTCTCCAATCGAGCATATCCGGGATCATTTGGGACGGCGAGTTGGGCATCCCACGAGTTTGAACGAACCAGAGGAAAGGTTACAGCAAACACGGAACGAAATGTCTCAAGACATCATACAGAACTTGTATGACTCAATTCCCGATCGTATCGTATCGTGCATTCGCGCTAGAGGGTGTCCAACGCAATATTAACTCCTCCGTTCTTTTGCCTTTTTCTCTGAAATAAATTATCCATTTTCTTTGATTTTCTTATCATTTACTTATATCAAAGTAGTCATCACTTATGCAAAATTTCGTTCCATTTTGATGACTCCTTCTTGGTGCGCTAATTTTTTTGTCCATGAGTGTATATTGCTGACTTTCGTCATAACTGTTAAATCGACATCCAAGTAACTACTGACTGCACGATGTGCATGAACATTTTAATGACAGTTTAAGAATAAACAGAAAGAAAAAAAGAAGTAATTTTCACTATAAGAGTATCAGATTAACAAAAATGAAAAAAGTAATCTCCTAATTAGTAATTTTTTTATAGATAAGGTCATGCAGTTACTTGCCTTCCTTTCTCCTAATCTTTTTTAGATTGTACTTTTCATGAAAAATTACCAGTAAAAACTTTATACAAAATGATTTATTAATGACCTTCCTTAGTTAACTATGTCAGTTTAAAATTAAGTGTTACATGTTGAATTAATTTTCTATGCTTAAGTTTCCTTCTTACTTTTTCAGCAAAAATGTATTAGTTAATAAAAAATAGGAAAGTAAAATTTATCCTTCTTTCCATCTTCCGCTCACAAATCATTATGTGAATATCCATTTACAATTATTAAAGCCTGAAAAAAAGCATGTCTGCGATGTTATCTCATGCGATGATTTGTAGGTACTTTAATTTTTACCACGATGTTTTCGACGACGATGTTTTTAAACTGCGAAGTTTTTGAACCGCTTTATTTTCGACGACGATATTTTGTACCACGATGTTTTAGAGCTCTTTGCTTTCTTTTCTCCCACGATGTTTTGTAGCACGACGTTTCGCCTTGCGTTGTTTTCTCCACGACGTTTTCGTCCGCGATCTTTTTGCCACGATGTTATCGGCGGATACCCAAAATTCGAGCTTCCAAGTTCCCATATTTGGGTAGAGGACTACGTTATACAAAATTTGACGGCTCTATGTAACGTTATTTTTTCTAAATGCGAGAAAAATTCATGCATTCATGCATTTTCTAGATTATTTAGTTTTTCAATACAATGCATGACGATAATATTTGATGACAACAGTTTCAAAAGTGAACCAAAGCAGAAAGTAAAACCATGTAATATGCCGTTTTCAGACTAATAGCCCTTTGGGTCTAACGCCTCTTTAAGCTAATAAAATTAGATTTTTTATTAACCTTTGCTCAATATAACTAAATTTGTAAGCTGATTTACAACTGCTAATGAAAGTCCTGTTGAGTAATAATCTCAATTAATAAAGAAGATTCAAAGAGGAAAAAAAGGCAAGCTCTCTTTATTTTATTGAAAATTCTTAGAAGTAATTAGGTAAAAGTTAAAAAAATACCTTGATTGTATAACCTTCTTTTTCCTTAATTTATAATTTGCAAGCAATTAAGATTCGAATTTTTGGGCAGTTTGTAAGGTTTTAGTTCAAACTAACAAAGTTTTATTTTAATTTTCCCTTTTCTATGTGTTCTTGTTTCAACTTCCCGTTAGAATAGGCGCGCGTTTCAGCTTTATGCTAATTTGAAGTGGAGCCAAGTTTCTAGTATTTAAGCGATAGGTAGGAACCTCTCAGGGTGAGAGAGCTTTTAGTCTCAGATCACGGCTGCTCTGTTCGACGTTCGCCTGATCAACTAGTATTTAAATTCTAAGCCTTAGCGCTGTTACTCTATTACTTATTGAAGTAAATCGAAGTGCGTTAGTATTAGCTAAATCTTGCTACACACCATTTATCATTTAGAGGCCAACCTCGCGTTTATAGCTCTGTGAGCAACGACTACTTAATTTCTAATTAACTTTAGTTTAAATTATTTGATTGTTCAGTTTAGACCCAGTGCGGTCATTATTTTCTGTATCCCTCCCGAGTTGGGAAGTGGCTGTATATAATTGTGGTTTAATAAAAGAGGATTTTAAATCCTTCTTAAGTGCTGTTCTTCTACCACGTAACCACAGTTTTGTAACACAGAACATAGCTGCATTCAGCTCCCTGTTCAAGATCAGGACTTAAAGTATTTCACGAATATGTTCGCCAAGAGTATGCACCGAACACACAGTCCTGACAAATTATGCAGGTAATTTCTCTTTTCATTTCCTCTTAGCCTATTACAATCGTTCCTTGAACAGCTTTCATCTCTCCTTTAACGAATCTTAATTAACTTGCATGTTTCCTTTAACGGATTCTTGTCCCGTTCTCATCTATTCTTTAGAGGAGTTGACAGCCTCTTCCATCTTTTCTTCGAATGCAACAAAAGCACTCACGAGCTGTCTTAGTTGCTCATCCATCTCTCTTGTCACTGACATTCAGCTCCACAGCTGACACCAAAAATTCTTGCCTGCGTACAGGTTCGTAACAGATTAAATGCACATAGTATTGATGAAGGCTTGATAAAATTTATTTTACCAAAAGAAACACTTCACAGTTCTAGAACTTTCCACAAAAATAATCGTATAACTCTCCACAGTATCACAGAGTACAATCAGTAGTTAAACTTAAAACTATTAATAACGTTAAACACAACGCAATGCAAAGCTCGTCTGCAGAGCGAAGCTAACCCGGAGACATCTCAGTACTCCGAGCTCACGCTGAACTAACAACTAACAACTCCTGGTAAACTGATGCTCTCATCGGCCTTACATAGCTTTTTCTCGGCCACCGAGAGATTTCTATACCTGTTTGAAATTACTGAAAGGCATATGAGGGTGGATCACGGTTTCACGGGTCATCAATTACTGTTATTCATCTACAATATCTATTAGAGTTATACAGGAACCGGACCGAAATATTACCAAATGGTCGTCAAGTATGGCGACTTTTGGCGATAAAAATTAGTTGTCAAATCCGTTGTCAGCTTGGCGAGATCTCGACAAATTGGCAAGATAGCTATTTACTCAATGTTAAATAGACTTGCTCCTGTGTTCTGATTTTTTTTTTCAGATTGGCAGAGTTTCGTGCTTCTCAGCTTTTCATGTTTCATTATATAACAGACTACATCAATTTCGCATATAGTTTTATTAACTTTATTAAAATTATCTATCTATGTACAGTATTCTTAACACATTTTAAGTCGTTGTAACTGAAGTACATAACAGCTAGTCCTATACAGGTCCACTGCAGCGATTTAAGATAAATTTAAGCCTTAGCAAATACGTTATAACTATTTACATTTTCTCGTTTTAGTAATGTGTATTATTATTCCAAATGATGCAGGACAAATTTTTCTCCAATTCAGAAAACGGTCTTCCAAGCCTCCGCTTAATGAAAGTCGTGGGCTCCTTTAACATTACAAATGACTCTTCAAAACTCTTCATGTTCAAAGGGAACAGAACTATTGATGAGGCTAACTGCAAATAATGCTTTGTTAGTTATTTATACCGAATGAAGCTATCTTTTCGGTGACGCTTTATCATTGAAATGAGTGAAAAATAAAAATTATGATTAGCAAGTAAAATAGGATGTAGTTCTGAGTGAGGAATAATTTATTAACAACAAAAAAGAGAATTACGTAAAATGAGATAAAATGAAAGCGCCTTAGAAGTAATTAGAATTGGTTAGACGAACAAGGAAAGTTCATAATTACTGGCAAGATCGATATAAAATTAAAGATTAATCCACAAAATATGACTTGAAAATTAAATTGAAAATTTGCAGTTTGAGATAAATTTAAAAAGGATTTTACTTTTTCGAGTATCTTTTGTGGCAGACTTTAGTTTGTTTCACATAATATTCATTCTTAACTCAGATTTTTATTCTTTTTTTAAGGGTAGAATGATTGTTTCAGAAAATTATGTTTTGTTATATAATGTAGTTACAATGTGTTTCTGCATAAAGTGCTTGATTAGGAATAAATTGATAATTGATTAGATTAGTAATTGATTAGAAATAAATAGCATTATATACTTCTGTTCGATCTAGCCACTAATAAAATCTAGCAAAATTTAATTTCTCATTAGTAGAAGAGTAGCATGTGAGTTTGAGATTTTAATTCAGGCAAAATGAAATTTTATGTTTATGATGTTTTATAGAAAAGATCTACACATTTCAAAGGTTTGTTTTTCCTATTTCTCAAGCGCGAAACAAAATGTAAGCTTGAATTTTCCTGAATTTAAGTTTCATCATAATTTAGTATTTCAGCGTGAAAGAGAAAGAATACAGATTTTCGTTTATGTCTGCTAATATTTTGTTCCAATTTTTGTTTATAATTTAACGATTCCAATTTACATTTTAGCCTTTACATTCAAAATTACTTTCTTCATTTTATGAAGCAAAAGTACTGTATCAGCTCTTTAAATTAAAAACAAATTTAATATCACTAAAATATAAAAAAATATGCATTAAAATTTTTAAGAGATTGCATTAAATTACAAAAGCCTGTGAAATAATATTATATTCTCAAGGGCAAATGCATTCATGATAACTTATTTTTTTCTAAACTTTCCCTTCTTACAACAGATTTACTATTTTACTGTGTCAGGACTGAGTGTTCTATGCATACTTTTGGCGAACATATTCGTAACAGTATCAAAGTCCTGATCTCGAACAGGGAACTGAATGCAGCTACGTTCTGTGGTAGAATAACTGTGGTTAGGTGGTAGAATAACTGCACATAAGGAGTGTTTAAAATTACCCTTTTATTAAACTACTATTTACAGCCACTTCCCAACTCGGAAGGAATAACAGAAAATAATGACCGTACTTGGGTCTAAAGTGAACAATCAAATAATTTAAAATAACGTTAAATAGAAAATTAAGAAGTCGTTGCTCACAGAGCTATAAACGCGAGGTTGGCCTCTAATCTAAACTATCAATGGTGCGTAGCAAGATTTAGCTAATACTAACGCACTTAGATTACTTCAATAAGTATTAGAGTAACAGCGCTAAGGCTTAGAATTTAAATGCTAGCTAGTCAGGCAAACGTCGAACAGAGCCTCAGTGATCTGAGACTAAAAGCGCTCTCACCCTGAGAAGTTCCTTGCTAACCTTTAAATACAAAACTTGGCTCCACATCAAATTAGCATAAAGTTGAAACGAGCGCTCATTCTAACGGGAAGTTGAAATAAGAGTTCACAGGAAAGAGAAATTAACATAAAACTTTGTTAGTTTAAACTAAAGCCTTACATCTGAACCACATAATGAGCTTGCACAGATATTTACAAGGTTTATGCCGAGCACATCTAAAAATTACTGGGAAACCATTTAATACAAAGATGAGATTGTACTTACTTCCAAACCAAAAAATGTCAGTTTTCCTTAGAAAAGCGTCGTAAGTATCTCTGATTTAGTAGATAGCTCTCGTGTGCCTTGCTGTATCGAAATAACCTAGCCAAACCTAACAAAATGAAAAAAAAACGCTACCCACCAAGATAATTCCCAGCTAGCACGAGCCTTTGAAATAGAGAATTACAATATAGGAACAATCAGAGAGTGTGAAGAAGCACTAAGGTAGTTACACTACAAGCTGAAATTTTCAGATCCTTTGCGATTAACTACTTAATACGAAAATATTAAAATTCACCACTGGGCTTGCTCTACGTTACAGGAATTTAAATTATTTAATAGCGACGTTATTAGTTAGTAAAAACTACATTAAGATGTAAAAATATAACATTAATGTTTCGTATAAAACCTCTTGACCAAATGACTGTTGGCTTTACAAACGCCTATATCTCGATTTTTCTATTTCCCGCGGGTTATTTGTTACGCTAAATTTCTATGAGATTTATCATCTAAGCCTAGAACTTTTCAAGTTTAATGTTGTCATTGCATAAGCCGTAAGATTTATCATCTACAGCCTGGAACTTTCCAAATTTAATGTTGTCATTACATAAGGCCATAAGACTGTTAATTTATCATCCTTACTGGCTGGCTAATTTCCAGTTTTGAGAGGCATAAAATTTTTCTTTAACTCATTCTTCAAAGTAACACTGTGCACTGTATAACAAGCTCCGATTACTCTCTCATTGTTATGATAATATTAGACAATATATTTTTTCCAATATTGCTTCAGTATGAAAATTATGTAAAATGTTTTCTCTACTTAAAACAACATCGTGTTCTGTAGTTTTTAAGAATTGGAAACTTTTATTTTATTATGCCTTCTTTGCAATGCCAAAACTCCGAATCTACAAAATTAGTTTTGAGAAAAACGCACTAGAAACGTTTTAGTAAAAATCAAGTTTTATCATCTACATACTGATTCTCTTATATGCATAAATATAAGTAATATCTATAAGTTTCTTTCGACATCATGTAAAGCATTGAAAAACATCTTAGAAAATACTGGTAAAAAAGTGACATTTTTATTATAATTATCATTATTGCTTGTTAACAACATCATCATCGATACCGTCATCATCATCATCATTATTATTATTATTAAGCGAATCGAAAAACACCTTTTCGAGACGTTTATTTAGGTCATGAATTTTTTTTGTTTATGCAAAATAGAAGTTATTTGACATTATTTAAAACATTGAAAAACATCTTAGAAAATATTGGTAAAAAAGTGACATTTTTTATTATAATTATCATTATTGCTTGTTTAACAATATCATCATCGATACCGTTATTATTATTTTTTTATTATTATTATTATTAAGCGAATAGAAAAACACCTTTTCGAGACGTTTATTTAGGTCATGGATTTTTTTTTTTTAGTTTATGCAAAATAGAAGTTATTCGACATCATCTAAAACATTGAAAAATATCTTAGAAAATACTGGTAAAAAAGTGACATTTTTAATTATAATTATCATTATTGCTTGTTTTTTTAACAATATCATCATCGATACCGTTATCATCATCATCATTATTATTATTAAGCGAATCGAAAAACACCTTTTCCAGACGTTTATTTAGGTCATGGATTTTTTTTAGTTTATGCAAAATAGAAGTTATTCGACATCATCTAAAACATTGAAAAACATCTTAGAAAATACTGGTAAAAAGTGACATTTTTTATTATAATTATTATTATTGCTTGTATTTTAACAACATCATCATCGATACCGTTATCATCATCATCATCATCATCATCATCATCATTATTATTATTATTATTATTATTATTATTATTATTAAGCGAATCGAAAAACACCTTTTCCAGACGTTTATTTAGGTCATGGATTTTTTTAGTTTATGCAAAATAGAAGTTATTGTTACTTGAGAGTAATATTAATTGTAAACGTTGTGCGCAAGCGATCCAGTGGTATTGTTGCGTGCGTACGGGCTCGTAATGGACTAAATGCACAAATCGATAAAAATTTAATAAAATTTATTCTTTTAACAAGAAATAAAACAAAATGCTGAAATATTTCCTAAGAGATATTCGTGTAATATCACAATATCTCGCAGCAGTTATATTTTTAAACTACTAGAATATAAACAGAACTCAAATTCAAAATACAGAGAAACTAATTCGATCTCACAACGAATTCGGTATAATCAATAACAACACTAAGTAAACAACAGTTCACGTAAAACAACAACTGAGCTGATATGTTTTAATCCCGCTTTTATAAGCTTTTTAATCATCACGAGAACTTTCTCGTAAATCCTATTTTCTCGATTTTTCTGGTTAGCAAAACAGTACAATTATAAGATATCTGTTTATTAAATATTAAATGCACGCGATCTTGTATTTTTACTTTTCTGGCGTAGCTGTCTTTTCAAATAAATCTCGTGTTGCATAAAACAACATTAGTTACAATTCTAAATAAACAGCTAAATAAATACAAAATCCGTAACAATGTATATGCATACCTAAACTCGAATGTTAAGTATTTTCTTCATTAAATAAAAGTAGTTTTGAAATATTCTGCACCTTTAATTAATGGGGTACTGATTCTTAAAAATATCAAGCCTGTTATAACTACTTAGCTTAAAATGGTTTCATGTGGTAAACTGAAATCTGATTGTAAAAATCAGAGACTACAATTATTTTCCGCCTTAAAATTTTATAGTTTTTATTTTCATAGTTTCTCGGTTTTCTTTTAATATTTAATGGTAAATACTACGCGACTAATAATAAATTGCAATCAGAAAACTTTATATTATAATCTAAAGTGTTCATAATGCAACTTAATATTATTATTATTTGACGTATGGCAAAAATGTTGTGCCATTAATAAAACGTAGTTAAACCTGATTACATTTGACTAGAATTCCTGAACACATCCTTAAATTTAATTTATATCGATACGGACTCTTTCTAAATATACTACTTAATTTCGGTATGAATTCAAAATTGCATGCAGTTCTACTGCAACAGTATTTACTACTAACTGCATTTGCTACCTTTTGTTTAAACTCAGCATTTCATTTGAAGAAAGATGAGAAACAGTTGAGGTTATTTTGATGAGAATTTTGCGGAAGAAGAGATTATTTTGCAGCTGAGGTGCTGTACTAAGCAAAAGTTTGGAATCAATGAGGCGCAAAGAAAGTTAAGAAAGAATGTTTGGAATCTACCATGTTAATGAGTTTTAATTAAAAGGAAATGTGACCAACCTATTATCGTATTATAACTTTCTATCTGAAGCCCTCATTGCAATTTTCCGCTCGGCATACCATTTCTAAACAATAGCGCTTATACCAAACGTTAAAAGTTGCACAGTATTTCGAAGAAATTTTCCTAAACAATGCGCTAGAGATACGTTTTTGAAAAGTGAGCCCTAATACTTCCATAATTAAAATTGCAAACATCCCTTTTCATATTATTCATTCGGCTGAGAATGTAGAAAACTATATAACACTTAATAATGTGGCAACGCTGGAAAGGTAATGAAAATATTACTTTAAAAAAAATTATATTCGTTTTCCTTTGTCAAAATCGTATTCGGAATAGAATTTTCTACCGATTGGATAAATAACACTAAACATTTGTTTTAAAGTACAATCCTTTCCAGTATTCTAAGTTTTTCATTTATAAGCAACTTATATTAACTCAAAGAAATTACAAAAATTATAAAGATAATCGATTTTTAAATTATAAAAGGCTCACAGAGGAAGAATTTGCTATATCTTGGTTTAAAATGCAGCCCTCATATGTCTGTAATTGATATCTCATGAAAACAAATACGCATGCACTATTCGGACTAATGTTGCTCATGCGCACTTCGATGGGAAAGAATATTTTGCATTTGTCCTTCATAGTTTTAAACTGTGCATGATGTTTACGATTTGTTTCTCTTTCACTTGAGCAAACACATTCTTAAAAATTGGCTTGGCCTGCTCATGTTAAATCTAAATGGCACACACAAAAAGAGAACAAAATATTTATTTTAAATTCGTGTAAAAAAAAAATGGTGCACTTTCGATATACATAAAAAAAAAGAGTTTAAATGTACAGTTTAGCTAATAATACACTTTCTTCATATTATTATATTCATTTATAAATAATATTCAACACTAATTTATTTGTGGAGACATTAGGTTATTTCGAAGCAGAAGACATGAAAAACGAGCAACGCCTTTGCCAGGAATCGAACCACGGACTTCTCGGTTACGCGTCGAGCATGCAGACCACTACACTACGAAGGCATGCGAAGAACGCGGGAGAAATACCTTATATATTAATTAAATTTTATCGCGCTTAAAATTAATCCAAACATTTTTAATGGTACTCTGCGAAAACAAAAAAGGAATAGTTTATATCTTTCTTTCTATTGGGCCGATTGACGAAATTCAAATTGCGTTTTCCATGCCTGGAAACCGCAGCTTAGAATATGTATTAGATTTATATATAGCATTGTTCTAATATAGATATTTTGACACAAAATCGGACTTTTTCTGAAATAACTCTCCGATTGTTTTCCATATTTCGATTCTACGATTCAAATTATCCCAAACTGCCAAGTTTTGTAAAAATTGCACAAGTTACTTTTAAAAAATTAGCTTCAAAATTTTAGCTCCACAATATTTATTCAGTCATGTATGTATTTATTAATATATCTTTTTATATTACACTTACTTGATTCCTTCTTTCACAGTTCGGAATTTAGGTTCACTCCAAACAAAATTCACCCGTTTTTTATGATTTATTTTTTAAATTTGTATTTTTAAATAATTTTTATAAAATTTTTGGAAAAAAATTTTGAATTATAACCTGCAAAATGTTTACCATCAACTTAAAGTAGATGTATTTCTAAGCACACCTGCAAAAAATTAGAGCTTTTTATTCAAAATTTTCGAAGATATACGTGAATTTATGTGCTGGCGCGTTTTGAAATTTGGTATATTTGTTGAAAGCGATAATAACAACTAATGTGGTTTATGCACTTTGCTAAAATTATTTCAAAGTAGAAACGATGTGACTTTTTCCCACTCATGCTCAATGTAAAAAGGTAGGAACGATGTGACTTTTTTCCCGCTCCTGCACAATGGAAGGGATAATAAAATAGTTTGCTATGCATTAAGAAGTTCGCCAAGGGAATTATTCTTGGCTCAAACTGAAAAAGATTCTCTAAGTTCAATTTTTTAATTTCTCTGTAAATTTCAACCAAATTTTACAAAATTTAATATTTAGGCATAATTTCAGTCGTAGAATCGAAGTATGGGAAAAACATTGGCATGTTATTTCAGAAAATGACCCATATTGTGTCAAAATACCTATGTTAGAACAATGCTATATATAAATCTAACATATATCCTAAGTTGCGCTTTTCGAGACATGGAAAACGTAATTCGAATTGCATCAATCGGCCCAGTAGAACGGAAGATATAGAACTTCCTCCCTTTTTTTGTTTGTTTGTTTTGCGCACTGTGCATTTATTTGATCTGAAGGGGCTTGACATTCCATTTGCTTCATGCTTCAGTTAAGAATGTGTTTCATGTTTCTTTCATGCTTCATTTAAAGGTCGCTAATTTACTAGACTATTGTAGCAAATTTATGCTTGCTTCAGTCAATATGAATTTAGCATTTCTTGCTATTGATACGGCTTATACGACTCAATATTTCATCTTTCGCTTGTTGAATAACCAATATAAAGTTCTTTTAACACAAAGCAAATTTCACTGGGTTGAATTTTCATATTTCTTCGAATGAACTCGTATAGTTGCTATGCTACTAAAATACAACGTTATAAGCCATGGCCATAAAAGTTCTTATGCGGCCTTATTTTTCGAAATCATTGGTCGTATTTCAATTATGAAAATGATTTAATGACGCAAAATGCCATATTTTGACATTTTTAAACTTAAAAAAATCAGTTTTATAAATATTACAAAATCTAACTTTTTTACTACTCCCTTGTTTCTGTAGCTGCAGTAAAAAATTTATGCCCATTATAAAAATCAAACACAGAAAGTTTGATTCCATATGACAAAAATTTATCGAATTAATTTTAAAAATTCGGGATTTTTGCCACGTGTTTTTCTTTCTCTTGAGAGGCAGATTAAAAAATAAATTAGAATAATAACTCGAGGTTGATTTTTTTAACTTTTTAGTATATTCAATTATATTCCTTTGTGAATTACTAATGTGCAACATAATTTATAAATTTAGTACATTTAGCATCCCAAAAGCATTTTCACACAAATATTGTATACGTGTTTATAGCGTGAGGGTGTTAGACTACGTTAGTCGTCCTATTAGTACTTTAGTAATTTGCTCGTTTAAATATATAAAGAGAGTTGTGTGTACGTCATTAAATGCTTTCATATTAAGCTACTAAAATTACTTTTCCGTTCATTTGAATTTACATTAGAAAGTCCTCCACGAAGGCCTCCTTCCGCTTTAGGCAGATAGCCCTAGTGTGCTTTCTCTCATAATAAATTAAACCAAACGAAAACCATTGAATTTACATTTACTTAATGATAAGAAAAGCAAATGAAAAAAAAACAGGATGAGAATGAGGATCAAAATAGAGATGAGGAGGGGAATGGTGAGTATGGAGGATAAGTACGAGTAGGATGCGAAAAAGGATCGGAATAAGAAGTTAGATGATGAAAATAAGGAGGAGGATTAGAGGATAAGGATGAAAAGGACAAGATCATGGTGAGATTGGTTAGGAGGAGAGGAGAGTGTGATAAGAAAGAGAATGAAGAAGAGCTGAAGAAAGATGAGGATGTATTTGGGAATGATAAAGATGGAAAGTATTAAGCTGTGGGTGATGGTGAGGGTGTGAACGAGAATGAGGTTGAAGAGAATGTAAAGGAAAATGATTATGAATACGATAAGGAGGGTGAAGTGAGAAGAAAGAAGTTGAGGAAGATAGGAATCAGAATAGGATGAGAAGAATGAGAATGAGAATGTGGAGTATTATCATGAGGATGATAATATGGAGTTTGAAAATAAGGAAGATCAGAATGAAGATGAAAATGATCAAGGTGAGTCAAAGGACAGGCATGACGATGGTAAATATTAGGTTGAAGAGAGTAAAGACGATGATCATGGTAATAATTAGGACGAGGATGATATGAATTAAGATAAGGAGAAGATGATAAGATGAGAAAAATTATAAGACCAAAGAGGATGAGGAAAATGAAGATAATGATAATTATGAAGATGAGGATGGTTATGGTTACGAGGATGAAGAGTAAGTTGAGTAGGAAAGGAGGATGAACATGAGGAGGTTGAGCATGAGGATAATGCTAAGAATCAGGATGATGTGTGTGATGATGTCTAGAAGAAATATGGGGATGATATTGAAGATAAAAAGGCTTAGAATGATGAGGTTAAGGGTGAGGATAATTTTATAAAAACGAAGATGATCAGAAGGATCATGAGGAGGATTATGAGAATGAGGATAACGAGTAAGATGATAAGGTGGAATAGTTTGTGGAGAAAAAGTATGAAAATGATGACAAAGCGATAAAGAGAAAGAGGAAGACGATAAGAATGAGGAGGGAAAAGAGGGTGATAATTATAAGGTTTTTGACAAATATAAGAACGAAGCTAAAGATGAAAAAAGAATGGGGGAAAGACTGAAGATGAGATTAAACAGTCTGAAGATGAGGATAAAATGTTGATAAAAATGAGGATAGTGAGTAGGCAAAGGATGATGGGAGAATGAGGATGATAAGCTAAGAAGTCTGAGAATCATGAGAAGTATGAAGAAGATGATAAGGAGAGATACGGATTGGGATGAGGCTGAGAAGCAAAATTAGTATGAGAAAGAGAATGTGAATGAGAAGAATGAGTATTATTATGAAGATGGAGAAAACAATGATCAGGATAATGAGGATAAAGATGCAGAGGACGAGGATGATGAGATGGAGGCTGAATATGAGGAAGAAGAGGATCTGGATAATGATGACGAGGAGGTGTATGAGGATTAGGTTGAGAAAGAGGGTATGGATGATGAGTATGACGGGGGGGGGTTGAAATGAATGCTAAGTATGGTTGAAAAGGTGAGGAGGTGACAATAATGAAGATGGGAATGAGGAGTAGGAAGAGAGTGAGGAGGGAGAAGATGTGGGTAGGAGGAAGGTGCAATCAGCTAATTCCTGACTCGTGAATATTATTCAAAAACCGCGCATATTCAACAGTAATGCATAAAGTAGATATGCTGCAAATCACCGGCCTGCAGGCTTTCGGATACCACGTTGTTTAAATTACTGTATTTATGGGGTATCTAATGCAGCGTTAATACTATGTGAAAAGAAAACAGGAATCATCGTATAAGTAGTTAAATTACCATTAATCAAAAATACCAAACTTTTGAGAACTCAACCAAAAGTAAAATGAATCCTCTCTAACACAATCGCCAATGATTCCATAACATTTTGTTCTTCTTTGGAGATGGTTCTTTTAGAGAAGGTAATTAACTGTGATAGCAGATGTGATATCAGTTAACGATTAACATAATGGAAATTAAAGAGAAAGACTGAAGAGAAATGCAATACAGTTAGGGTCTTTCTCATTTTGAAAAGATTTTTTATCAGCGACTTAAATAGAATGTTGCTTCTACTTGGGATTTATTACATCATACTTATAGGCTTGAATGTATTACTTGCTGTTACTTATTATTCATTGCTTGTTGTAATTTATTAATTACTACCTTTTGTTCGAGAGTGTTTTCAGACTTGTGGTTCTAGACCATCATTTTAATATAATTTGGACCTTTGGAATACCTTCGGAACATACTTGAATTCTCATTACGCATTTTTCCGTTAGATTTTATGTTATTTTATTTCATTTTTAGGCAAACATGCTTATCCATTTTTAGAAATTGTAGCTTTTTCTATCTGAAGTAGAGACATTAGGTTATTTAGAAGCAGAAGAGATGAAAAATATGCAATGCCTCGAACCTCGGACCTCTTAAATACGCGTCGAGAGTGTTAACCACTACACCATGAAGGCGGGAGAAATACCTTATAAGATATTTTCTCTCTGCTTTCCGCATGCCTTCGTGGTGTAACTGAAAACACACCCGACCCATATACGGGAGGTCCGGACTTCAAACCCAGGAGAGGG
Organism: Stegodyphus mimosarum; assembly: GCA_000611955.2. Lineage (NCBI taxonomy): Eukaryota > Metazoa > Arthropoda > Arachnida > Araneae > Eresidae > Stegodyphus > Stegodyphus mimosarum. The sequence goes on along the minus strand of KK121901.1, from coordinate 163,629 downwards.
CACTGTATTTTTCTCACACCTCCAGCATCAAAGCAAAAAACTAATGACTCTGCATCTTAAATTACAACTTACTTTTACGTCTTTAATGTACTATAATTAAAATAGTTATATCTATTTTGATTATTATGATTTTGAATATATTTTGATTTGATGATAATTATCCAAAGAATTATCCGAAGACTTTGTAGCGCAACTGCGTTGTAATTTATTGCTTATTAATTAAATTTTTTGAAAGAGAGTTTTATTTCATGAGAGTTTATTTATACAAATTAATCGCAAAGAAAAGTAAACAATAATGTAGCACAAACAATTTGAGAAAAATTATTTACTTTATAGTTAAATTTTTCAAATACTTATTGGAAGTAATATTTTTAAAATATGGAAAGCAGATTTTATGTGTGAAAATGTACTTCAGTTTAAGTTTTATTTAACACTTAAGGAATAGTCAGTACTACTTAATGTATTCTTCCAATGATGTCAGCTTATTAGAGTTTTCCCTTTTTCCTTTTCTAATAGAATTTGAACTTCACAATTTAAATCAACTATTTTAATAATAATAGCATTCTCCTTTACTCTTCTATCATGTTCCTTCACAATGGCGAGCGGACAGTATTTTCAAAAAATATTAATCGGGTTTCTAAATTTAAAAATTTTACTTTTATGTTTTTAAAGACACTTTATCTGAAGTAAATCACTTAAGGTTAGCAGAATTTAAAATGTAAAACCACAGTTTTATATATTTGATTGCGTACTTTAAAATAAATACAATCATCAGACCCCTAAAAAGCAGAGAAATGAGCAGAATTTTAGCATCACTTGAGTACTCGTTTGTTATACATAGCCATGGAAAAATTGATCTGTTATACATGGAGAAGAAAGGATGAAGGAGAGGATTAAGGATTAAGAATTAAGGAGAGATGAGATTAAAATGAATATTTCAGGAATAAATCATTCAGTATATTAACGTTATATAATTATCATTCAGTATATTATCATAAACGTTAAGTATACTATTCATTGTCATAAACCAAGCGATGATATTGTAGAGTCATTAGGTTATTTAGAAGCAGGAGACATGAAAACTGGTCAATGCCCCCTCCAGGACTCGAACCACGGACCTCTAGAATACGCACCAAGCGTGCTGACCAATACACCACGAAGGCATGCTAATAAGACGGGAGAAATACCTTATACATTACCCCTTTTAAAGAGCAACTGGGGATTAAATCACGGTAGTGGACAATCATCATCCATCACCTTTTTTAGTTCGGGCGCCACTGTAGAGACATTAGGTACTTTTTTAAAGCAGGAGTGATGAAAACTGAGCAATGCCCTCATCGGGACACGAACCACGGACCTCTCGTATACTCGCCAAGCGTGCTGATCACTACACCAGAAGGCATGCTAAGAAGGTGGGAGAAATACCTTATATACTCCCCCTTTTAAACGACGACTGGGGATTAGGGGACCCAATCGCCAAATCCTAGTGGTGGAGAATCATCATTCACCACCTTTTTAGTTCGGACGTTATTGTAGAGACTTTAGGATTTTTGATGTTAATAGACGTGTAAAATTAGCAGTTGCCTCGCCGGGACTCGAAACACGGACTTTTCGAATACGCGCTGAGTGTGCTGACGACTACATCACGAAGGCATGCTAAAAAGGCGGGAGAAATACCTTATAATATAAATTAAATTAAGGAGAGATGAGATCAAAATGAATATTTCAGGAAGGTACGAAAACCGTCCTTCTATAAAAATAGCTTTATTGATATATACACATTTATTAATTTTTACAAAAACTAAAATAATTTAAATTGATACCTAAATTAAGATATTACTAAGAAGAAATGTATTTAATGATGTCGGTCTTGTGAGAAATAAAAAGCACCGCTGTTAATAATTACAATATTCTTCTCAGAAATATTTGTAACTTTTCGAAGTAGTCTGTTATAGAAGATGGTTACCAGCAGAAATTCTCTTTGCTTCTAAATTTCAAAAAAGGAATTTTTGGAAAACTTTCATTGACGGCAACACAACTTTCTGCCTTTGCAACTTGAAAAAGAATCTCAAATTAAATTACGAAAGAAAACATCTCAAGGAATCCTTCAACGCGTCTACAAGTATATTAATAATAAGGCCATCCCTTCTTAAAAGCAATAAAATTATAACAAATTTTACAAAAATGTTACAATGCGTAATAAAAATACCATTCTATCTAAACTGAGAACCGTCATCTGATATTTTAGGTCTTACAAAAAACAGTATTAAGAGAAGCCACGTTTTTATGTACATTTTTCCACAGCTTGCGCAGCTGAGAGGAAATTTATTGCATCGCGAAATTTGAACACAGATCATAATTTTACCAACTTGTTTCAGCCGGCCACGCGCGGACTTATTTTATTCACTCATATATTACAGCCCACATTACAAAAGGAAGAAAATCTGATGCCATTGAACAACTTACTGTATATTCACTTTCAAATAAAGTCAACGCAGTGGTAGTTTCAAAGTTTCTGAAAATTCTGAACTTGGATTTAGCCATTTTTGACTTCACTTGGTATATAAACGAATAATGCATTTTGACTTGCTGTTTTAGATTCCAGAAATAATACTTTCCACAAGCGACATAACTGCGTTTTTCTTATTTTAGCAGCCATATTTAATTATAACTCTTTCTTATGTTGCTATTTTGACAATACTTCATTCAAAAGGCCACCATCTGCCGAACGGTAAAGTCGCTGAATACTGGTAGTTCGATCTGAGGTTCGAAACTCGCGAACAGGGTGGCTGCATTGAGCCTCTTCGGGGTTTTTCCCATGCGTAACATATATACGAGCCAGTTTCCCTTAGAAGGTCTTCCAAGACATCACTCCCCTTAGGCAGACAGCTGTCGAGGCTTTGCCGTAATCACATACAACCAAAAATATCGTCCAGGAATATAATCAAGAATACTGTAATATTTTCTTATTTAACAAAGGTATATATTTATTGTCCTCTATATTGGAGTGGCAACGCCATATTTGTATCCGTTGCTGAGCATATTTGTATCCTCAGCAACGGATATTTGTCGCCTGTTGTACGCCATATTTGTATCCGTGTAACCATTGCTGAGCAACATCAGAAGATGTTTTAAAATATTATTCTGAAAGTTTACCATTTTGTAGAACTGTAAAAGTAGGCTGCAGTAATGCTGTCACGGGTAGAATTGTATTTTAAATTATCTATCTTCGAGAACTAAAATAAAATTTATGTTTTACTAAGAAGCTCATCTGTTATTTCGTTAAATACTGCAAAATATGTTATAACACATCAAGATTACCTTACGAAGTATTTTCTCCCACCTTTCCGCATGCCTTCGTGATGTAACTGGAAGCATACTCGACGCAAATTCGAGAGGTCCAGGATTCGACTCCCAGCGAGAGCACTGCACATTTTTCGTCTCCTACTTCAAAAGAAGCCTAATGACTCTACAACCTTTATGTTTCGTAATGGAAAAAAGGTAGAAAACTGTAATATTACTGTATAGTTTCTTTCAACAAAATAATGTTTTACAATTTCATTAGATTTGTTCTGTAGTGCCTTTTAGGAAGACACCACAAAACAAATTGAAAATTTTGCCTCAAAACTAACTAACCTGATAAGTCATTGCGTTGTGATTTATTTAACCGGATTAACCCTACCAACCTTGATACTAGTGAATTTAAGATAGTTTATGGAAATATAAATATGTAACTTAAACATAACAAAAACACAATAAACATTTTTTAATTTTAAGAAACCTTAGAATTTATTTTTCAATCAGATCATTTATGTATGAATCAATATCTATTAAATCATTTAAGTCGACCCTCCGGAGAGTGGAAAACTTGCTAACATTAACAGCTAAACAGATTGTTTAACAAACATATGGATTTTTTTTTAATCATAATAATTTCCTTAACAATCATTATTTCTAGAAACAATTTTTATTTCTTTAACAAATTAATCATTAAAAAAACATAACTATTTCATTTCTTAACAAATTATATTTTAATTCAACTTATTATTGCACAGAAAAATAAGTTCTAGAATTTAGATTTAATCAATAAATTTTCCATCATAAATTTTCATTAAACAGAGTTGCAATTGAGACCACCCTTTTTAGGTAAGTTACGAGTATTAAAAACTTTAACAAATTAATTACAGATTCCAATTACTTCAACCTCAGCAAGTAAAGTTGGTTCAACAAAAAAAAAAATTTAACAGCTTTTCATTATTCAAAAAAACATTCATTCTATTTTATAGCCAGTAAAAACATTTAAAAATAAGGAGAACCCTTCTAAGTAATAATTCAAACTCTAAAAGGAAACAAAACTAGCGTCAATGAAGATATACAGAAACTATAAAGTAAGTTGCAGAGTATTCATTTATTTTTATTAACCATTTATTTTGTGTTAATGACCTTATTGCCTCTCTTTCGTTTTCCTGCCAGAATACTGATTTATAGTTCGCGTGTATTCAAATGAGGTAGAAAAAAAAATAATATTTAAAGGAAGGTTTTTAGATTGTAGAATCAGAGCGTTTTCCGACTGCTGAACGCCACATTATTAGTTGATTCTCTTGAAAACAGATTGTCTGTGACGTTCTCATTATTAGGCTTGTTACGCGGATATTAGGTCTGAGCCACTTTACGCGTTTTTCTGTCTGTGCAGCCTTTGGGCTAACTATAATTTACTTAGTTAAGTTCAGGTCTTTATTTTTCATTTATTCTATAAGTGCTGGCTGGTTCTGTAAGCACAACCCGTACCTTCTCTTAAATCATTTGAGCTAATAAAAGGGACTTTTACACCAAGTCTCTATTGTAATTTCCAAGACATAGCGAGAAGTCGCTCAGGTCTTCAGAATTTTCACTCAGTTTATGTTACCAACCAGAGTGAGAGAATATAACGTCATTAACTAAAATTTGAAGTACAATACTTTTTGGCACACTCAGCTGTAAAGGTTTTGCATTACGTCCTTTTTAAGTAATTTAATTTTCCATACCTTTTTACGAGTGGGTGTGCGTGTGAATGCATTTTGCGAATTAGCAAGAGCCTTTTTTAATTAAAAATGCAAAGGAAAGATATACAGTTATATACTCAATGAAAGCTCTGTAATGTCCTGAGAAATGGGTTACAATATTCTTTCGACCCATCCTACACATTTTGTTGTTCCGATTGAGACTGAGGCAGATCAAACAAATGCTGGCCAATCACGTCCAATTAATGTTCAATCGATGTTATTTCTGGAGACCTCAGTGGTCAAGAAAGCATTTGAGCACCTTTCAGAGTTTATCCGCTGATGGTTGCCATGTGCGGTCGAGCATTACGCTGGTGTACAAAAATTAAGGACCAGACGGTTTTTTCAATATAACTTTGTACAAAAGCTTTCCAAATCAACACATTTAATACCGTAAGATCCCCAATACGTAAGGACATGAGTAATGTAAGCAACACTTACTAAAATAGAAATCAGAGGGATAAAAAGAAGCTTTATTGAAAAAGTAGCATGGAGCGCAATGCGACTAAAGGCCGAAACATCCCTGTGATGGGTGTGCAGCAAGAAACATCCGGTCTTTAATAGGGGATATGATCTCCCCTGACTGCTAGGCAGGTTTCACATCATTTGTGCATGCTGGATATGTGGTTGTTAATGAGCTGTTCAGACACTGCTGCTCGTTCCTCTTGTAGCACCAATCGCAGTTTCGGAATCGTTACTGGCGATAAGTTACGTGCTGCCACGGGTCTCCCTAGTAAGTTCCGTACATGCTTGACGGGATTTAGATCCAGAGACCTTGCCGACCAATCTATGTGTTCAATATCTTCACTCTCCAACAGCTCTTCGACAGTAACTGTGCGATGAGGTGGAGCGTTGTCGTCCATGAAGAGGAACTGAGGACCCATAGCCCTTGTGAAAAGACGCATGTAAGGAAGAAGAACCTCGTTACAATAGCAGTCCCAGGTGACGAACCTCCTTGGGAGATATGAAGGTCGGTCCGGCTACCAAGCATTATGTCTGCTCGAACGAGAACTCCGCGACCTCCAAAACAGTCCCTTTTGATGATGTTGAAGGGGTTATTGCGTGTTCCCCGCTCTGTCCAGATGTGTATGTGTCTAGAATCGCAACTCAGACTAAATCTGCTCTCATCTGTAAAGAGTACTCGTCCCCATTCATTGTCTCTCCAATTCCGGTGTTCCCGGCACCACAGAGAACGCCTTCTCCGATGGGCAGGCGTTAGAGGTACACACCGTACAGGGCGTCGTGCAAACAGACCACCACCGTGCAGTCTTCTGGCCACGGTAAAACGCGATATCGGTCGTCCAGTCGCCTGTGTCGTGTGTCTAGCGATTTCTCCCGCTGTCTGCCGCCTGTTTCTTCTGGCCTGTAAGGCAATATACCGGTCATCTGCGGGTGTGGTTCCTCGTGGACGACCACTACTAAACCCCCGGATAGCTGTTCCTGTAGTTTGAAATTGTCTCCAAAGTCGTGAAACGATGCTGTGAGCAATTCCGAACTCTGCAGCCACACTTGTCACACTGCGGCCTTCCTCCAACTTCCCAATGATTCGACCTCGGGTAAAAGCATCCAGATGTCGTCTAACAGATTGATTATTCGCCATTTCTCGCTGAGGCAGCAACTCGGTGTGATTTTAACTGCTATACGGCGTGCAATCTCTTTGCCAGAAATACTGATCTTACACCGACAACATGCTTTATACTACTCAGACTCTCCCCCATTACGTCTACCTGCATATCTGCGTATGTGCTACCGTACATCACTTTACTTAATCTCCTGATTGGTCTTTCTGTCCGCTCTGCCTCTTCGTTCAGCTGATATGCTAATTTTTCGACTTCGTCCTTAATTTTTGCACACCAGTGTATGTTGCTGGAAAATAGCATTTTGCAACCGTTGAATGCAGGGCTGGACAACTATTTGCAGAACTTAACTCACGTATTGTCAAGCCGTTATTGTGCAACTTGTACATATTAGAGGTATTCGACTACCTATGACGATGGCGTCGCAAAACATGAAGTAGAACTATCGAGCAGTGGAACATTTGCAGCAGGACTGGACTTGTCTCTGCCTTCAGACTCTTACTCCACGACTGTCATTAGTGAAGGAAAGCTAAATGTGTCACTGTATACTGCCCTGTGACATTCAGTAATCTAGAAGGCTTTGTCCTGACATTATTACAATCGCTAACGTCGGTGTCTTTAAATAAACGGCAGTCTTTCTAAAGGGCGGTATGAATACAAGCCGCTTTCTACCAGTTGTCTTCAAACTGTTCTTGCTGACATTGCAACATCCAAAACTCCTTGCACATTTTGCATAATGTTGGCAACTGTGCTTTGTGGGGCAGTCAGTGCATACCTTCGAGAGCGTTAGCCAAGCATTACTGTACATCCACTGTGCATGCAGTGAATAAAGAACGCTAAAGATAAAGGCCAAGTATTTGAGACAGGTCGCAACTACTTAACTAAGAACCAAAGGCAGTTTGAAGGACGGAAAAAAGGTAAAAAGTCCTTACTTACGTACTTACCACCAACTGAGTTGCTGTACCACCTGTTATATGACTATCAGCATTTGTACTCAATTGGTGGAGCGTTCTATTGTCGCTAAGCCTAGCCAAAAATCGCTATAGAATATTAAAATTTGTAGCGGAATTTATAAAGTTATTTCGGAAGATAGGTATTTGTGACCTGTATGAAAGAG
>KK121901.1:110734-155869 GCA_000611955.2 Stegodyphus mimosarum | reverse complement strand
AGATTTTGACTGTGCTGAATGACTTTTTTTAGGTTGCTTTTAGATTTTCGCAGTTCATTGCCAGGTAGTCTCTGAGAGTTTTAAGTTTGTTTCGTAGTAGTTTACATTTTTGGAGTTGTTTCAGCCACACCTGGCCATTTTAAGCTGTCTTCAGCCGGAAATGTAGGTCTTTGATGGTTTCCCACTCGAACATATAGTGATCGATGGTACCTGTTGAGCCGCATATGCATGAGTCTGTGTGGTGCAATCCGAAGCAAACAGATCGGCTGCAAAAGAGCCATGCCCCGTCAGTAAATATGTCATTACTCTGCCTGTAGTGGTTAATTCCCTTGAAGGCACCGGGAGGAAGTTCTGATGCGGGCCAACCGAACGCCCAGCGGGTACAGTAGTGCGGCGGAGCAATACCTGTAAACGTCACTGACGAAGTTCTGGTGCTCCGTCCGTTTCCCTGCCCCTGTTCCTGCCTGTTAGCTCTTGTGTCCAGTTAGTTTTCCACAGAGACATAAGGTCCTATTCCAGTCTTGATTTAAGATGTGATAATGGAATTGGCAGAGAGATGGCTGGAGCAAGTTGTCCATTTGCACTATCTCTTGCCAGTTTGTCAGCTGCTACATTGCCAACTGTGCCCACATGGGCGCGAGTCCAGTGAAGCTTGTGACGGGGTTTCACTGGGAAATAGGATAGTAAGTGTTGAATTTCTCTTACTAGTGGCGAGCGGCTCAGTCCGATTATTGCCTGTAAGCTTGAAGCACTGTCGGAAATTATATCGCTTTTTTCTTGTTGTTTATTGGCAAATTTCATAGCTTCTCTAATGGCAAACATGGAACACCCTGGAAGGTAAAAGATCCTCACAAACAACTTCAAGAGGAAATGTGCACTGACGGGGAGGAGAAACTTGCAATGGAAAAGACCAAGGTCGCCATAGGATGAACCAGTGAGGAGTAAGTTTAAAAGAACCAGAAATCAGAAAACAAAGATGGACAGCATATGAGATTGCGAAGATCAGGAAGAAAGACAACAGTACGCATCACCAGAATACCACGAAGGTCATAGAAAATCGACTAAGATGAAGGACTGAACTGAAAACGGAAGAAGCCCAGAGATGATAAGGATGACAATCACCCTCGTAAAAGAATACGAATAAATAACCTTTATCCAACCTGGAGTAAGATTCTGGGGAAAAAATGGCCGAATACCACAAAGAAAAAAAAGAAAAGTAAAAATGTACGTTATTGTTTCCAATAGAAGTTTTACTTTATGTACCTGTATACGAAGTTTCGTTTTACCTCAACTAGGATATTTAGTTATTAAATACAGCTTAGAAGCTTTTTTGTTAAAGAATCACCTACTTTTTAAGAATTTATGTTTGTGTGTTAAATACGCTTATGCTAGTTTAGCTGAAAAGGCTGGAAGTAAGTAATAGAAAATTTTGGCGGTACTCAAGTCTTAATAATAACAACTAGTGTACCAGTTGACGCATTTTGTATGCAGAGTTAAAATTAAGTAAATACGATGCTTTAAACTTTAGTGTTTTAAAAACATTGTTAATGAATAATATGCATTAAGAATTAACGTATTATTGAGAGCATGAACTGCAGATGAAAATTAAAAGATAGTATATTGTAAATGAAATATTTAGAAGTTAGGCCTTCCAGTCTACACCAAAAAGTCAACTTTAAAGTTAAATTAAACTTAAATCTAGACCATTAGATATACATTTTGAAATCGAATGCTGTTAAGGTGTTTGATGTGTCTATATATTTTAACCACAAAGGAATTCCGCTAGTAGGAAGAATTTTCTAAAATACTTCAATATTACACATATGTTCACCTAACACAAACCTACAAAGTTGGATGAAAAAGATGTCAGTAGGATAAAAGTGAACTGTAAATGGTTATTCTTGTACGTATATACTGTATATGTCATTTTTCTCTGCTAAATTATTTTTTCCTCCAGAAATCTGGAAAGAGATGTGAGTCAATGAAAGCCTTGAAAAAAATATTCTTCGAAGGGCGTGAATTTCCATTTAAAAATTAACATTAAGTTAAATAAGGTTTCGTAAAGGTTGGCTCAATATTTAGGGTTTAAGCTTTCTTCCAAAGTTATTAAAATTTTGTTTTCTAACAGTTTAAATTCTGGCGGGGATGAATGTAGAGTATTTTATATTACTTAAACAATTCCCATGATTTACAACTTTTAGTATAATTCTGCTTTCTAGGTGCAACTTAGATGACTCATCAGGACGCAAATTAGATGATAAAGCATTTAAGCCGAGCGTTCTAAATGTTTTAGATATAGAATGTTTGGCGCCGCCAGCAATTTACGTTCTGTCTTTTCCAGGGAATATCCTGGCTTTAGCCATTCTGACAGCCGATGCTAAACACGAGCCATTAAAGTTTTGAGCCAATTTACATTAAGTCAATTTGAGTATAATACCTTGAATTTCAAAATTTCAGGTTATTTTATTTCACCTACCCACAAATGGCAGAATTTATGTGTACGCACGAGTTGTGCTTACTCTTCATTCAAATGGTTAATAAGTAGGATTATTTAAACGTTCGCAGGACCTTTGTCATAATATTTCATACACAGCGATAACTCGCTTGTCAGTGTAATGAGCTCTGAAGGACTTGGATTTAATTTTACACAGTAAAGATCCTAAAACTATTCTATATACTATATAAGGTTATAAATCTGAAAACATATCGCCCGATGTATTTAGAATCTGAAAGTAAAGACTAAATTAGTTTTTTGATTTACCAATGTAACTAACTATCTGATGAGTAATTAAAATAATCATAAAAATGTGAATATAATTATTTTGGTATTAACAAATTATCGTACGCATAACTGTATTGTGGGAATGTTTTTGCGCTGTTGGATACAACACGGAAAAGTTTGAAATTTTTAACATAATTTCTGATTTTTTGGCAAAAGAGCTACATTTTTTCCGATCATTAGGCGTATAATAATTGTTCGAAGTAAAAAATCTGATGTACGGAATATTAAAGAAGAGAATAAGAATAAAAATAAAGAAACATATGAGAATAAAGAAACTGAGCTCACTGAGCAGAGTAACAGAGTGGATATATTATATACTTTTGGTGCGGCCTATTGTAACCAAAGTAAGAGGTGCACATGTACAGAGGCTGTTCGCACATTTTTTAGACGAGTTTGGTAAGTGGTAATAAAAACTCGTTTGCTGCAAAAGAAATATTTGCAATTGTACTATGTTTTCAAAAGTCAAAATTATCGTCTGTGGCTTGAAAGTTTTGTTTTTATTGAAAATGGCGAATTTAACAAAGCAGTGGTTCGAAGGCTACATTGACGCTCTTTCCAAAGAGAAATATGCACTCCAAAAATGATGTGAGAGTCGTGGTTTTGTGATATCTAAAGCGTCGATAGGTAATATCATCAACAAGAGAGGGAAAAAATGTCAAATTGGAGCCTCAAGTGGAACAAAAATTCCAAACAAGTATCCAAGGAAAAAACGGACATCTTCGACTATTGCAAAGGCTCGTTGTTTAATGTTAAAAGAAAATCCCCCTAGTCAAAGGACAGTTGCAAAATCATTAAAATGCTCGGTGTTCACTGTAAACAAAATGATAAACGTCGATTTAAATCTTAAGAAAGCGAAAAAACGAAATGTACATCGTCTTCTTCCAAAGCATATCGCTCAACGCAGGACACGCTGCAGAATTCTATATGAGAAACACTTATCCAAAGAAAAATGGAAAACAGTTGTCACAATAGATGAAACATGGGTGTATTTAAATGATTGTAACAAAAAAAGAGCCATTTATTATCATAAAAGTTGAGAAAAAAGTTTAAGTACATGGTTTAAAGAATCGAAAGAAAGTTTTTCTAAGGGATTCATGATTGTTGCTGGTTTTTCTTATAATGGCAAGTTAAAAATAAAGAGAGTGCAAAAAAATGTCAAGATTAACTCCAAATACTATCAGGAACATATTTTATCGCCGATTTTTCTGAATGAAATACCATCGCTTTACCCACAGAGCCATCCATCTGTGAGACTCTCTCGAGACAAAGCTAGCAGTCCCATATCAAAATCCACTGTAAATTTCCTAAAAGAAATGGAACAAAAAACTGGTATCGGGGCCATACCCTTCACTGATATCCCTACTAAATCTTCCGATGTGTCACCTATGGATTTTTGTGCTTTCGGACTTTTAAAAACCGCATTATCCAAACGTTGTCCCAAAACCCTAACAGGACTCTGGAAAGCTGTTAGGGAGGAATGGGGTAGAATACCTCTTCTGACACTTCAAAAGGCATTATTATCCTGGAAATTGCGGTGTCGAAAGATAGTTCAGAATAAATGATATCAAATAGAACATTTAAAACACAAGAATTTTATGTAATTTAGTTTTGTGAATACAATATACATCGTCTATAAAATGTGCGAACAGCCTCTGTACATGTTATAACAGTCCCACATACAAAATTTCAACGTTCTGAGGCGATTCTTTTTTGAGTTATGCAAGCTACATACCTACATACGCACGTACATACACAGACGTTACGTAAAAAATCTCTTCAGAATACATTTTAAATCAGTTTTATAATTTTTTGATGGTGAAAGAGTCCTTTATTCTGTTCTTTCGTACAGATGTCAAGCAAAAACATCGTTAAACTGCATTCAATAGCCGTCAAAATGGATATTTACGTTAAAATATGATACCCGAAATTTTTCGCGATTACAATGCTGCCTTTTTATTTCGTACAAGAAAGTAAAAAGGGGTTATCGATGCTTGAAAAATTATTTTTAATGATAAAATAAACTTGATAATGTGTGAGAGATGAAAAAATAAAATAATAAAGATAGAAGGTGGTTTTACAAAATAAGATTTTATTTGAAACCTGTAAGCTTGTAAAATAATGAATGGACTGATAGGAGAAAACAATTTATTATACAGTTTAATGAGAACAAGGGGTTAAATAATTCTCTGTATAAAATTCATTTACAATTTTATATCAGAAATAACAGTAAAAGCTTCGGCGTGTAAATAAAGAAAGAAATCTATTAATTTAATTACATGGTCCGAAGTAGAAACCATTATCTTTATAAATTTGTAAAAGGCGCCCCAAGCTTGTGTTTATATATGATGCAAAATTGTAGAAGAGTTTTGTAAGATAATTATTTGACGTCCTGTTCATATTACTTTTTAGTCCAAAGGGATTTAGTCCCGAAGGACTATTACTTTCGTTTTGCGATTTTGCGTCGGAAACACAAAAACGGCGTATCACTTTTCAAATTGTTGCCACTAAATGTTATCGCTCTGCATTAAATTTTAAAAAATGAAAAATCTGCATAAATGTATGCATGTTTCTCGCATTGTGATAAAACCTAGAGCCATCGAATTTTGAATGACGTAATCCTACTGCGAATATGGGCATCTGGAAGCCCTAATTTTGAATTTGAAATTTGCTTTATTATCGATTTTATGTTTTGTAACATTTCAACGAATTTCTGATTAACAAACTAAATGATTTCAAAGCGAGCAATGGCAACACTGTACGGAAAAAAAAAAACATTTTTATCTCCAGCGCACGAGACTTACGGAAATTCTAAAGATATGTTCATTTTAAAATGATTTTGCGATACTGATTTTGAACTGAATTTTATGGTTTGAGTACGTAGTACATGATATTTAATAAAAAAAGGTAGCACACGAAACGTTAAAAAAACGCGCCTTTGGACGTAATTTAAAATCTGAAATCTTTCAGATTTTTTGCTATTTTTTTTTCCTTTCAGTTCGTTAATTATTTTATGAGTTTTAAACAAAAGTTTATTGTATAAAACTTTTTCTGTTTAATTTACACATGCAACTATATGTCAAGTATTTTAAAAAATATAATTTAAATAATATAATTTAAAAATTAATATTATAAAAAATATAATAATAAAAATTTGAATCTATTATTTTTTTACGAACAATCATACGTATAACTTTGTTATGGGTGTTTATATTTCTTACGTGAAGTGAGAGTATGTAGATAAGAGGCAAAGTTTAATCCCGTTAAAATTATATATGAAACAAAAGTTTCATTATTCTATTAAAAGTGTGCATTTATTCTAACTTCTAGTATCGGTCTAGAACACATGAATGGATACTACCATACTGAAGCACAAGTTGATGAATTAATACTTATGTTGATCTTATGTCTGGTTTCTGAATTTCGGAAATGAAGCTAAGTTTTCTTTTTTCCCCTAACATAAAATTTAACCACGCATGTGCATGGCATTTCCCATCTTTCTGAAAAAACCAGGAAAATAAGCATTGTGTTGTTTTTCTTCTTTCCAAAGTATCATGCGTAAATTTTCATTATTTTAGTTTTTATTTCTTTGGGGGAGATGAACATAAGTAACAAGAATTTTCATTTTGGTGTGGCCAACATTATTATGCATTCAAAAACTTACCTTCTTCTTGAAGATATAAGAGGGGAAAAAACAAAATGAGGGGAAAAAAACTGCAGCCCATTCATCATCCGCTGTCTCTTCATCTTTCTTTCTGGACAGCCAAATCTGCACTCATAGTCTCTGACAGAGCGGGAAAATAGGAGAAACAAGTAACTGTTGCTAAGTTATTTCAAGCGACTTGCAATGCCATTAAGGCGATAGGGAAGATGAACGATTTAAAGAATTGTTGCCATTCTCCTAAATGAAAAACGATGTTTTGGGAGGAGTTAAAGGGGGGGATAGGTGGTAACTAATGTATGAATGGGTTTGATTTTTACACCATTAATCGCAGGCTCTGAGAACAGGAATTTTTTATTCTAAAAAATAAAGAAAAAAATCGTTGAAAGAATTTTTGGGTAGTTTATAAAGATTTTCATGAGTTGATGAATGTAATTGCGTGCTTTACCTTTGCGTGAATGAAGTGTGAAATGTTGATAGCATCTTTCTCTTTTGCTGCGTCAAAACATATTTTTCTTTTCAGTTATTCTTGCACGTATTTAATATTTATTCACATTTTTTAAGATGTCATTTGCGTCTGAAGTTGTTAAATACACCGTTAGTGAAGTCAATTTTAAATTTTCTTCTCTGCTTCCTCTGTATAACCAGTTACTAAATTTATTTTTACCAGGACTTTTTGTTAGTTCTGTTCAGTTTTGCTGTACGAAAGGTGTAGCAAATTATAATCGAAACGAATACAGAAACAAAGGTCTGTGTTTTTTACAAAAAATCATTTACTTCGTCTAAAGTTGCAATATTCTTCAAGAATTATTATCTCATTCTATAATCTTGATGAGTTTAATAACTGCTAGAATGTTTCAAAAAGGGGAACTAGGACCCCTTTTACTCAAACAGATATACAGGACGGTCATAAAATAATTTAGCTATGTATGAGCTCCTAGCGGTCCACCGCTCAACCAATCAAAATGCTCAGTTATTTAAAGGCATGCGCTCGAGGTTGTGATGATGTAAAGCACAGTTCTCACTATTACGGTTACAGTGAAAACACTTCGAAAGTTTCGTATGGCAATCCCCACTTTTTTCCTGTGCAAATTGATCAGCGCACTGAAAAACCATAAATGGCGTTGAAACGATACGCATATGATGAAAATTGTTGGCGTAAAACACTTGAAAAACAAACAGCATTACAAAGGATCAAAGCCAACACAACATAGAAGAGGGAAAATGATTTTTACTGGAATTCAAGTTTTCAACGTGCTCAGTTAGTAACGCACATAATGACGCATTGCACGCGAAACATCACAGGAGGAATCTGTATAACTTCACGTTTTACAGCATCTTTCAATTGTAACATATCTCGTGGATTTGATGCCTGCATCTCATGGATTTAATGCGTGCTTCAGCTAACTCTAGAACCAGAAATCCATCGGCGTGAGGTCGGTGATCGCGGTGGTCATGAAATTGCAAAGTTGCGAGAAATGACTTTTTCTCCAAAGTACTGTTGCAACACTTGTCGAACAAACGTGGCGACGGATGGAGGAGCACTATCTTGCATCTATACAATGTCATGAGCGATATTTTGCTGCTGCAATCATGAAATTACGTAATTTTGCAACATTGTTACATACCGAGCACTTGTGATGCCTGTGGAAATGATTTTTCGAAGCAGTAAGGACCAAGAACGGACGTACTTGTGCTGCCTCACCACAGAGTCACTTTAGGAGCTTGGTGTAAAGGCACTGGTACCACATCGTGAGGATTTTCGTCAGCCCAGTGAATGCAGTTCTTGGATTTTATGTTCCCAGTTAAGGAGAAAGGCATCTTGTCCGTCCATAGTATACACAGCGGATAAGGAAATAATTTGCAAAGTCCATCACAAGTTATTGCTCGTTCCAGCATTGCAACATCTGCACGCGCTGGAATCGATAAGGAAACATCCGCAGAATAGACTGCAGAAACTTTAGGACTGTAGTTTTCTGTACATTCAAACTGCGGACAACACTTCTTACAGTATGAATGCGCCTGTAGTAATCGTATCATGCACTTTCGCAATAACGTGGAACACATGATCTTCTGTTTTGCTGTTTATCACATACGCATCGAGTTTCTATATTTTTTTTACCAAACCGCGTACATTTTTAAGGAATATGGGTGTCATTGATTTCGCCGATAAACTCACACTGCTTTGGAAGCATTTCCACTGTTCAGATAAAACAGCTTTATCAATTCACCGAATTGTTTCCCTGTAAGCATCATCATGTTAGCATGTTCGAAGACCTGATTGAAAAAACAATCTTCCCACACTACTCATTAAAGGTTTTCCGCAAGCAATACTTTGACCATGGTGTTCTGCGATTAGTACATCTACTGTCTATCCCTGCAAATTAGGCAAGTGCGTTAGTGCACCTTCTCTCTTGTTTTGTCACTGACCCTTTACAGTGGTTTTCTTTTCAAATGTTTAACGCCGACAATTTTCGTTAGATGTGTATCGTTCCAATACATTAATTGTTTTGCAGTGCGCTGATCAATTTGGGACAAAAAAGGCGAGCGTTGTCATTCGAAAATTTTCCCATTGTAACCTTGAGAGCTCTATTGTTCTATATCATTAAAATCTCGAGCATACACTTTCATATAACAATATCTGAAATTTCGTTTCCATTGGTTTAACGAATAGGCCTCTAGGAGTTCATTTTTTGCAAGTGTTTTTATGTATTTGTGATGCCTGAGAACAAGAAAATATTTCAATTCAATATGTTTGACAATACAGCCTAACTGACTCTTTTAGTAAGAAATATCGATTTAATCAAAATGCATGGGTCAGTTTAATCAAAATCAATGGGTAGAAATACAAAAAAGGAAACGCCAAATTTGTAATATACGCTTTCGCTTTAACTAGATTTCGAATACAGGAAAAGGCAAATACTTTTTGACATTTGAAATCGATTTTATTAGTTCTTATTTTATACATACTTCTTCTGTAAATGCAGCTTTCCTTTTTAGTTACGTTTTTAGCTCAAAGATGTGACACTAAGAAATTATAAAATTTTAAATGTTTACTTTGACATCAAAATGGTAACTCCAAAAACTTCCTTAAGTGAATAAATATAACAAGTACAGATGCGACCCAAGTGCAAAGTTAAATACACAAGAGCGATGTATGGTCTTATGATCAATAATTTATGTTACGATCATGTGGTGTGGCAGTGTGAAATACGATCCATCGTAAGTTGGGCATAGGATGCCATTTGAATAATATTTCTATTCTAAATGCTTCAGTTGTGTACTACTGGTTATTAAAGTTTCTATACTTCGAAGAGAGAGAGAAACAAGCCTAGATTTTGCTCCAACGGGAGAATGCGCTGTGGTTTACAGATGATTAGCATTTACCACCATGTTCACATTAAAGGCAAGAGTAAGTATAAGCTTAGTATAGTGTAAAAAGGCAGACTGAAAATGCTGATATTTTATTCCACGATTGCGTTTACTCTAAAGCGGTGTTAGGGTTGCCAGAAAATGGCAGAGAAAGGTAGAGTTGCCGTATTTGGCGCTAAATCACCCATTTGGAGATATTTGGCGATATACCTTAGATGGAACGCGAACATTGTAGAACGCATTTTCAGCAGTTTTCTCGAAAATATTCTTGAAGTTAGGTTAAAGCTATATATAACCTGCTTGTAAGGGTCGAAAGTAGTATCACTAGCTCATAAATTAGCTTGAGAGCGATCGACCGAGTCGGCAGCCATACTTTAGTGCTTTGCCGTGAAGCTGTTGTGGCTTAAAGGCTGTGTTGCTGATTGTTTTAACGTGTTTGCCGTAGTTTTTCGACAAGTGTAAACGTGTCTTTGGAACTGCCCTGTGTAATAGTGCTTACCGGTGAATAAATTGTGCTTTGAATCTTCTTCAAGTGTTATTATCAATTACTCCAAATCCATGAACCCGTAGAAACGCAACAATATATACTCGTAAACAAATATAAACCATGGTGAGAAATCTTAATGCAGGTAATTTCATTAAGGCGGCAAAATATCACATATAGCTTAGTATCTCCTCTGCGCAATCTAATTTGGAAGCGTGTTGTTTCTGTCCATTCTTAAGTGAGAGTATGCAGGTATCATGCTTTAACTCGAGATTTCTCAATCTTTCTATCAAATTTGGAGCTTAATATCCATGAATATTCAAATACTATTAGATTAAAAAAGCTACTGTCTTGCGGGGGAAAAAAGATCAGCGTGAACGGAAATATGTGAAATATTAAAAATGTGCCATCAAGTAGAACGGCTGATTAGAGAGAAGATGATAAAATATCAAAAGGAGAAAATAAAGAAATATAGACAAAATAATCCGCCAAAATGAAGTAGAAAGAAAACATAATATTGTCCTATTTATGAGTATGTGTCAGATGCTACTGAACAATGACTGGCACTAACAAGCTACGCTCCTCTTTATTGCTGTCAGGAACGTACTCAACCAGCAAATGACACATCCCTACTTTTCTTCGTTCTACTGTTTCTTTCTCCTGTGTTGATGCTTAAATCAGAAGAGAAAATGAAATTTCCATCTGTCTAGCTGTTTTCATTCAAACATTCAAATCCAACTGCTTTTGATAATGGTACACAAAAAAATAAATTTAAATATTGCCTATAAAATACTGAGAAAAAGAGTTCCAATAGAGCATGCTCACTCACTAGTTAAGTTAGGCTTTATTTTCGAAAGCAGTAAGGGGGATATAAAGCTACATTGTACGCTTGGTAAAGTTTTAAAAACTTATACGCTAAATAAATCCTTCATGGCTGTCATATTTATTTGCCTATGAGAGGCCACCGATCGGTGATTTTCAAAGCATTATTTATTTGAAATTTACGGAAAATCTAGAACTGCAGTGAATAAAAAATTTTCTTAAATTAAATAAAATTATTAATTTATGAATCGATATCTCTTTATAATAGCATACACTGCCTTACACACAAAGTGACCGATTTCAGAGGGTAATACTCCAAAATATCCAATATTATACTTATCTACGCTTGAGCAGAAAGCACTTCTCAGGTTATGTTCGATAATAACAAGGCTCTGCCCTGTGTCTAGACCTGAGTTTTGATAAATTTCTTTAAAATTATAAAAATAAACAAATCAATCCACATAGCTGTTAATTTCCGTAAATATTTTCGTGAATTCATTTGATTGCATAATGGTTTTTATGTAGTATTGGAATATTGTGAATTGTTTTACTTATATATTTGTTTGCTAGTTTCAGGGTTTATTTTGTGTTTAATTGAATTTTTGGCCACATGTTTTGTAAATAAGTGTTTATTTCCTATATATAACTGTAGATCTTTCATTTCTGAGTCTGAGTTTTTTATGAATAATGTAATCGTTATCTTTATTGATAATTCTGAAGAGAGAATCTCATTTCTTATCAGCCACGATTTTCATATCGCATATCCCTTGCTATTAGAATATATCCCTTGCTTTATCCCTTGATGTTACAATTAAAATTAATGACAAACTTTTGGACTTCATTGAGATAGTTTTACGCAGTTGATTGTTTTATATCTAACGTTGACTTGACAACTCCTGAAGGTTAAGTTTGGATTGGGTTCCATTAAGAAATTTGAAACTTCATTTTCATGTACAGATCTCAAAATACGTCAAACTTCGTTTCATCTAATTTTTCAAAAGAATGTTCATATTATTTATTTTTAAAATATATAATAGTAGGCATTAAGATTGACATCAGTAAAATAACCTATTTTGACAGACAAGCCAATGTAGTCATGCTTTTATGATGACAGTTTAGTACAATAAACACACCGAGCTGTTCAGCAAATCTGAAGAGAAAAAATCTGATGTGTACACCACATGACTTCCTTGTACGAAATATTAAATTATACGCAATTTTCCTGCATTTCATTTAAACATATTGAATTCACAGTTAACGAATTTTGAATCTACTTCGTCGATAGCGCATAAACCACAATAGAATAAATGCACTCTTTAAAGTTCACTATATTTATTTACCATGGCGACACTTTGGCGCTACGTTCACATAATAGCGTTAGATCTCATTCATTTTATCACTCAAAATGCACAAAATTTATGTATATCATCTTATAAAGTTCTACTGTCTATCTTTTGCGTGAGATCTGTAGAATAGTGACTGCACAGGAGAAGGTTTAAAACTACCTTTTATTATACTCTTTAAATTATTTACAATGCGTCAACTTACTACGGGTCTGCTAGGGTGGTAACTGAAATAGTAGAATCAAAACTCAAGAATTAAAGATATTCACATGTAGTAGAATTAAACTGCAGGGCTCAGACAATCCTGTATCCTACAGCGCGTAGATGAGTTTAGTGGCAGCAAGATAATAGCTGCTAAGCCACGCCTAACCAGCAATAAATGCTAAGCCGAAGCTTGCGTTACAAATACGCACAGAGTTTTCCCAAACTCTCTTAACTTTCCCTTCTAAAACTCGGAACCGAAAAGGATCTGAAAATAAAATTAGCATCCGACATTAAAAATCATTATTTTTTATTGATAAGTAATTTCAACATGTATTATGAAAAAGAAAATTGGGTTAAAAATCCATTTTGTTCAAATGTACCTGAAATGTTATCTCGTGAAGAAAACGAACAGTCGATAGCAATTTCCTGTGATTAAAATCTGACTGAAGATTTCAAAACTAACACACTTGCTAACTTTTGACTGAATCTAAAAAAAGAATTCAAAGCCAAAGGTAAAGTATCATTAAATAAAGCTGTCATTCAAATAAAGCTATCATCTAAAGGCATTTCAAATAAAGTTATTCAATTTCTGTTGCCTTTTTGCACGATCTATTTGTGTACACAAGGATTTTCTTCCGTGTTATATTTGAAAAATAAATACAGAACAAAATTAAAAGTGGATCCTAATTTATGGTTAAACTACGTGAAATAAGACGAGACTTAAAGAAATTGATATCTCTTTAAATGGGCCCAAATTTCACATTACATTTTAGAATTACAGTGTTATAACTTAAATTTTGTTAATTAAAATGGTTACCAATTTTCAATCTAATACTTTTTATGTGTACATATTTAATACAAATAGGCAATAGGTTGTGCAAAAGGCTATATATATATATATATATATATATAGCTATAAATTTTCTTTAAGAAAGACGTAAAAGTGTAATTTAAATGCATGTTTACGGTATCTTTCCATGAAGGTCCTATGCATCTCGAATAAAGTTGCACCCTAAGGTAGTACAAGTAAATATTTAACAATATTGAAAGCATTTCAAAAAAAATATATATAAATAAAAAATAAATTGATCTCCTCAGTTTAACGCTTCAAACAGACGTTAGCAAGGGAAAAGTGTTTTGAAGCCCAAAATCAAGTTGATCAATGAGTTCCGAATACAAGTTTTGTTCCTCTGAAACATTTGATATTCAGGACCATAAAATTTGAAATACATTTTCAATTTAGCAAATCTGTCAATGACTCTCAAGTGCTCAGACCATTTCCCGACTTGTCTGCGTAACCCTAAGACAGGAATATTAAAACTTAAACACAGATACTCAAAAAAATTAAGATTCAAAATACAAAATATATCGTAATATATAACCTAAAAAAGGGGCGGCTCGAATGCGTCCAAAATTAGCTTTAGTCCGAGACGATAAAACCAGAGAAAATTTGAAATTCAAAGTTGCAAAAAATGCTCAAATTAATTCCAAAAGCAGAAAAAAAATTGCTCAGTTTAATTTTAAAAGCAGAAACTTATAAAATACCCAAAGTAAAACCTCCCTAGATTAAACAAAATCAATTTAAGAAGTAAACAGTTAGAAACAAAGAGAGAAAAATTCCCGTAGGTCCGAAAAACTGCCAAGAAACTAAAAAGAAATAAACTAGTTCATTCTCTGAACATCTAAATTTGCAACTTAAGCAAACGAAAATTGAAAAACGTTCAAGAAAATGAAAAAAGAAACGTGCAAACATACCTTCAGCGATGGTGAGAAAATCGCAGAAAAATGTGGCCTGTTAGCTTTCGCGCTGGGCAAGTAATTCCAAAGAGGAGGAAAAGAGAAAAGCCTTGAAAAAACAAAACGTATTCTTGGCACTGAATGAGAGGGTTTTTATTGGAGATTTAAAGAAAGGGGATTGTAGGAGATATAAAGAATATATATATTAACTTCTTAATTTGATCTTTAAAGTTCTAATTAACTACTTTATTTAAACTAATTTTAAGGATTATATCATTTTTTATCTTCTGATGATTCTGAATTACTTTTTAATATTCTAAAATGTATACTTTTGTATCTGAGTTTGAAAATGAGAGTGTGGGGGTTATATCTTCTAAAGTAAGCATCTCGTTTAGTTGTCTTGTTAGAGAGCAACTTTAATTTTAACGATTATTTATTATTTGTTTTGTTTAACAGGATTCTTTTGGCATAAATGCACTAATATCTTTATTTTGATTGAATATTATTTGTGACTTTTAAGTCTTGTAATCATAGAAAAAATTTGATGCTTACTTGGAAGTAAGCAAAAAAAATTTGATGCTTACTTGGAAGTAAAACGAAACACTCTCTCTTAATTTAATTGTTGTTAATTGATGGTAGATTGGTTTATTCCCCTTGATAAGTCAATTAATCTGCGATCAATGACAGTAGCTACTTTTTCAATACTTAAAATTTTTACTTTTGATTTCGGCATTTTTGCGATTTAAGATTTTTCGTCGCAGATTTTGATGTTTTTAAAGCAAAGGAGGTTTAGAAAATACTAATTTAAAACATTAAAATTCTGACTAATTTTTTTTTTTCTTTCCGAATATAAGTTTATAATAGTAAGAATATAAGTCTTGGTTTTAAATAGAATTTCTGTTCTTTGGAGATGGTATATGGAAAGATTTCTTATTATAAATTATTATGAATTATTGATATACATAGATATATTAATATTTCTTTTAGGAAACTGAAAACTAATCATTGTAAAATTGTTTAGGTGCTACGCGTAGGTCAAAAGGTTGAGAACCACTGTTCTAGTCTGATCGCTCAAGTCATCAAATGAAGTACTATAACCTGCAGTGGCACAGCAACATGAACATCTAATCATTGCTCGTGGCGCCATCCCACGCCAAAACTACAAAGAAGGTTCTGCAGAACAACAAATAATTCTCTTATCCAAATACAGATGGCGACACCAAACAATGTAAGAAGATGACAGTGTCATTTCCTTGAATATATAAGAAAATATAACTAGACCTCTTGAGCACTCATGCAAAAAAAAAACTTCGGAGCATCCTCTTCCCCATGATTTAAACACTGCATTTTAAGGTGAATTTGAGTAAGAATTTCAGAAGCCTACTTTTTGAATAATAATATACTTTTTGATTATTCTATAATATTCATGATGGCTTCTGTAGGGCTTGCTTAACTGTTAAACAATATAAGCACGCACTTCAGGTGATAAGACGGTATACACGTAACAGTATTTTTTTTAACTAAAAGAATTGTGAATTGTCCCCTCTGTCATTTTCTTCGGTAAAAGTTTACAATTGGGTGCCTCTTGTTTTTTGGTGATTCTGTTTTGATGCCAAGATCGGCGCCAATAAGACACAATTTCAAGATGGCCGCTACACAAAACCAAAACAAGAAGTCAAAGAATTTCACAAACTCCGTGTCCATGTACACATCGACCTATTTTCACTTAAAAAAAACATCAGAGAATTGCACAAACTAGTTATTGCACATTTTGACTTTGTCCATGTGCACATCGATTTATTTTCAATTAAATAAATCAAGAAGCTAAAACCATGTTAAAACTCTCATGGTAAACAGAAATGGGGTTTCATCGCCACAACTGAACAAAATTTTTCGCCAAAACACAAGGGGCATCCAATTCTACACTACAGCCTTTTCTTCTTCTTTCCTCCCCCATAGGTCAAAAGTGTTTTAAGAAGGAGGAAATTTCATTCTCTGATCCTAGCCTGAATCTAATTTTCTTTCACTAATTGCCGCGTGAAATGAGCAACCCTGAACTTAGGGTATCAGATAATGCTAATCAAGCTTTGCTTTTTTTAGATATTCTTTTTCCCATAGCCTTTTCTTTTCACCGGGGTTATAAATAAATACAGCTGTCTCGGAAAGAAGCGTGTATGTTAAATATAGAATAAATGTAGAGAAGCCCTAGACTGACAGTAATTCTTTATAAAACTTCATCTGAACCAATCTAAAGGTTTATTTTTAGTTATTATCTTTTGGTGCTTAATTTTGTCAAGTTAATAAATAAGCGGTTAAGTTACAGAACGCCAGATAAGCTGAACAAAATAGCAAAATCAAAATATTTTTTTACTTTAGACTTATTTATTGGATTACAATGCTTGCTTATAAATATTTTTAAATGTTTTGGAATCTTAATCAGTTAAAACTGAACTACTTCCGATTACTAGGTGGCCAGATTTTCGGCTGTATTTACTACAATCAAATAATAACCTAGTTCCTCTTAATTTAGTTTACCATGCATTATAACATCTTGTTTTCCCTATTTTCAGAAATAAACTGGCGAGCGGCAGAAAAATAACTGTTTTCAGATATACCGGCAGCCAGAGCTGTAACTAGGGTTTTCAGCAATCGGGGATGGCTGAAGATTTTGCGCCACTTCCTGTGTGCCCTAAATTGAAAACATTTCATTCTAAAATTTCGAAACATTCACTTGCCACCCCCTGGATGTTGCGCCCGGAAACAGATGTCCTTCCTTGCCCCACCCTAGCTACGCTACTGTCGGCAGCACACACAACTAATGCTTCTTGCTTCAGGGTAATTCCTTTATCGGAATATATCCATGAGATTCCGAATATTGGAACCAAAATTTGAGATAATAATGATGCATCATCTGTGCTAGTTTCTATTTTTTTAAAGGGTAACTTTTTTTTAGTTCAGAAGGGATTAAATGTAGACATATTTTACGGTTTTAAGTTGAATACGAGACTATAGTTATAGTAAAAGAACTCAATAATCTTCGTTCTTGAAGTCTCAATAATAAGTCTAATTTGTATAAATAAATACATCATAAATAAACCAGACAGAAAGAAACCTAAAGTTTTTCTTACCTATCATATAGACAAGCTTGAGATTTGATAGTCATTACAGAAAAGATATCACATGATATAAGTAGTTTGGCTAATAAGTTAATCGCCATATACAGATCTACCAAAAATCAGTTTCTGCAACCGAAAAAAATTGCCATCTAATCCTTCTGATTACAAGTTAATATTTGAAAGCTGTCATAAATTAATACACTTGAAGTATAAAACCAGAGACTCCTTCAGAAAATTTAAATCTCTCTCTCTTTATATATATATTTTTTGAGAAATAAAAGGGGAGAACTTCGCTTAAAAGCATACATAAATAATTACTTAATCAAATTTTAAATGTTCTTAATATTTGTTTTTTATTTAATTTCCTCTAATTTTCAAAATTTTTCAATCACTTTCTTAAATGTTCTCCAAAGAGTTTCCTCTAATTTCTGTTACTCATGACACAGATGCAGGACAAGTGCTTACTTATACATATGTATGATATGCAAATTAAAATAAATTTCATAAAAATTTTGAATTCTCTGAACTGAATTTTACTGAAGATCTGCCAGAAATTATAATAACATTTTGCTTTCCTTTTCAAATAAAAAAGAGTTTCTAAATATTATTGAACAGTCCTTACTAAGAAATCAAAGGCATTACAAGCCAAAAATAAATTCAGTGCTCTAAAACTCAGCATAAAATATCCATTCAACGATCCAGTAACTTTCACTATAACTCAGAAATCAGTCTTGGAATGGATAGTGTAATACTTAACTAAATAGCATTAAGTAATAAAAATAAGAACAGTAAAGTCATGGTAAAATACCAACATTTACTTAGTCTTTCGTTCCAAACCTCCCGTACGAAGCAATCAGCTGTATAGAAGACACCTTCGAAAGGAATTTTCTCCCTCCTTACCACGTGCCTTCATACTGTAATTAGAAGCACATTCAGCTAGCATCAAGAGGTCCAAATTCCGAATTTTGGTGAGGGCATTGCTTATTTTTTATGTTTCCTGCTCCAAAATAAACCTAACAACTCTACACCCTCATGATGAATCAACTCAAATACACTGCTGGCCACCGTAAATGCAACACCCTGAAGGAAGCATGCAAAATAACATAAAATTTACAACATGCATTAGCGGAGGTGAGATATGCAATTGATTAGAATTTCAGCGCAGACGCACATCACGCGCGCCTGTGGCGTCACTTCAAAGCGCTATTTAAGGCTTGAAGTTTTCGATGATTTCAAGTTCAAGTTCGACAATTGCATTTTTCTTGCGGTTTTTTTCAAAAAAACGATCAATTATGCCTCGTGGTAAACATCGATCATCGTTTGATCAAGTATCCGAGTTCCACAAAGGAAGGATAGTGGCCTACCTAGAATGTGATTATCTTTCAGGGAAATCGGTAGTCGTGTTGGACGAAACCAAATAACTGTAATGCGGATATGTGACCGTTGGATGCAGGAGGGTACGACGGACCAACATGTTCGATCGCATCCACCTCAGTGCACTACTTCACGTGATGACAGGAACATTGTGCGCATGGCTGTGACGGATCGCTCAGTCACATCAAGAAACATAGCACAGCATATTCACTCTGTAACGTATCATCCAGTGTCTGCACGTACCAATCGACGCCGTTTACAACAAAGTGGTCTGTTTGCAAGACGTCCATTGCTTCGTCTACCCTTGACGCAGAACCACAGACGGCTCCGCCGCCAATGGTGCGATGAAAGAAGGATGTGAACGGCAGAATGGAATGAAATTGTCTTAACTGAAGAGTCACGCTTCTGCCTGCAACACCACGATGGTCGGATTCGAGTCTGGAGACACCGTGGAGAGAGGATGCTGAACAGCTACGTTATGCACCGCCACACTCTATTCCTGCACCGGGTATTATGGTATGGGGCGGTATTGGATATCACTCTCGCATTCCTCGAGTACGCATTGCCGGCACTTAAACACTACTTAGTTACAGCCAGCGCTACATCTCCGAGGTGTTGGAGCCAGTTGTCCTTCTTTACCTTCAGGACTTGCCCACAGCCATATTTCAAGAGGATAATACGCGACCACACGTGGCACGCATTGTCCAAGGGTTCTTCGTCAATCACCAGATTGAACTGCTTCCTTGGCCGGCTCTCTCTCCGGATCTTTCGCCGATAGAAAACATGTGGTCCATGGTTGCTGAACGATTGGCCCAGATTACATTCCAGGCTGCCACACCAGATCAACTTTGGCAACGTGAGGAAGCTACTTGGTCTGCTGTACCCCAAGAACACATTCAAAGTCACTTTGAATCAATGCCGAGGCGTGTGGCAGCGGTGATCTCCAACAATGGCGGCTACTCTGGTTACTGATTCTGGAAGGAACCACAATTCACAGAAGTCTATAAATTTAATCATTTGATACTTGGTCAAGATGTTATGTACTATATCTCTTGTCTTTCTTGGTGTTGCAATTTGGGTGGCCAGTAATGTATTATGTCAATTTTAAACTCTCTACTATTTTATTCTGTGTGTCTTATTTTAATGGGAAACAGAGTAAATCAAAGTTGTATGTTTTCCAAATGCACATCTTTTCAAATGACTTTTTTTGTTGTTGTTGTTCTAATATGTTTAAATATTTTTGTTCTAAAAAATTCTTACATTAGGAAAGGTAAATGAAAACTTTTATGCCTTATGGTTAATAATAACATCTTTCATTTATTTTTAGTCCAAAGGGATTTAGTCCGGAAGGACTATTACTTTCGTTTTGCGATTTTGCGTCGATTCACTCTGAATGCCCGTTTCACTTTTCAAATTGTTGCCACTAAATGTTATCGCTCTGCATTAAATTTTAAAAAATGAAAAATCTGCATAAATGTATGCATGTTTCTCGCATTGTGATAAAACCTAGAGCCATCGAATTTTGAATGACGTAATCCTACTGCGAATATGGGCATCTGGAAGCCCTAATTTTGAATTTGAAATTCGGTTTTTTATCGATTTTATGTTTTGTAACATTTCAACGAATTTCTGATTAACAAACTAAATGATTTCAAAGCGAGCAATGGCAACACTGTACGGAAAAAAAAACATTTTTATCTCCAGCGCACGAGACTTACGGAAATTCTAAAGATATGTTCATTTTAAAATGATTTTGCGATATTGATTTTGAACTGAATTTTATGGTTTGAGTACGTAGTACATGATATTTAATAAAAAAAAGGTAGCACACGAAACGTTAAAAAAACGCGCCTTTGAACGTAATTTAAAATCTGAAATCTTTCAGATTTTTTTTTCTAATGTTAATAGTACTTTGCTCAGTTAGAACAAAAGTACAAATCATTTGAAAATATCAAAATAAAATATCAACCTGAAACATCTGACAGAGCATTACAAATGTTTAGCTGAAACAAGAAAATTATATGAACACATTTTAGATTAAAATGTTTTATATTCAGTTAGCCAAAAGCAGAAAAACTTATCTTTGTTTATTTTATCAGCTTATAATTTATTTAACATGTTCAATGATAATTTCTTGAATTTTTATCAAAAATGTATATTGCTAAGTCAGTGAAAGATTTATAAAGTGGACAAAATACCAACTGCTGCCCTGAAATTTTATATTTGCTTGCTAAGTCAATGGAAAGCATTATAAGGAAAATATACTAATAAACATATATTAAACAATATAATATATTTTTATTATAAAGCACTTTGTAAACATAACAAAATTCAATAACAGATTTTAAAAAATCCTTTCACAAATCTTCATTTCAACCTCTTTCCTTGCAACAAGATTACACAAAAATTGTTCTGGAAATATGAATGCAATATAGTATGAAAAAGTGATTGTATATTACATTACAAAATAAATCACTTTCATTATAATGATTAATTAATCTGTAGGAACAAGAAGGACAAAATTAATTATGAACACTAAATATTATAATTTTTCTATTCTAATTATTTAGTAAATTCAATATCTACAATTCCAACAAATTTTTATTTATTAACTGAAAGCAATAACTCATTTTCTAACCGTCATAAAAGATGCATACTTCTAATCATAAAATTTTAAGATTTTGTTAAATATATCTCATACAAATAGTTATGTTATCAAGAGCTTTCACACAGCAAAAATATATATTGAACTACTTTCCACAAATATTCCAATTATAAATTATTTATTTTGATATGTCATAATTCCATTATTGCAACATTATATAAAAAAGTAATTACTGATAAACACAAAGCTAACAAAGAGTGTACCAAAAAACATATTTTTTATACATTTCTTCAGTCTTATGATAAAGTAAACAATTATATTAATTATAAAAATGCCAAAGAACATAATAATGTTTTTGCAATTAAATACATACTGAATATTTCATGAAAATATTATTACATTCTTTTCTTTTACTTTCTTCTTCCCTCCCCCAGTTTGAAAATTTCATCTTCTTTTCTTTAAGGCTCTGCTATTAATTCAACTTTTTCAGCAAAATCTAGAGAAATATTTTTCTTATACTTGACAACTTCAAAGACTAGATTCTGAACATAAAAATCTAAAGGATTATTATTTTTTCCATACACACGTTCTTCACATTCTACATTAAGGACTTATTGTAGAAAAGCAGCATGTTAACAAATATAATATAGTTCTATAAAATTTTCAGTTCATTTCAGTACACACTTTTTTCAATAAAAATTACACTAAATTTTTCACAAAATTCTTAGTCAAAAGTTATGGTTTTAGGAGCATCTTCAAATGCATAATATTTATGATCAATTGAATTTTCACCTAATTTCACAACCCTAAATCCAGATTTATCTGTTCCAAGCTGGCAACCTACAGCTGATGTAACAATTACCTCTAGATCTTTATAAAATCCTCCAGCATTTCGATGATAATGGCCACAAAATATTGCTCTAATATCTATAAGAAAAAAAATCATATGGAAATACTTATGTCATGATTAAGGAAAAACAATTAAATATATATTAGTATTCATTAATTATTCTAAACATGTAATATATATATTGCATGTTTCGAATAATTAATGGAAAACAATATGCATTTAATTCATATTAGTATAGCTTGTTCATTACATACATACATATACATAATGTTCCATAAACAATAAACATACACAGTCCAGTCACATTAATGTGACCACCACGTACTTTCCATGTCAGAGTTAAATAACCAATCACAGAAGGCAGGTGGCAGCACAGTGCAGTTGAGCGTATATAAAGGGTGTGTGAGGGCTTCGGAAAACATTTCAATCGTTGGCGTAATGCAGAAACGAAGCGATTTATCCGACTTCCAAAAGGGCATGATCATTGGCTTTCGGGCCAAGGGTGGAAGCATTTCCGAAACGGCTGAGTTTGTGAACTGTTCGCGTGCCGCCGTGGTAAAAGTGTACCGTGCATGGCAAAATGGGACTGTCCAAAATCAGCGACGTGGCAAATGTGGTGCACCACGGGCCATAGATGACAGAGGCGAACGACGGTTGCGGAGATGCGTTCGGGCAGATAGACGGGCTACCGTTGAGCAACTGACCACCAAAATGAACCAAGGGGCTACCAAAAGTGTCTCCCAAAGTACTATTCAGCGAACATTGCTGCGTCTGGGCCTCCGAAGCAGACGCCTGGTTCGTGCACCTATGCTGACTGCTGTTCATCGACGGCGAAGGCTAGAATTTGCACGCCAGTACAGCAGCTGGACGTCCACTGAGTGGCGACAGGTTGCGTTTTCGGATGAATCGCGTTTTATGCTCCATCGGACAGATGGACGTTGGCGTATAAGGCGTGAAACCTCTGAAAGGAACCACCCTGCAACCATTGCCGGAACGGTCCAAGCTGGAGGCGGGAGCATTATGGTCTGGGGAATGTTTTCCTGGCATTCTCTAGGTTCACTGATCATTGTGGAAGGCACAATGGATCAATACAAGTACGCATCTGTCCTTGCGGACCATGTTCACCCCTACATGCGCATTGTTTTTCCTCAGGATGATGGCATCTTCCAGCAGGACAATGCGAGGTGCCATACAGCTGCCAGTGTACGTGCGTGGTTCGAAGAGCACCAGGATGAGTTTACCGTCCTCCCCTGGCCAGCAAACTCACCTGACTTAAACCCAATCGAGCATCTGTGGGACCATCTCGATCGAGTTGTTCGCGCCATGGATCCTCAACCGCGTAATCTAGCGCAGCTGGCCACGGCATTAGAGTCGGCATGGCTCAACATCCCAGAGAACACCTTCAGGGACCTATGTGACTCTCTTCCTGCACGTCTCGCAGCAGTCCGCTCTGCGAAAGGTGGTTATTCTGGCTTTTGACAGATGGTCACATTAATGTGACTGGACTGTGTACATATACATACAAAATGTTTCATAAAAGTGGCTAAAGGTTTTACATCCTTATACATACCTTAGACATGCACTTTTAATAAGAATAATATACAAAGCTTTACAGCCTCATCACTTTGTAAAAATAAAATCAAAGACTTTGTAAAAATAAAATCAAACCTTTCATAATTTCTTCATGTCATGAAAATTCTGGTAGTTAAACACATTCATTACAAATTAATGGCTTAAAAGCAAAAATTCTGTACTTTTTAATGCAAAAGTCACAGAGTATAAATTTTCAGATAAATTCTCAAAATAATCATAAAGAAAAATAAATCATAGAGAAATTTCCTACATAGGCAAATAAACTCCTCAGATTATCAAAAACCTCAAACACATTTTATTGGTTATATCCAAAATAAATCAATAAAATGTGTTTATCACAGATCTAATTTTCAGGTATGACCTACTTCCAGAGACTATGCTTTTAATACATTTTAATACCCATCTTTTAAAAAATATGCTTAATTACAATTAGAATACATGACTGATTCCAAACAGATTTAGAACATTGAAAGTTTCCTCTTTTCCTAAATAATGATCTTTCAATCAGACAGGAATTTGGATAATTTTAAGTTCTGAAAAATTCAAATTAAGTTAGTTATTAATAAGTTAGTTAATTCAAATTAGTCTCAAAGAAGAAATGATTTCTGAAATACTTTCAATAATTCAAACTCTTGATGACTGATAACGCAATTGCTGTAGAATTGCGAACAATGCATTTCAAAGATTTATCAAATACCATTTTAAAATTTACTTTTAGTCAAAACCTTACACAACTTTTAGTTAAAAATTCAAGAAAAAACATTCAGGGCATATTACTTATTATCTTTCTAATGGGCAAATCAAGTGTCAGTCAAGTTACACAAATATCCCTTATTTTATGAAATTTTTAGGTCTCTACAATGTCAGTATCAACAATGTTACTTTCTCTTAAAGTATGTTGTACATTAGTAAAAGTATTTATGCAATGCTACATCCAGCAAATTTTTAATTAAAAATAACTTATCTAAGAATCAAAATTAAAAATTTAGTTTTGAAACAATTTACTTACTAGCTTCATAGAATTTTTCAAGCATTTTCGTTCGAAGTTCAGGTATGATATTAAAGTATTCCTTTTTCTCATCAGGGCACTTTAAAAACCAAGGAATATGTTGGAATATGATGACATGTTTATAATTCCCAGACTTTGCTTCTTCTAATTGTTTATCCAGCCAAGCTTCTTGTTCTTGTGCCAAATCTTGCACCTAGGATATAAAATATATGTTTTAAATGTAATTAGAGTACAAAGTCCATAATCTGTTTTTGTTGAAACTTCTGTGAATTCCAATTTAGAATTTTTCTGGATCAAAACAGACCACCAGTTTAAATCTTGTAAGATAACATGGAGAAATTATGATATTAAAAGTATGAAATAATAAAGCATTTATAACCTTAAGAGAATCAAAATTTACAAAAAATTCTCAATATATATTTATTCACTTTATTAAATACTTCTTCCTATGTAGGTTGTTTAAATTGTTTTTATTTTTTGTGCTAATACTTTCTCTTTATTTCTACAAACTGTCATAACTTCCTGCTCAGTTACAAAGTTCCATTTTTCAAATCCTGTAATTGCTGCGTCGAGGATTCCCACTAAATTGTCAATCAAAATGTTTTCATTCTCAACAATCTCTCTGCCACTTTCTTCACTATCAGTAGTGATACTTTCTGGATTCAGAACAACAATATAAATTTCATCATCTGTTAGTTGATTGTTGTTTGAGGCATTGCAATCATGATGAGAAATTTCTATTATGTAATCTTCATTTATTAACTTGTCTCTACATTTCTTCACAAATTCCATTAGATGGAAACTTTCACTCTTTGTTTGCAGTATCTGGAAACCTTCACATTTTTGGCTATATCATAAAGCTTACCCTCTGCTACACACTATTGGCGATGTATCACATGATTGATGACTACAGACATGCTGTTACACTAAATTCTGTCTTGCTTCTACAGTACATTGACAAATTTAAGCTTTAATTACATTGGTTTAATTAATTATTATATTAATGCCTATTTAACATACAAAGTTTGCCAGTATAAATGCATGCTTAGTTAAAATTTACGCATGCATTCATATTTTGAAACTTTTCGGAAGAAGCAATTCTGTGTTCATAAATAAATTATTCTAGTGATCATTTCTATTTGTCCCATGACATAAAGTGAAATACAGCATGATCTAAAAGTCACTGACAATACTTAGAGTCGTCAGAAAAGAACCACCAGAAAAAAGAAAAAAAAAGAAGTAAAGATAGCAAAGATTGCTAGAACAGAAATTCACTTAAATACAATATGTTTCTACTATACATACATTTCCATAACTAGATTTTAAATTTATTGTGGAAGTCTGAACCACTTTATACTATAAATGAGAGGATTATATGGATGTAAGATTGACACATAAGCAGGAGTAAAAAGCTAGGACTACTATGAAGAATAAACAGTAATATGTATTATACAGAATTAATATAATAGCTAAATGATTAAAGCAAAGAAAGAAAGAGCTAACTTTGTCAGAGGGAAAATACCTTCAAGGCTAATCTAAAGCATAAACATTAATAAACATTTCTCTACTTAAATTATTTTTAAATATAAAATCTTATATATGCTTCATTCTCATGCATAATAAAGGTTGTTTATAAAGTCCCAGACCCATTTTGATGTTTAATAACTCATAAAATAATAAAGATAGATTAAAATTAATAACACAAATGGTTAGATAGACTCAAAAAGTTTCATGACCCTTGTCAATGAACTTCCACGTGTGCCCCCTTCATCGCACGGAGAATATCAAGTCGATATTCAATTTCATGCCACATACCGGCAAGCATGTCGGCATCCACAGAGGCTATTGTGGTTGTAATTCTGGCTTTTAGGTCATCCATGTTCGGTACTCTCCTCCTGTAAATGTTGTCCTTTACAAATCCCCAAAGGAAAAAGTCCAGCGGTGTTATATCGGGTGATCTGGGCAGCCAAGGAATTGGACCTCCTCACCCAATCCATCTTCCTGTAAAATGGTCATTCAAAGAACTACGAACGATGGTACCCCAATGAGGTGGTGCACCATGTTGTTGCAAAAAGACATGTGGCTGAAGCTCTTCTAGTTGTGGAAATACGAAGTTTTCCAACATGTCTAAGTGTACGACTGATGAGACCGTCTTTTCTGTAAAATAGAAAGGCCCAATGACTCGGTCGTGCATTAGTCCACACCACATATTTACCTTTGGGGAATCCCTTTGTGTCTCACGGTATTCATGGGGGTCTTAAGATCCCCATATGCGCACATTAAAAACAAAAGAGAGAAACATGCAATTAATAAGCAGATGATATTTAGAAAAGTACAGATATTTAGACTGAAAAATGAAATTATTTGAAATTAACCACACGCACAGACGATATTTACAAAAGTAAAGATATTCACACCTGAAAAGGAAAATATATAAGTTATTCCATCAATAAATGCCATAAGTTTGTTTATATCTTCATTATTTTATGAGTTATTAAACATCAAAATGGGTCCGGAACTTTATAAACACCCTGTATTTAAAATCATTCTTCTAATTATAAACATCATTCAGATAGTAACAGTTCAAACAGAATTTTTCAAAGAAAGTGCTTTTTAAATAAGATAAATATACAAATGCACACTTATTAAAAAAAACTGGAAATTTCATGTTAAAGCAGCAATAAATTTAGCTGGCAAAACTATCATATTTAAATCTCCAAATCTGTTATGTGCAAATTCTATATGTCACAAAAGGATTATTGTGATGGTTCTTTTAATGAGGAAGTAAGAAAAATTTAATACAAATCAGAAATCTCTTTAAAGATTCAAACTTTTAAGTTTGCTTCAATTTAAAATTCAAGAATCTAATATTATTACACATTCAAAATATATTGTCACTGTTGCACCAATTAATCATGCATAAAAAAAATTCTGTTCAGAAGTTACAAAAAAGACAGAAGAGCTTTACATGCATTTTTGTCTAAATTGTATGTAATATGATACACAAACTACTAATACTGTAATAACAACATTATTCCTTTTTTAATATACGCTTAATATAACACTGAAATTTATAATTTCATTGTAAAAGGAAGCACAAAATTATACAATGCATTATATTTAGCATCAGGCTAAAAAAAAAAATCTATATTCAATAAGGCCCAAATGCGGTTTAGGGCACTGCTTGGCGGCGATTGTTTTTGAATGAGCAATAAACGCGCCAACATGGGTAACTCCGTATATCCGCGAAGATGGCTGACTGGGTATTTTGAAGCTACGGAAACATGTAGTTTTCGCGCATGCGCGTTTCCTATTTTATAGAGAACGGTTTTATTGGTAATGTGAGATGACGTAGCGGTTTATTCGAAATTCTGACGTGTTAATTTAAGTAGTTATTTCAGTTGTCGTTGTATTTTGTGTGTTGAGTGTTGGCTATTTTCGTTCCGTATATTTCGCGAAATACCAAGCCGCTATGGATTTAGCTGTGATGCTGAGAGAGGTGAGTGAATGTACATGTACATTTATTACTTTATTGGAAGTGCAAGTTGCTTAATTTTTATATTTTGTTGCCTTTTATTGAAATAATTTGTATCAGCTGAAGAACAGAACGCTGGTATCGTTTGCAATTTATTTTATTTTGTTGATTTGTGCACATTGCCTACATTGTGCAATTCGCTGATGTTTTTTTTAAGTTAAAACGGAACGCTGTGCACATGGCATTTTCTTGTAATTTATTTTCGTTAATTTAGCTTATTTTGTTCATTTGTGTACGTTGCGTATATTGTGCAATTCGCTGAAGTTTTTTTTAAGTGTAAAAGGAACGCTGTGCACATGGCATTTTCTTGTAATTTATTTAGTTATTCTAGCTTATTTTGTTTATTTGTGTGCATTGCCTACATTGTGCAATTCTCAGATTTTTTTTTAAGTTAAAACGGAACGGTGTGTACATGGTATCGTTTGTAATTTTAATGCCCTTTTAAAAAAAATTCCTTCTTTCTGGGATGCCATTTTGGTTACGTTTTCGCGGAGCGTGTTGGGAAGGTTATGTAACGCATAAAATGTGTAAGTATTACAACATAAAATGTAAATAATTAATTTAAAGGTAACTGACGAATATTTTAATGATCGTAATGTTCGTTTTGCATATTATTTTATTATATTTTTGTGGCAATAGTTTCCATACTAATTTATGGTTTAGAATTGTATGTTTTGTTTACAATAGGTTTTCGCGGAGCGTGTCGGGAAGGTTGCAATGAATTGCAAAGACGTTTCGCAGAAACGCGC
Source organism: Stegodyphus mimosarum (assembly GCA_000611955.2). NCBI lineage: Eukaryota > Metazoa > Arthropoda > Arachnida > Araneae > Eresidae > Stegodyphus > Stegodyphus mimosarum. The sequence goes on along the minus strand of KK121901.1, from coordinate 126,636 downwards.
CGAATTGGCGATTTTCAAAAAATCGCCAAGCAGTGCCGTAAACCGCATTTTCACCTTCAATAATAAGGATTATCTGTGAATTTTTTCAAACTCACCAAACTAGGATCTTCAAAGAACTGTGAATTAAGTACTATGAACATTACACCTTCAGAGTAAAAGGTAAAATAATCATCACCAAATTTGTTCTGATAACTTTGTACAGTTGCTGGAGTTGGTGTGTTACCTATGTCATGATTTCCACATACACATACCAAAGGGATATCAGGATGTAATTCTTTAAAAACACGAATGAAATCTTCCTCCTGCCCAGCACGATACTTAGTCCCTAAAGTGGTAGAAATATTTGTTCCTTTAAAACATTAGCTTTAAAAAAATTGTAATAAACTTTTAAATGTCATCTAATATTTAAAATCATTTTTAAAATGAAAGCTCACAAGCCAGTTATTTAGAATATTAATATCTAACAGTTATAGTTTTATTAAAAGAAATATCAGGTTTCCAATGAAAATCCTAAAACATAAAGAGCTTTGTACAGCTGCTGGAGCTACCTTTTTATCTAAATGCAAACACATACAACATTACATATGTAGGTGCATGTGATTTGATAAAAAATAAATTTTTATCACACTTTTATTGCTCTAGAATATCCTGCATTATGTTTGCTCAAATAATGTAGTTCTACAGTGTTTTTTAAACCAAAAAATTTGAATTCTATATGAGAAAGCTATTTCAAAATACATAGGAACTAACGGTTATTGAAATTAAAGTACTTATATATTTATTAAAATAAACAGATACAATATAAAAATATCACCAAAGTGCATTTCATTCAGAATGTTCCAAAACAACATTTCACATTCTTCAAATTTAATTTTACTTTTCCCTTCAAAATATATCTAAGAGCTACAATAAAACACTAGAAGAAAATTACTGCAATGCATAATGATAGAATATTTTTCATTGGATGTTAAGAGATTTTAAAATATATTGCTTGTTAGAACGTCAGTTATTTGCACTTCAAACATCCAGAATTTAGTTAATCTAGTTGATTTATTTACCTTTTTAACTTTTCACTAATTTAAATAATATAAGTAGTTAACACACTGCAGTACATGTTTTTAAGAAAGTCAAGATGAGAGTACAAAAGGTAGACTGATTACAATGCATAACCTACAAAATAAATATCACATAAATATTCATAGAAAGCAATTGTATCCTACATAAAAGCCTACTATTCTCTGTTTACTCCATTAGTCATTGCTGAAGTATAACAAGTGTTCATTTTCTAAATAAATAAACAAACGTAGTGGTGTTACAGCAATTCTCTTCTCTAAAAGTAATTTTTATCTTGCAGTGTGCAGCAAAACTGCAATCAGTTATTTCTACTGGTCATAGAAATGAACAAAAAAAAATTAATATCATTGATTAACATCTTACAACATTTCACAATTTGGTAACAGAACCTTTCTGAAGTGGCATCATTAATGAGAAAGTACCAATAATAATTGCAGTCTTCAACTGGAGCTTTACACATAATTTTGTTAATAATAATTTTTGCTCCAAAAATATGCATATTTTTAGTGAACTCCTTTATTGATTTCAAAAAGTAAAACAAGTCAAAGTCCCCAAATGAATATACAATGCACTCTCGATTATCTGGGTGCGAACTATTTGTGTGTGGCTGTGGTTATGCACACAATACTCATGAAAAATATGAGATTGTATAAAAAACAAACAAATGCAAGTCCAAGCATGATTCCGAATATAGAAATCAGAGATTTATCTAATTGTGAAGTAATATCAAAGCAAAAAATTGCATGATAAAAATTTGAAAATGTAAAATTCTTTGAAACAGTTGACTGAGAAAACATCAAGGAATAGTTCGATGGCAATTTGACTTGAACCGGGCTTTCAATCCTTGAAGGATGTGGATATTGTTTCAAATGACACAAGATCAGAAGAGACAGAGAGTGCCACTGAAAATACAAGTAGGTACTGACAATTACATTAGCCCAGAAAGTGGGTTTTTGATCTATTGCAATAAATTACATATTCTATCTGTTGAGAAAATATGTAATATTTATAAAAATGAATTAATAAAATAAACAATAGGCCTTACATTAAAAAGGAAATAATAATATGGAAATGTGTTCTGTAATAAGAGGCTCTGCATATGCTGTTACAGCATCACATGAGTCAATGCTTGCAAATTCGAAAAAGTTGCAATTCTTGGAATTATTACGAGCTTTTTTTGTGAAGTTTAGTAGAGCATTGTTCTCCCATAACATAGATTCTCTCCTCGACAGAAAACTTGGTGCCTAAAGGATGCAAGACTCTGGCATCACACTTCGAATTCAAGCCCCTAGATGTCACCACAAGCTATTCTTCGCTAGAATATCGAAAGCACTGAACATCTGCAAACAATAAATCAACAACTGTTCCAAAGATGCCACACTGTAAAAATATAAGGTACATGTATATATCTAAGTTACAAATTTTCACATGAAGAAACTTAGTACGAATCACAAAGAGTTAACTATTTAAACAAATCAATCCAAAATTACTATCATAGCAATTATTCAAAAATTAACACTGAAAAGTATAAACATGTAACATCTGTTTTGAAAGAGCCAAGACCAAGAAAGACCAAGAAAATCAGGGTAAAACAATGAATGACATAAAGTTTTAGAACTGCATGTGAAAAAAAAAAAAAAAAACACAAACTAAAAAGTCACATCAAAATGAAAATGAAGTCTAATCAAATCATTCAAATCATTTTAAATGGAATTCAAACATAAATCAAACTTACCTGGCATTGCATCTATAAGGTCCCCACATACTATGAAAAAACGTGGTCTAGGGGACATAGCATTAATTGCTTCGATGGCTTCCTTCGCTAAGTCTATTTCTTTATCCCAAGTAGGATTGGGAAGATGTTTAATATAAGTGTCAATCATGCCAAATTGAGTGTCAGCTCCTTGAATGAAATAAAATGGACCTCTCCATACTTTATTTTGCTCTAAACAAAAGAAAAATTGTTGATTTAGAATTCTATCACAAAAATGAATATTAAAATCAATATACCACTTTTTGGTATTAAAATCTTGCTAAATTACATCATAATCTAAATTACAAATAAAATACATCATAATCAATAAAACATATAGAATAGTAATTCTATGTGAGACACAGTTGTCATAAAATTACTTGTTTAATATAGGTCACATTCTGAAGCTGCTGCTAGAAAAATATGAAATTAGTGGTACTTACATATTAGCCCATCAACCATGAAAACTTTTGCCAGGCAATGTGCACCAGTTGTGAATAAAGGTGATATAACAATACACTTATAACAGTTAGCTTTTGTTTGATGTAACATAGTTGATTCTTGATAAGCTAATTTCATTTTTATGAACAAGGCTATAAATTAACTATTATTACTGCATTTTTCCTCTGCATTTTGAAAAAAGAAATTATTAAAATTTGGGACTTGCCTCCAACAGAGCAGCAAGCAGAGAATTATTTTTAAACTTATGGGATCCTACTATTAAAAAAAAGTATGTATTTATGAACATGACTAGGTCAGCTATATATAGGCAATAAAACAATAATAGATTGGAACGATGGAACGATTGCTGTGGAAAGTTTGTACTCGCAGCATCCTAGACACAGCTTCCAATAAACAACCTTAATAAACAGTAGAAATCAAAGGAAACTTTATCTGAAGTTCAAAAACCAAGTGGATTGGATTTGATTGCTTATTAAAAAAAAAAAGAGGCCTCAATTCCATTCAGAATTCCACAAGAACAATTAGCACAAGCACAACTTTGGTGGGATTTCTACCAAATTTTTTAGTTCTTTCATGATCAACAGGATAATATGTAAGTACAAAATTAGTTCAGTGTTATTATGAAAATCTTCTTGGAATTTGAATAAAATATCAGAGAAAAAATTAAATATTAGGAAAAAATTCCTCTAACGTTTTGTCAATTACACGTAAGAAAGAGAGAACGGTACTTTGGTATTTTCGCAACCACCTTGGTAGAAGTCGCCAAACTGTGGCAACCATACGCATAGCAATTCTTCAAGTAACTAAACTGGTAATTGTAAGTTTGAATAAGCAACATCACCATTTTTGTACATTTTGTATTTTGGTTGTATTAAACTCTAAAGGCAAATTGCGATATTTTTGGTCTTAAGTTGAATTTTGGGTTATAGTATATTTAAGGGTGCCCCTTGGATTACCGCTAAAATGTTTTGTCATTTATGGTAACCTGAGTAGTTGAATGTTATGGAAACCCTATTAAGACGTAATTAGTTGCATGATTGTGGTGAATTTGAACAATGGGAAAAAGATTTGTCAGAGCCTGTGTGTTGGATGTTGGTTAGGAAGTACGTTGGTGATTTTGTGCTTTACATGGTAAAATGGCTGAATGTGGTTAGATTAATTTGAATTTCTGTATGATGGGTAAAAAGCATTAATTGACTGGTGTGTAAATGAAGGTTTACTTAGTAGCCATTATAAGTGTCCTGTATGTAGGAAGGAAATGCATATGGTCGAATGTTGGAGGATACCGGCACTACGGAGGATATTTCTGTGAATTTATGTAGCGACATCAGTATATAGATTCTAGCTCAGATAATTTTAGGAAGTTTTTGGATGCTGGTAAGGAATTTTGTTTGACTAAAGACATGGAAATTTATAAATAAGGTAAGTGGATATTTCCTTTGTGTAGTACTAAGATGAATTTCCATTTTTATGTTATTGCATTGTTTGAGTTAAAATGTAGTTTATTTTTTGGTCGGCTCCAGCGTAGAATTGGCTGCTCCTTTGATTTTTTAAGTGAAAATAGATTGATCTGTACATAGACAAAGTCAAGGGCGAGAGCACAATGCCAAGTTTGTGCAATTCTCTGATTTTTTTTTAAGTGAAAATAGGTCGATGTGTACATGGATACCGAGTTTGTGCAATTCTTTGACTTGTTATTTTGGCTTTGTGGTGTCTGTGTAACTGCCAAAAATCACTAATTTTTGCCAAGGGGCACGGCATCCATAAATATATTTTTACTGAATTTTGAAATATGTGCTTGTGAGATGTCTGAAAACAAAGGAAGTTCCATGAAATTTTTGCAGGAATTTAATATTTTGCCACAGAGGCAGGAATGTTCAGATTCACATTTCATAATACTACATTTTGAAAAACAACCTTTCTGGAAATGCAACATGAAAAAGTGTACGGAACACATTGGCACTTGAAGCAGTAATTGGTTCTTATTTAAATTGGTTCTTATTTAAAGAATAAGCATCTGCCATTTACGATAACAGTCAAATTTGAATACTGCTGGAGTAAAGAATTAATGAGTGTTAAATTTTGACTAGGAAGATTTAGAAATTGCCAGTAAGATTGTGGTAGACTGGACTAATTGTTCTGATTTGTATAATTGTGGCAGGAGATATGCAGAACACATAATGGTGAAGAAACAAAAACCTATTTATAAGTAGTTTTATAAAAACTGTTTACCGGGATAAATATGAAACTAAAATTAAAATATGTAGCCTAATAACATGTCTGATATGAAATAAATAACTTTCTCGGATTTGAAATTATCCTTCTTTTTCTTCTTCAAAAAATCACCAAATTGTGCCAAGAAAGTTGCAATAATAACAAACTCACAAAACAACATTAACTTTATTTAATATATGTCACCCCCCTTACAGATTTTTCTCTAGTTTTTAGCACATGAAAAGTTTTTTAAACACTAGCAATACTGCTTCAATTACATTATAGCCCCCCTCCAAAAAAAAAAACTTAATCAAGTCACAAACACTCTCAAAGGATTTCTTCTTTCTCCATAAAAAGATTTAAAAAAAAAAAAAAAAAGAAAGAAAGAAGGACTTAATATATAACTAACATGTTTTTTATATACGAAATTTCATATTACATAATCTACTTATAATCTTACTACTGCTTCTACATAGTCATTCATACTATATAAAATTTCCAACTACACAGTCCATAAATCTATATCTATTTATGTTAATAATTAATTCAGCTCTTACATGGAAACTCCTCATGATAAATGGTAAAAGCCACAAAACACTAAAAGCTGTTTAAACATTTCTAAAGTTTTGCCCATATGCAACTTCAAACAATTTAACCTAGAAAGTTCTGAACAAAGACATCATTGACTATTTAGATAAATAGCTGTCAACAGCTCAGCCAATCAAATAATATTCATAAATCAGCCAATCATAACTTTAATAATATTTTTTGCTAAATTCATTGTTTATAAGAGTTATAAATAATAAATTTAGAGTTCTGAATTCTGAATCCTAAAAAAATAAGTAAATAAAGCAAAAAAATAAAAACTTAATAATTTATTTACATTTTTATTTTCTAAGACAACATTAAACCAGGGAGAACCAGGGGAGAATTTCATAGTTTTGGGGAGGAAGGGGGTTGGAATGTGGTCAGCCTTTTATTTAACTATTAAGTTTTACTTTTAGTTTATGAATATAAACAACTACCAAAACTTGCCAAATAACAAAACTTTTATTAAAGTTTTGGTATTTTCTAACATTTTCTATACTTTTTAGTGTTTCATTTATAAAACACTGGAAATTAATCTAAATCTATATAAATGTGTGTATAATCAAGAGTGTAAGAGCATATGCATTCAACAGTGTTGGGAAGTCATAAAAGAACTTTCCCACAAGATATCTTTTCAATGGGTACCTTCACACTGCCGTATTTATGGGAATGAAATGGCTGATATGCTCGTGAAAAAGGGGTCTACGGTTCTCCAAAAACCAAAAATGAGTGCAAGCCTCCATTCTATTAAGCTTCTGACATCGCTAACATATCAAAAGACTCAAAAGATTTTTAGAGATTTTGCCAATCGGGCTTGTGAGGGCAAGCCTTGGAGTGTTCTCTCAACAAACTCAGCTTTTGTTCCTGACCACTTGTGAACAGTTGCAGTTGCAGTTGCTTCTTTTAGACTACTGACGGGACATGATTGTCTACAGAATCATTTACTTCGCATTGGACTAGCTGATTCACCGCTGTGTGTTTTATGTAATAGCGGATGGCCAATGATAGCGGAACATTTGGACGAGTGTGAAGCACTGACAAATTTTTCTTGTAGATTTCAGCACTATTAGCAAGCAAGGAGTTTAATGGCCTAACGGCCAATGTACCTGGCATTTGACAATAAAAAAAAAACATAAATGTGTACATGTACTTTTCAAATTTTGGAAAGAAGGGAAGGGAAATGATCTTTGCACAATGGTGAAAGGGTTACATAGGCAAATAAGGTTCAGAATCATTGTTCTAAACAATCAATGTAAAACGAGTTTACAAGAATGTCATAATTAACAAAAGTGACTCTACAGAAACCAAAAATAGCATCAGATAAAAACAAAAATTAACACTTAAAGTAAGCCTCATAAAAGTCTTTCATTAACTTGCTTTTATGTGCCCCTTCAATTAGATTTTCAATCTGAGAATAAATACAATCAACAATATAAAATTAACTTTTGATTAACCATGCTAAAACTAACATTCTTAATGTAAGCATGTATAGTAACTAAAATTATTTTACCCTGAAAGTTAATTTATAGAAAATGGAATAGCATACACCATTTTATGTAATCCAACAAATTATATTAAATGTGAGTTAAAGCACTGTATTAAAGTTATGAATAGTTAGTTATAAATCTTAAGCACAATTAGCTTAGTTTCCCAAACTCTCAGAAATATTTTTTTATATTTGCATTACAGTACACGTTAGCTATAGATTTAAATCTTATTACACAAATAAAAATCTCAGTTAACACTTAGATCAAAAAGTGATAATTTTTTCAATGACATGCTTCAAAACAAAATACTATTGGATTTTCAAGCACACAGATCCTCCTTAAAGGACTGGATTATACGATAAATTAATTCCAAGAGTGTTTTTACTGTATTTAAGTTCCCACTGCCTATACGCAGATCAATAAAATATAAAAGTTTACACATATTACCTTTCTCAAAGCCCGGAAATGTCCGATTTTGCGCTTTCCTTCTTAAAATTCCACTTGCCATACTTAATTTTCGGAAGAATTCCCTTACCTGAAATATTTATAACATAAGTCATACATTGTAATTTATGTAAATATGCTTACATTCTAGTTAACCTCCATGATGTACGTAATAATAAAATTTGAAGGCTCATAAATTTAAAACTATTTGTAGAATTTTTTAAAAATTGAACACAAAATAATTATGTCCTCGTTTTCCAAGCAAATCATTTAAGTAAAAATTAGCAAGAATACGTTACATAAAGCTTTCTTTAAATGAAAATAATTCTACATGTTATATGATAACTTTTCTTTAAAAAAAAAAAAAAGTTAAACGCATAGTAATACTTAAAACACTTAAAAAATTTATTTAAAAAATAAACTCCAAAATATTTCTTTTACTAGTTTAAGATTACAACAGCGATTTAATAAATCTCACTTTTAAAGGTCGCATCAGCCAGATGTAAAAATTTGAATTCTCAACACATGCATTATAACTTAATCGTGTCCTTCGATCGTGATAAAAGTCACTCTTGAACAGATTATACGTCGTGGAATTTCTGTATAATTATCCTTTCGAATTTCTAGCAGATCTAATTAAATTCACAATGCAGCTCTGAACTGCTAAAAACAAGTTCGAATTTAATGACCGAGAAAACTACAATAAAATCTAACTATCATTAGAACTGCAATTTTATTGTTAAAATTAACCATACATAAATACCACTCAAAATACAAGTTGAAATAATATTTATTCTTATTGGCATAACACAATATTTATTAAATAAATACTTTGGCGGCACCTATAGAATTGAAAGGATGGTATTGTATGAATATTAAACACATAATTATAAAACAGTTGCAATCTAAAATATTTTAATGACCAAGATAATATCACTATAGAAATCCAACATACCTTTTCAAATTAAATAATAATACATATACACCGAAGTAATCTTTAAGACTTTGTACCAACGCATTTTCAAAGTAAACAATAACAAACGGTGCTTCCGCCGGAACTTTGAAATTTGCTTCCGGTTTTCCGTATTTATTAACTACTTTCTCGGTAATATTTATCTCTCTGTATTTTCAAACTGCAAAGATGTTGGTATATATTTATAAGGGTACTTATAAGACAAATTTTCCCAGTATTTACATGTTCTGCATTTACAATATTTGTGTATTATGACACGTTTTGGCAACTGGTGTCAGTTTTTTAAACTAAAATGCCTGATATCTATCACGGTCCGTATTAACATTCATTGATATCATGCATGTTTGCTTTATTATTCATTATTTAATTTATTCCATCTGCTGTATAATTGTATGTAGGGCCAACATTAAGCACTTTAAAATCCGCTGCCAATTCTGAGATTTGGAAAATCTGCTCCTCCCATTTCTTTCCGAAATTCTAAACATTTTGCTGCCTCTAAATTCTTTCACCCAGTGTAACAGCACTTTTTTAACTACTGTCTCAATTGCCAACAAGATTCTACTATCATTCTGAGGTTACGGCTGTTTGCCGCCTGGTAATGCCCACTGAAAAGGAGCCGGTGTGGAACGCAGACCTTGAATACTGGGCTAGAACACCTGTCGCCATGTTTGTCCACGTAACTTTAACGAATTTAATAGGAATCTAAAAACTTTGACGGCGGGAGGATTAAATGCTGCATTCCGATTGCGTACTAAAATATTCACTTGTATCAAACACTTCTTTTAACGTACGATTACGTTCTTCCATAATGCTCTGATGAGAAAACAAGAAATTAAGATGCTACTTGATGTGAGCGCGAATGCTCATATCTTTTAAACTACAGGTGTTACAATCAATCTAAATACATCATTAGACAGATAAAAAAGCACATTAGCAAAGACACTTTTTTTAATTGGATAAAGGGTATACGCATAGTAACGCATCAAAAGTAGCCAAATTTTGGTGAAGCTTCGTGCGCATGCGCGATTGCGGGTGAGTGATAAGGTCGTCTAGTAGACAATCGTACATAGACAGTCCGTGTTATTCGGGTGATGTTTGCTGTTTTTACTTAATTTAGCCAAGCTAATTAGCTAGTGGTGAGCGGATTTTTAGAAATTTCACGAGTACAGCGATTTTGTATCAATAGAATTTACTGTAATGCAGCGTAAGAGAATACAGGATTCAGAAGCAGGCGGTATTTGTATGGTTGATGTAATTGTTAATGGGCAGTCAAGTTTTAGTCTAGCATCCATATAAATTCATCCAATAGTTAGTTCAGAAGGTATGAAGATGTTCTTGTTTAGGTACATTCAGAAATATACTGAGATTATTTTATTGATCCATGAAGAGGTAGATACAGATGTTCCTATAATTATGATGGGAGATTTCAAGGTAGACGTCAAACGAAATGAAAAGACATTTTATTTTATGTAACAAGCTTTTAATCCCATTGTGGTGCCAAGTAACCATACAACTACACTTGGCAATTCATTTATAGCTTTAAAATTTACCAGGACTATAACAGACATTTTAAATTATATATCTTATTTCTCATATCCTGGACCAATTTTACATAGAGTCATTTTGAATGAATAAATGTAATAAATAAAAATAAAATAAAAGGAACTCTGTATGTGTGTAAAATCTTTTGTTTGTTTTATTTGTTCTATAACATCCTCACACTTCCGTCAGTAATCCTAAGTATTAAATACTAGCAGCTCTTTAAACTACACTCATGTCCATAAATTAAGGATAATTCGGAGTCAAGCGGAAATCGAACTCTAAAATAAATATATCACCTGTAAAATCACTACACACATCTTCAAGAATCATATGCAAATTTCAGGAAGAAACCAGATGACAACGATGGTACGTCACAATGACGAGAGTGTAAGAGAGTGATATATAAGGAATGCAGGCAAAGAAGTAAAATTGTTCGCAGGCGCTTTATAATCATTTCAGTGCAATAACCGAATAGTTATGACACAAAGGACGCATTTGGATGATTTTTTACGTGGTAGAAAATGTGGGCGTACCCAACTGGAAGTATCAGACGAACTTGGAATTGCCCAGAGTGTCATCTCCAGGCTTTGGCAACGATTCCAAGATGATGGTAATGTGAGTAAACGTTACAGCACAGGTCGCCCCAGAGTTCCAACGCGGAATGAGGACCGGTACTTGGCAGTTACTGTCAAAAGAAACAGGCGGAGCACAGCCTCAGACCTGTCTCGTCAGCTCTTTTCAGCCACTGGTACGACAGTTTCAAGGCAGACCGTGTAAGACGCTTAGGGCAGATTGGTCTATATGCTCGTAGACCTGTCAGATGCCTTCCACTTACTGCAACTCACTGTCGCCTGCGGTTAGCCTGGAGTAGAGAGCATGCATTATGGACACCGCAACAGTGGGCTTGTGTAATGTTTTCCGACGAGTCCAGGTTTAGCTTGCAGTCTGATTTTCGCCGGACTTTCATATGGAGAGCTCCAGGTACCCGTTACCACCAAGAAAACATCATTGAATGACACCATTAACGGTGGTGCAGGAGTGAAATTATTCTGGGTTCCAGAACTGACCTGCATGTTCAAATTGGAACCATGACAAGCCAAATCTATCGGGACGTCATTCTGGAACAACATGTACGTTTGTTTCGGGGCGCACAATTTGTGTTTATGGATGACAACGCCCATCCTCACCGTGCAAACATTGTAAACGAATGCCTTCAACCGGAGGATATCACCCGTATGGACTGGCCAGCATTCTGACTGGACTTGCATTCAGTAGAGCACGTGTGGGACATGCTTGGCCGACGAGTTGCAGCCCGTCAACCTCCTCCTACATATCTACCGGAACTTCGGAGAGCATTGCTTTTTGAGTGGTGTAATATCCCCCAAGATCAGATCGATAATTTGATACTCAGCATGCCTAGCCGTTGTACGGACTGTATTGCATCGTCTGGAAGACATACAATGTATTAACAATCACAACCATGTATGTCTGGAAGACATACAATGTATTAACAATCATACCAACCATGTAATATTGGTTTTTTGTAAATAGGTTTTTTTTTTGTAATTTGCTCCAGGGAGAAAAAATCGCTAATTTGTTTTAATAATATCAAACATATAGCATCTTTTTTTGCTCTTTACCTTTTGTTTAATAAATAAGTTTTACAAATAAGTCAAATTTGTTTTGCTTCTAACTCTTCCTTTGCCTGATTTTGCATTATCCTTAGCATTGTATTTTCGAGAAATAAGTTTACAGATGGCATGAAAAATAAAGATCAAATATACTGACATCTGTGAGGTTTTTATCTTTCCTCCCACATTTCTTCAATCTCGACGCTGCTTCACCATCGAGGTTGAAGAAATGTGTGGGGAGGGGGCAGGTAAAACCCCCACAAGTCTTAAAATAACGTCTTCGCCAATATCATTGATGGTGGTAGTAAAGTTTAATTAAAACGCAGTTTTAATTCCCAAATCATTTAGCAAAATTAATTTTTCAGTGTAAATATATTAATAAATTTCATACCGTGTAAAGGGAATACTCTTTTGACACTGCTTAATTGATGTGATTATTTAATTATAATTCATAAACTTCCTCAAACCTGGATGAATGTTTGCATTTTTAGACATTTTCTATAAGCTTATCCTATATCTACTTTATATTTACAATGCAATTACATGTTATGTTCCGTATAGTTAATTTACAAAAGAAATTATTGCTTTAAAATTATGTAATAGATATAAAGTAAAGGTGCCAGTTTTGCTGGCAATCGAAGACTGTGTAATAAACAAATACTAAGTTATGCGAACGTCTCACAAAAATTATTCTAACTTGTAATATATACAGTAACTTAAATCTGTGTTTGGACACTTGTTATTTGCATAGATCTGGTCTAAAATATTGAAACATGGCCTTAAAAAAATTTTTTTCTCTCTCTCTCTCTTTTAACCCATGGATGCTCCAAAATCAATATCAAGCTTAGTATTAGTTTGGCAAAATATATTAACATTTCCATATCCTGAAGTGAGAATGTCAATACGCAACAAATTAATGAAAAATTCTGTAAGAAATTTAGTTATTCATTATGCATATTGTTGTAGTCTGTGCCGTATAAAGCCGTTGAAACTCTTGGCGAGCAATTTACATGACGTGATTTGCGCATCCGCTGCACCACGAAACCATAACCTTTTTGAGAACTAATAACAACCATATCTTCGCCGGGATTCGAATCCGGGCCCATCACTACGGCACTTAGGGTCACTAATTACTATACCGGCTGGGTGGCGTAACCGATAACTTATCTTCCGTGTTTTGCATATAATTTGTTTTGTTTGTTTTTTTAATTTAAAAAAAAAACTTTTTGACTTCTAAATGGTAAACTCTTCGAGTTGTTAAGACAGTAATCAGAAATTCTCAGATTGCGATTTTTCCTTCCCTCCCGTTATCTGATGTAAAGGTGTCAAAACACAACGATATAGCCAGAAAGGAGCAGAAGAAGCAGTCCGCGCTTTCTCTGGGGAGCCGTTTTTCAAGTGAAACATTATTTATAAACATTAGTCACTTAGATCAGAGATTTTGAATTGCCACAAAATTGAGAAGAAAAATAGTTTTTACATTAGGTATAATATTCAAAGATGTCTGGACTAGGTTTCAACTGGTAAATACTCTTATTACCTCTTCTTTGCTCCATCGAAGATTTATGCCTGCGAATAAAAAATACGAATACGAAATTAAATTATGACGATGATAACATTAATAAGAAAGAAATTCTCATTAAGAGAGAAATATTTCAGAGTTTCATATCCGATATCACTAGAAGAAACAGAACTGAGATATGGAAGGGCAACCCTTCTAAACTTTCCTAGAACAAAGTTCCAAATACTGTAATATGTCTGCAAACTTTCCTTACAACTGTTGTAGGTCTTGCCAGTTGTGAAAAAAGAAAAACAACCATTTAAAAAGTGTTCAAGGTGTTTATAAATGTATGAAGTCTTTTTAAATTGTCTACTACAGTGCTCCGCAACCGGTGTGCCGCGGTACACTGGTGTGCCATGAGTAGGATATAGGTGTGCCGCAATCAAATACATGTATTTGACATTTTGCAATTTTTTATCATGTATTTAATATACAATGAGCATTTTTTATCATGTATTTAATATACAATGAGCATTTTTTATCATGTATTTAATACACAATATGACAATTTTTTTCCTTAATAATGTCTATTTTAAATGTTTTTATATATTTCACTGTTGTGTGGTTGTGTGTGTGATTGTAAGTGTGTCAGCATTTGAATTTTTTCGGCGCTTCCTTGATAACTCGGAACTTAAAAATATATAACTTTTTTTAAAACATAAATTTAAACGAAATATATTGGTTTCAGACCATTTTAATTATAAAAATAATAGCTCTAAAACTGTTTTTTTAAAAATTTGAAATAAACCAATCTAATTGAAGAATTTTTGTTTTTTAATTTTAAAAAAAAATTTCGATTATTATGATAATTATTATGATTGCATATAAATAAATATGTTATGATTTTATAATTGTATATTTTACAAATTAAAAACAAAAATTTATTGTAAATTTTGTGTACAAATCAATACATATATACATTAGCTTTTGGTGTGCCACGAAATTCCAGAAAGATTTTTTGTGCGTCGCACGTGAGAAAAGGTTGCGGAACACTGGTCTACTATATAACAGCAAATGGAGTAATTAAATAAATCTCTACAATCTCATCACTGGTTTTGCGAACCAAAAAAGGAAAGTAATAGCATAATTTTAAAGTGTTGTAATTAAATTTTACTTCAAAAATTAAAGATTTTAATTTTTTTTCCTACATGTCATTTTGGCATTTTTCAGATTTTTTTAGGTCTCGAAAGAGGCGGCAAATTCAAAAACCGCCCCAGGCAGCAAACTAAGGAACTGCACCGGGCGGCAAAGCCCTGACTACCACTATCAAAACAATATTACACCTAACCAGAATACTATTCAAGCTTTTAGAATCTAAATATGTTCCACCTATTAGAATCAAAAGTTAACAGAAAAAATATTTTTCCGGATTATTTAATTTATGAGCAAGAAAATTGTGCTTTTAATTATTTACCAGCTTACGCTTTATTCAGTATGGCCAAACATGATATCGAATGCCTTTTTTTTTCACATCAGAAACGTAATTTTTGTTAAATATCCTACTGATTCAACCATTTTTTATTCTGTTTATCGGAGCTTCAAGAAAAGATTTAAGATAGTAATGAATAGGAATGTCCTCACTGAAATTTTATTCTACTTGAGAAGTCAACTATATTGTAAATCATGCACTCTAGAAAACATATAACAAGCATTAAACAATTAACTTTTTATAAAGCACTTCGAAAATATAACAGAATTTACTAACAGATTGGAAACTATTTAATAGATCTATGTTTTTACATTTTTTTCACAACAAAATTGCACAGGCTTATAGGTTTATGAGCATAAAAATTGCGTTTTAAAATATAAAAGCAAAAGAGATAAGGCAATAGTACAATATAACATAGCAAAAATTAATCTTTTTCGTTAGGATGGTTCACCAAATTTTACAAATGACAATAAATAATTTTCAACATTAGATCTTTTAGATCTTGCCTCACCCAACTCCATTCCCTACAATTTATAATTCTCATAAATTTTTACTGATATTTGGAAGCAGCAAATTTTTTTCATAAACATCATAAGAGCCATAGTTTGCTATTATTCCTTTTTTAAGACATTTAGTAAATGCGCATCATAAAACAACTGAGATAAAACATATTATCACAATATTTTATATTATTATTATAATATTATATATATAATATTATCTAAATCACTATATTTTATCTAA
>KK121901.1:84053-110679 GCA_000611955.2 Stegodyphus mimosarum | reverse complement strand
TTAATCTAAATCATACTATTTTTTAATAGATTTGATTAAAAAGTAACTATTTCCAGATTTCTTTAACTTATATTTTCAGAATCATAAAAAAATCATAAAAATTTTAACCATAAAAGTAGTAAAACCCTAACTGAGGATAAGAGGGTAAGAAATGCGATACATTAATTATTTGTATGAAAAAAAGTATACATTTCTTTAGCTTTTTTGCAAACGAAATAAAATATTAGCACAATCGTACTCCCGCATCGCTGATCCGATACTCTTATCCGCTGGTACAATGGTCATAGATAAGCAGCAAATTTATCACACAACGAATTTCTATGATTACTTTTTGGAAATTATATAAGATTTTGCGAAAATAGGGTTTTTCCGCAAATTGTTAGATTACTTTTATGCTCAAATAATTTTTATGCTATTTTCCGTTAGAATTTCCCCCAAAAATACGCTGCAGTATAATCTTATTCCAAAGTTCGGGATAGAAGATTGAATTATTCTAAGATTTGTTGACTCCTTTGAACGAGGAAAACTTGTTTCTCTGAAGTTTCATAAAATCGCCGTCTGATGTATGTCAGTGCCAATAAACGATTCGTTTTTCAAAAATATGACTACTTAACGAACATTCTCTTTTAAAACGAGCTATTTAAAGATGAACATCTGCATATGTACAATATAATATGCAAAATCACCATCCAATTAAATAACACTCTTTAATTAAAAATAATAACATTGAATTTGTTTCCATAATCCGACTAGTTTATAAATGAGAATTTCAATTACAGACTATAAAATACAAGAATTGTTTGATTACATTATAATGTATTTCTCTCGCCTTACTGTACCCTAGGATATAAATTCAATAGCAGCCTAACATATTCTGGCTGCGGTATTTCTTAATTTGTGACTGAAATCGTAATTTCAACCAGAGTGTGGTGCCACATGGGAGCTTCACATGTTGTAGTTCAAATGTTGTAGTTCACATGCTGTAGATGAGACATATGAATCTCAGGATTTGAGGGAAACCAATGCATGCCTTCGTGGTGTCATGGTCAGCACACTCGGCGCGTATTCGAGAGGTCCATGGTTCGAGTTCCGGCAAGGGCACTGCTTATTTCTCCCCTCTTCCAGCTTCGAAATAACCTAATGTCTCTACAACATATTACGTATTAGTCAGCATTACCTTGTAAGAAACAAGTTATTTTAGTGTGTAAATTTACCTAAAGACTTGAAAACTGAAACTAGAATTTTTTTTTGATGGAATTAATAAACGTTTCTATGACAAGGAAATAAAATGAGATCATTTCAGTGCTTTTTATCTTTCAGTTATTCAACAGTACTGCATGAAAACAATGGCCTTAGACCATTAGCAGTCCACCTTATTATGACTCCAGTTTTCCGACATAGAATTTTGCATTCCTCTACCCTGAAAACAGCGCATATTTAATCACACTGGTGGCGGTTTTTACCTTATTTCTTATACACTGACTACCAATAAGTATTTGGACACCTGTGATAGAAAAGAAAAACTAACTTTATTCAAAATCAATAGTTGGTAGAGCCTCCACGAGAGGTAATTACAGCGTGGACCCTCCGGGGCATACTTTCCACAAGTCTTTGTATGACAGCTAGTGGTATTTTCTTCCACTCGGCTTGGAGAAGACATAAAAGTTCCTTCACCGATTTTGCACGCGTAGTGCACCCCTGAATTCGGCGATGCAACTCGCCCCAGAGGTTCTGGATAGGGTTCAGGTCTGGACTTTGCGCAGGCCAGTCCATTCGATGAACTCCATTGGCACCATACCAAGCCTTGGTTAACGTCAAAACATGACAACTGTCATTGTCGTCCTGAAAGTAACAGGGGTCCAACCCGTAAAACTGCCACAACGTAGGAAGCACATTGTCATCCAAAATAGTGCAGTAGGCATCGGAGTTGAGCTTACCATGAATGGGGACCAAGGGTCCCAGCCCATACCAGAAGAAACACTCCCAGACCATAATTACACCTCCGCCGAACTTGACTGTTGGCACAATACGTTCTGTCAGGAGACTTTCTCCAAGTAGACGTCAGACTCAGACCCTACCATCCGAACGGTAAAGGGTGAACCTTGATTCTTCACTCCAAAGAACCCGTTTCCACTGATCTACGGTCCAATTTCGATGTGCTTTGCACCAGATTAACCGAGCAGCGCGGTTGGACTTTGTGATCAAAGGCTTATGGGCAGCAGCACGACCATGAAAACCAAGGAGATGTGCTTCCTTTCGGATGGTATTCATTGAAACAATACTCGCGGATGCCTGTTGAAACTCCTCGCGGATGAGGGCCATCGGTTGGGTGCGGTTCTTCCGAATTTCTCTGGACAGCACTCGTCGGTCTCTATCTCCCAGTTTCGTTGGTCTGTCGACTCGGGGCACATTCCGACAATCACCGCTCACCTTCCACTTCTTAATCACATAGGCCACTATCGATTTTGGATACTTCGAATCGCTAGATATGTCCCTTAAGGATCGGCCACATTTGTGATACCCGATAATTATACCTTTCTCGAAATCAGAGAGCTCCGAACTGCGAGGCATCTTGCATGCGACTAAAGCCGATGCTGTCTCCTACACGATATATACCGGCGGAGTCCGTGACGTACCTTAGGACCGCAGATATCGTCATTTGCATAGGTGTCCAAATACTTATTGGTAGTCAGTGTAGCTTCTTGTATTCTAAGTATTTTATATGCTTAAAATTGTTATGCATCATTGTACCTTAAATTATATGTGCAGTTAATGCAAATACTGCTCCTGATGTGGCATGCAGTTGTCAAATATCATAGCTTATTTCATATTAACTTCACGAAGTGTTCCAACTCAGGTTTGTTCCAATCGTGTCCTTATTTTGCTTGGGCTTCTCTCAAACCTGAGATTCATATGTCTCATCTACAACATGTGAACTACAACATGTGACTACAACATGTGAAGCTCCCATGTGGCACCACGCTCTGGTTGAAATTACGATTTCAGTCACTAATTAAAAAATACCGCAGCCAGAATATGTTAGGCTGCTACTGAATTTATACCCTAGGGTACAGTACATTTTGCATTTGTTCATTAAAGAAGGTAAAAAAGTATAGTATGCAATATATTTTAATAGTTGTAACATCATTAAATGGAGTATTACGGTAGGTTACAGTATGTTTATAATTACAGTGTGTTTTAATAATGTTACCATCATTAAAATACGAGGCACGTCCAGAAAGTAAGTTCCGTTTCAATTTATCTCCGCTGCAGCTCTGCGATCGCAGTTCCGCACATGCGCAGTAGACGCTCTGTATCAAGGAGAAGAAACGCGCGCCATTTGGAGATCGCTGTCAGTCACGTACGCTTTGTTGTGCTTGTTTACAATGTCGGTGTTGATTGAAAATCCCGCCGCTTGTGAAATCAGATCTGTGATTCGTTTTCTGAATGCGAGGAAAGTGAAACCTAGTGAAATTTATCGGCAAATTTGCGATGTTTACGGACCAAAAGCGATGAGTGATTCAATGGTGAGAAGATGGGTCCGAAAGTTCAATGACGGACGTAGTGATGCGCACGATGAAGAACGAAGTGGGCGTCCATCTTTGGTTACAGAAGAACTGGTTCACGCGATTGATGACAAGATCCATGAAAACCGAAGGTTTACAATTAGTGCTCTCGCTATGGAATTTCCCCAAATTTCACGATCACTAATGCATGAAATTGTTACCGAAAAACTGAAATTTCGTAAACTTTGCTCACGTTGGGTACCAAAGATTCTTACTGAGCAACACAAAACAAAACGGATGGGTAGTGCACTTCAGTTTTTGACCCGTTATGCTGAAAGCGGTGAAGAATTTCTGACACAGATAGTCACAGGAGATGAAACTTGGGTTTCTTACGACACCCCTGAAAGTAAGCGGCAATCAATGGAATGGAGGCACACTTCATCCCCAGCAAAGGTTAAGCCGAAGCAAATCTTGACACCTCGAAAAATGATGTGCACAGTGTTCTGGGACTGGAAAGGCATCTTACTCATTAATTTCTTACCGCGTGGTCAAACAATCAGAGCAGATGCTTATTGCGAGACACTTCGGAAATTGCGCCGTGCAATTCAGAATAAGCGCCGAGGATTGCTGTCAAAAGGTGTTGTTTTTCTTCACGACAACGCACGACCACACACTGCAAATGTGACGAAAAACCTCCTACAGGGATTTGGCTGGGACGTGTTTGACCATCCTCCGTACAGCCCTGACCTCGCTCCTAGCGACTTTCATCTGTTCTTACATCTTAAGTCTTTCCTTGGCGGTCAACACTTTAACAATGACGACGAGCTGAAAGAAACTGTTTCCAACTGGTTGAAGACACAGGCGGCAAATTTCTATGAAGAAGGTATACAAAAACTTGTGCCACGCTATGACAAATGCCTGCAATATTTCGGCAGTTATGTGGAAAAGTAGTTTAAGAGTTGTTGAATTTTGTGCAATAAATAACTTTTCTGTAGCTGTACACAATTTACTTTTATTACCAAACGGAACTTACTTTCTGGACGTACATTGTATACTGTACACTATGCTATTTACACTAAATCTTGCAGTGTAATATTTATCAATTAATAGTGATTGTAGTTAAGTATGTTACGTACATAACCTGCTTTACATAGCATTTGCTGTATCGGTTCCATGTATGCGTATAAGTCTTGAAAGGTATTATCTACAGCTACAATTTTATAATACTTACGTTACCGGCAATGTATTAAACCCCGGCATTCTGCAGAATACATTAGCCTTTTATAGAATGCCTGATGTTTCAGGCAAAGCATGAAATATGAGAATTAATATGTAAAAGACGTGTATTTCGAAAAAATACGAATGTTATTTCGGAAAAGAATGAAAGGGTGCCATTAAAACAATTTTATTCCAAATTCATAATCTCTACATATAATAAAACAAAGCGTCTGTGTGTGTGTGTGTCTTTCGTTCGTGTTGCCAGTAAGCTAATAGACCCAGGGCCACGAAATTTGGTACATAGGTGTACTACACAAGAGCCAGTGCACCTCGAAGCGATTTTTTCGAAATTCGAATTCGAATTTTTTTTTATTTTATGTTTTGTGACCAAATCGCGTCATTTTGAGATATAATGGGCTACAGGAAAGCGAGATTTCAAGCTATACATTTCATTTTTACATCGTCGTGAAGCGTAGACACTTAGCTGTTTTACGAACTTAAAATAAATTTCGTATTTCAATAAATCGATTAAATACGAATTTATTTAGGAAGGTGAGCTTAACACCTTTTCGGCGGAATTTTTTTTAAAAAAACTTATTTTAAAAAATGTACCGTTTATTTTCCTTTAATTTTTGGAGACGTTGAACTTTAATCCTTTCGACTCCTTTTAAAAAAAGAGTTTTGGAAAAATAATAACATTTTGTATTTTTTTAAATTTTTTAAATGAAGCTTCCGAATACACTTCTCACATCTCAGATATTTTAAAATGTAGTTTTGGCAACAATTTTCCTTTCTTATCGTTGTTGATAGATTTTTGATGAAATTGCATCATTTTGAATAGTTTTATTCTTTTAAAAATTTCGGTTTGGCAACAATTTTTCATCGTATTTCTTATGTTACTGTTTTTAAGAGACTGAAAAGTTTAAGAAATTAAAAAGTTGTTTCTTTTTGCAACGGTAAATTGTTTAATTACTTTATTAGGATAATTAACATTGGTATCGAGGGATATTGCTTATTTCATTGTAATATTATATTTTAATTATATATAATTTTAATTATAAAAAAGTTTTGCATGATATTTTTTAATCTGTTTAAATTCTTAATCTGTTTATACCATTTGAGTTCTTCAGATTTTGCAAAGGGAAGTTGGTTAATTTATTTATTAGGATAATTAATATTTGTATTAAGGGATATTGCTTATTTCGTTGTATGCTTTTTATATGTAATGCATTTTTAACTGAATTTTTTCCCGTTGTTGTTTGTTTCTTTTTCGATAAAATTGTTCTGCAGACTAAAATTCTGTGCAGTTTTCAAATTTAATGTTTGGTGTTCTCTTTAAGCATTTTTCTGGTACACTTAAAAGGCAGACGAAGGCTGGCCGCGCAGCGGCTAGTGAAAAATAAAAGTTTTACTAAGCAAAAATTTATGCTTTTCTTATTAAAAAGTACAATGTATGAATATTTATGAAACGTATGGAGTTATGGAATGAAAGTGTTTATCGTTAAACTTCACAAAACTAGCAGCTGACCTAGTTGTACTTTCAGTTAAAGTTGGGAATGAATATATTATATGTATGGAGTATGTATGAATTTATTAAATGTATGGATATTCAAAAGGAATTAGAGATATATTCATACTTTTCCAGTTTGTTATTTCGCATTCTATAGAATGCTCTAAGGAATGTATAACATGTTCATCGTTTCATATTTCGCTGGACAGTTTTTGGCATTCTATAAAATGCTTCGATATTCTACGGAGCGTCATCTTTTATACATGCGTGTAACGGTTATAAAAAGACTAACGAATGAAGTATTTTTACTCAAAAATGCTGTTCAGAAAAACTAAATGCTATGATTTAAAATGAAGGTCCTTAAGACATCTTTAATTTTTGATCACATCTCCCCCACTTTCAAAATAAAACTTTTCCTTTTGTTAAAATAAACAATACGTGATGAAATTAACAAATCTTTGAAATACTCGGTATGTACAATAGTTTATTTCTTTCCATAAAACGTAAACTAGTTCTTTGTAAAAATATATCATTCAAAAGTGATATTTTTAGGAACATCTCCAAATGCATAGTATTTATGATCAATAGAATTTTCGCCTAATTTAACAATCCTAAGTCCAGATTCATCGGATCCAAGTTGGTATCCTATAGCTGATGTAACAACTACTTCCATATCCTTGTAAAACCCTCCAACATTTCGATGGTAATGGCCACAAAATATTGCCTTGACATCTGTGAAAAAAAAAGATTATGGTTGATTTTGTAGAAATGCTTATTTCAGGATTAAAAATACATTAAAATATATGGCAATAATTAAATAAAGGCATGCGTACACATAATATATATAATTTACATAAGTTAAAATATAGCTGTAAATTTTTTCTTAATAACTACGTCTAATTATATAATTTTTTTTTAAAATTTTGTGAAAATAGTGCCACTGCTGTGAGTGGAAGGTTTCAGTAAAAATCCCAAAAGTCATGCACATCAAATTTTAAAAAATTGTGGAAACTCTAAAATAGATATTAATGGCATATTATTTAAATGGATGACTCCCCTGTACTGTTATAAGTAATATATCACTTGATATTTTATAATAATCTGTTTTATATAACATTTGTGTGCAGTTTATGAGCTAAGCTTTTAAAACCGTTCGTTTGGTGCAAGATGGATATAAGTTTTTCTTAAGCAGAACGAATTTTTTCGATTGAGCATCATTTTGTAACGCATAAATTTAACTACGATACCATCTTTCTCGCACTCTGTGTTGGTGATTGAACACTTTATGCCTGCTTCATCCATTTTGCCGAAACTCTTAATAGACGGGCGGCTATTCCTTTCTTACGGTGAATGTTTCCAGGCGGTGAAGATTCAGATCCAAGCGGAAGGGATTCAGTTATTCAGATCATTTTCAATTCTCTGTCTTTTTCTTTTGTTTGCGTGAATATGGGTCTCAACCAGTGGCGGCTCGTAATAAGCACTGTGGAACTGCAGCACCCCCTGTTTCCACTTATTATTATTTTTAATATTTAATATAATGAGCCCCTTTTTTCTTTAATTCTTTCTTTATACTTCTACAATATATAATCCTTAAACTTAATGTCAGTAGCCATCCTCCAGTTTATGAAAATGGTACGAAAGTTTTTGTATGGAACTGAGTTTCACAAGGCTGTTCTGCGCAAGCGCGCACAGAAATCAGCACTTGAGCCAGGGAGATAAAACAGCACTGTCGCTCTTGCAGTGCCGAAATTCTGGAAACGTGATTATTTCTTCCTCCGCGCGTGTGGTATTTGGCTGTTCTGCGCTTGCGCTCTTAGGAAGCAGCATACGAGGCTGAGAGGGAGAGAGCACTGTCGCTTTTGCAGTGCCGAATCTGGAGTATCGTTGGGAGCTGGCTCTTTTTTTTTACTCCGCGTGTGCTGTGTTTAAAAATCATACACTACATTCTTGGTTAGATTATTTTTCAGCTATTCTATTTGATTCATTTTTTTTCGGTTCTTTTATTTTACAGAAAACTTTAACCATTTCCTTGCATCCTCAAGTAATAAATTCTGTGACTGTAAGTGAACTTCAAGAGCTTTCGTTTTCATGCGCTTGCGATGCTTTCAATATAGAAAAATTTCCTCAGTTGTCATCCAGAGATCAAGGAGAAAATTATTGATCTCTTCGCGCAAATTAAAACAAGAAGAATGGATTTCATTTTTAAATGAATAGGTAAAGCTTGAACTGTAACAATTTAAGTTAAAGTAACTAAGAAATGTTTAATTTTTCTTTTGTAAAATTTCATGGAAGTTTCAAAATAAATTTTCTTTTTATACATGTTTTTTTCCCTTTACACAGGTTTAAAACAAAGGTTAAATTTTTTTGGAACAGCACCCCCACTAATTTTAGCAACGAGCCGCCACTGGTCTCAACACCTGCGCTAAATTATCAGTGCTTACAAATGGCCTACGTGATTACGATTCGCATTCGCTATTGACGTTTTCCCGACCTCCTTTAAACAATCTCCTTCTTTTCTGTACTCATTGCACCGTCACCGTACACTTCATCTACCTGGCGATGAATACCCGCAAGTTTCATATTTTTTGCTGTTAAGAATGTGTAACGGATTGCAATTTATAGTCGACGAAGCGCTTGATTTTCTTAAACATTTTAACTACATATAATACACAGCGTACAGACTGACACCGTGAATGTAAGAAGCATAGAATTCATGACAAAGAATACGAGAGTCTGCTTACGCATTCCTTCTCACACTTGGGCGAAATTTTAAACAGTATTTACCAATGGACTTTGCGTAAAAAATAAACTACGTATAATTTATTAAATGGTCCTCTTAAAGTGAATAAACATCCCGGGCTATGAAGAAAAATCTTGCTCTTTAATGTTGTGTCTCGCTTCAAAATAATCCCCGAAAACAGTCCCACATTCTGTAGATATTCCCAAATTTCCTCGAAAATGATTTACATGAATTTTGTTTGCACCACTCCATACCATCATGCATTCCACTGCATATCGTCATGTTTCTCTGGGATCAAGAATATATTCAATAATCAAATAATCGTGCTTTCTAGATATAAATTTCAGAAAACTCTGGAGGCCCACAAAATTAATGGTTTATGAAAGAATGTATGGATTTCAAATAGATCTGCGTTTCGTACTAGAAAAATAAACAGTGAAATTAAGACATTTGAAGAATCTAAAAGGGATGACTTATTTGAAAATATTGCAGAATGTACTCTGCGCAAAAAAAGGGGGGGGACAGTTCTATATCTCCCGTTCTACTGGGCCAATTGACGAAATTCAAATTGCGTTTTTCATGCCGCGAAAGCGCGACATAGGATATATATTAGATTTAAGCATAGCATCATTCTAACATAGATATTTTGGCAACATATAGGACCTTTTTCTGAAAAATTTTGTAAAATTTGGTGCGAAATTTACGGAGAAATTCAAAAATTTAGCTTAGCGTATTTTTTTCAGTTTTCGCCAAGAATAATTTACTTGGAGAACTTCTTAATTTATAGCTTTATAGCAACCTATTTTCTTTGTCTTTTCTTTTTTTTTTTTTTTTTTTTTTCATTGCAGGCGAACTAAAAAAAAGTCATCACTCATACGTTCGTATGATTTTAACAAAAATGTGTAAACCACATTTGGCGTTATTATCGCTCAGAAACAAGATGCCAAATTTCAGAAGGCGCTAATATGTAAATTTATACATATCTTAGAAAGTTTTGAATAGAAAACTTTATTTTTTTTACAAAACTTGCAAGTTTGGCATAATTTGAGTCGTAGAATCGAAATATGAAAAAAAAAAATAGGCATGTCATTTCAGAAAAAGTCCGCTTTTGTGTTAAAATACCTATGTTAGAATGATGCTGTATATAAATCTAATATGTATCATAAGTCGCGCTTTCAAGACCCAATTTGAATTTCGTCAATTGGCCCAGTAGAACGGGAGATATAGAACTGTCCCCCCCCTTTTTCGCAGTGTACACGTACGGAAGTACGGCCTCTGAAAGAAAATATATGTGCGTATATATTTTCGTGCGTACATACTTTCGTGCTCTTATATACGCACGAAAGTATGGCCTCTGAAAGAAAACATTTTAACAAAGAACAGTTATCTATTAACAAATTATTCAATGAAATACTTTATTTTAAAAGGAAAGAAATACTCGAAAATTTTAATAATTGTCCTGATGCAAAACTCAGATTGGGCAAAATACAGCAAGATTGCTCCTGTAATTAGAGAAATCCTGATCCTTTAAAATTTGCAATATTAAAAACTGAACTTTCCTTTCTGATAGCAATTGCAAACGAAACCTGTCATGGCAACAAAAATAAATAAAATGCTAATGAACATCAATGATAGTCATATTCTCTGAGACCGCCATCTTTACAGAAAACAGATCTTTTTTGGAACTGCTGGATCTGTTGATGCTTTCGTTGTAGCCTTACCTTCTTAAAATTTAATTTTAACTTAAATGTTGCAGCGTTTCTAATTGGAAAGCATTCATCTTCAGTCTTGTTACGAATGCTGTATTTAGATAATTAATTTTAGT
Source organism: Stegodyphus mimosarum (assembly GCA_000611955.2). Taxonomy (NCBI): domain Eukaryota; kingdom Metazoa; phylum Arthropoda; class Arachnida; order Araneae; family Eresidae; genus Stegodyphus; species Stegodyphus mimosarum. Next base: position 99,880 of record KK121901.1, on the reverse strand, counting down.
AGAATTATAATTTAAATTGTTGTATTTCCCCGCACAATGCAACGCAAGACAAATTTTAAGAGAAAGCTATGCCGGAAAAGTAAAAATACAGGAGCACGTGCATTTAACATTGAGTAAAGCTTTATCTCTATAATTTACATTTAAATTGAATAAATGTAATTGAGCACTAGGTTAGCTGTAACCATAATTCTACGCCTTTTGTTTTCCAGAAATCTCGAAAAGCAGAAAGTACTAAAAACATCTCGCACAGTCGGTTGAATATCTATAAAAGGCCGGAGAGAGAGCGTCTGAGCTTAATTGTTTAGTTAGTTGCTTGGTTACTGTTGTTGCGAGTTCGCGTGAACTGAAGTAAATAGGAGTTAGCTTTCTCTTTAGTTATGCATTGCACTGCGTTGTATTTTAACGTTTTTAGTAGTTTGAAGTATAACTGCTGATTATACTGCGTGATGCTATGCTTGTACGAACACCTCTGAGGAAAATTCCAGAGTTTTGCTATATTTCTTTTGATAAGAATAAATTTTATTTACCTATTATCGGACTTGTGCATTCAATCTATTACGAACCCGTACGCACGTAATACTTTTTGGTGTCAGAAATGGGACTGAATGCCAGTAACAAGAGCGATGAATGAGCAGTTAAGATGTTAAAGAAGAAATGAAAGCCGTTAAAGAAGAAATGAAAGCGGGCCAAGAAGAGATGAAAGCTTGCCGAAAATCCGTTAAAGAAGAGATGAAAGCCCTTCACCAAAGATGGAAGAATGCGTTAAAGAAGAGAGAAAGAAATTACCTGCATAGTAGAAAATAAATTTGAGGCTATGAAAGGTAGAACAGAGATAGTGAAAATAAAGTTGGACATTGAAGAAAAAGTTTCTTTTGTAAAAGAACAAATACAAGAAAGTGTTTGTGCTGTGGAGCAACGAATCGAAGGAAGAGTTTCGGTCGTGCAACAACAAACTAAATAAAGAAATTCTGCCGTCCAAGGACATATCAAACAACAAATTTAAGACAGAGTTTCTGCTGTCGTCACCAAAGAAGAAACAGTTTCTTCTGTGGAATAACAAATACAAGAAAGAGTTTGTGCTGTGGAGCAACGAATCGAAGGAAGAGTTTCGGTCGTGCAACAACAAACTAAATAAAGAGTTTCTGCCGTCCAAGGAGATATCGAACAACAAACTGAAGACAGAGTTTCTGCTGTCGTCGCCAAAGAAGTTGACATATTAAAGAAATGCATAGCGATAGCAGGAAGAAATTCTGATGGCTTTAAATTTTTGCCAATGTCAGTTTCGAAAAATCATTGTCAGATATTGCTTGCTTTTTTAAGTTTATTAATCGATTGCTCTTTTATGGAATTTTTAATGCGCTGCCATCTTGAAAATAGCCTCTTGCCTTCAGCCCATTAACTTGGTGCAAATATTTGAATTTCGTCTAGTGGTACCCCATTGTCGAAAGAGTCCCGTTTCTCTAGAAAGTCGTGAGCTTATTGGCGACTTTTCGATGAGTTGTGGATATCAGAGAATATCTTTTATTTCTTCATAAGAATATTTATTTAAGTCTATGTCTATTTAAAAAATACTGCAAATGAACAAAAATTTTCAACTAAAAAATAACTTAATGTATCTTAAGACAAAAGTAATAACTTTAATTTTAAAATATTACTTTACTTACTAGCCTCATAGAATTTTTCAAGCATTTCTTTTCTGATTTCTGATATTCTTTCAGAGCATGATATATATGGCCATTTTTCATCAGGAGATCTTATAAATCAAGGAATATGCTGAAATACAATGACATGTTTATAACTTCCAGACTTGGCTTCCTCTAATTGTCTAGCCAACCAAGCCTCTTGTTCTTGGGCCAAAGTTTTTACCTACAATAAATAAAATAAAATATATTTCGCACCTTTAATTATATTTTGATAAAATACTGATGAAACAATAGAAATTTGATAACTATACTAATAAAGCATTCGCGTGTTAAGAATTTTTATAAACTTTTATTTAGCTCGCTCATGGTATTATGTCGCATAGTCAAAAGATTATTATCGGTTTTTAACCTAATTCCTCATAAGCTATCGAGTTCAAATTATGTACACACATTGTTTGTGGATGGAAAAGTAATGTGCTGAAATGATTTTTCAAAATTCCATTTAGATTTTTTTGATTTCATAGTTAAACGATTTTTCGCATATATTTTCGTTTAACGAGCAAACTAAAAATCTTAGAAATTTACTGCTTGCACTATGAAATAGAGATACATGATCCGCTCCGGAACTGATTCAAAGAACCGATTCACTTTATTGAGCGAGTGATGTCCGATCGAGCGAAAACCGAGGGCTAGTTCTTTAACAGTTCACGGAGAGCTCTTGTTGGGAAGCATGCCAAACATTTCATTCCTTTTATGTAAACACTAACATTCTTTCCTTTATTATTTACAGGAAACGTCTCTGACCTATTTTTATGTGTTAATGTGTATGATATATGTATATATGTGTGCTTTTAGTTTGCTTGTGTTCCATCTAGTACTTTAAAAACTCAGCATTAAATAAACTGAAGCATATCAGCGAAACATACCACTCCTGTTTGCAAATGGATGGAATGTTTTTTCCCATCTGGCAGTGCGAAGATCTGTTTAAAGTACGTAGATCAACCATTTCTCAACCGGTGGTACATAAGAGAAAAATAGGTGGTATGCAAAGAAACTAAGTATTTTTAACTATTAAATTCAAAAATTAAATACCCCAACATCCTGTTTAACTTTTTTCTCTAACACTCGTAAATTTATGCGATCTTTGCTCATAGACATTAGCAAAATAATCCGTTCTTATTTTCACAAATATTCTTTTAGCCATAGTCATAATAAAATTTGTTATAAATGATGTTTTTAAAAGGAGTAAGAGAAATGGATGTTGCATTTAATAGGAAATAAAAATAAGTTCCTATAAAAAGATAACAGAGTTGATCGACTTATAAGCCTGTTTACACTTTATGTCGCCACCAATTCCGGGTTCATATTGCTGTATTTTTAATTAGAATAATTTTTTACGTTAATTTGATGTCTCTAAAGCAGGTATTTTGTCTTCTTGTTGCTTTGTATTCCTTACGTTTCTACGCGATTTGAGAATATCTTCGTTTGTTTCTGAAGAACTCGTAATATTAATTATTTAAATATTTGTAAAAAAATAATAAAACAAACCTAGGTTTTCAAAATGAAAAATGACTAGGATTGACTAAGCGGAAAAGTGATGGCTTACAAGTGATAGATCCAGGACAATCTACTAGCACTAAAAATAATGGGAAAAAAATTGCTTATAAAAAATATAACGAAAGTTTTTTAACATTTCTGTTTACCTGGAATGGAGATAAAATGAACCCTCAACCTCAGTGTGTTGTTTACGGTGAACTATTATTCAGTCAAAGTAGGAAACCATCTCTTAAAAGAAATCTTAAATCTAAACATGACAGTTTAAACTAACTTTATTCAAAATCAATAGTTGTTAGAGCCTCCACGAGAGGTAATTACAGCGTGGACCCTCCGGGGCATTCTTTCCACAAGTCTTTGTATGACAGCTAGTGGTATTTTCTTCAACTCGGCTTGGAGAAGACATAGAAGTTCCTTCACCAATTTTGCACGGGTAGTGCACCCCTGAATTCGGCGATGCAACTCTACTCTGGGCAGGTCAGTTCATTCGATGACTTTCGACCATTGGCACCATACCAAACCTTGGTTAACGTCGAAATATGACAAGTGGCATTGTCGTCCTGAAAGTAACAGGGATCCAACCCGTAAAACTGCCACAACGTAGGAAGCACATTGTCATCCAAAATAGTGCAATAGCCCTCGGAGTTGAGCTTACCACGAATGGGGACCAAGGGTCCCAGCCCATACCAGGAGAAACACCCCCAGACCATAATTCCACCTCCGCCGAACTTGACTGTTGGCACAATGCATTCTGGCAGGAGACGTTCTCCAGGTAGACGCCAGACCCAGACTCTGCCATCCGAACGGTCAAGGGTGAACCTTGATTCATCACTCCAAAGAACCCGTTTCCACTGATCTACGGTCCAATTTTGATGTGCTTTTCACCATATAAACCGAGCAGCGCGGTTGGACTTTGTGATCAAAGGCTTATGGGCAGCAGCACGACCATGAAAAACAAGCAGATGTGTTTCCTTACGAACGGTATTCATTGAAACAATACTCCCAGATGCCTTGAAACTCCTCGCGGATGAGAGCCATCGGTTGGGTGCGGTTCTTCCGAATTTCTCTGGACAGCACTCGTCGGTCTCTATCTCCCAGTTTCGTTGATCTGCCGACTCGAGGCACATTCCGACAATCACCGCTCACCTTCCACTACTTAATCACGAAGGCCACTGTCGATTTTGGGTACTTCAGATCGCTAGATATGTCCCTTAAGGATCGGCCACATTTGTGATACCCGATTTTCGAAATCAGAGAGCTCCGAACTGCGAGGCATCTTGCATGCGATTAAAACCGATGCTGTTTCCTACGCGATACATACCGGCGGAGTCCGTTACGTACTTTAGGACCGCAGATATCGTCATTTGCATAGGTGTCCAAATACTTATTGGTAGTCAGTGTATAACGAACTTCGTTCGATTATTAGTTTACATATGTTTCGAAGAAGATAAACGAATCTCTGAAGAGTATTTATTCTGTGAACCTCTTCTTCACGATAGAGCAACTACAAATGAAGTATTCAAAATAGTTCATAATTTTATGCCTGAGAATGATATTCCTTGGAATAAGTGCATTGCCGTATGCAGTGATGAGCTCGGGTTTTAACAGAAAAAAAAACATTCCGGCGTTTTTTCTCAAATGAAGAAAGTCGCACCGGAAACTATTAAATTTACTCAATACTCCATTCATCGTGAAGCTTTAAAAGCCAAAACAATCCCTGAAAAAGCTGTGAAAAAGAGCAATTGATAGGAATTTCTTGTGATCGAACTCTAACTGAAGATTTCAAAACACACTTGTTAACTTTTGGTTGAAACGAAATAAAAAATTTAAAAGCATTTCAAATAAAGCTATTAAATTTTTAATGCCTTTTTTAGCACAATCTATTTGTGTGAAGAAAGATTTTTTTCCATGTTATATTTGAAAAATAAATACAGAACAAAATTAAAAGTGGATCCTAATTTACGGCTAAAACTAAGCGAATGAAGAGCAGACATAAAGAAATTGATCTCTTTTAAAGAGGTCAAAATTTCGCACAAAATTTTAGAATTAAAGTATTATAACTTAAATTTTGGTAATTAGAACGGTAATCAATTTTTAATCTAATATTTTTTATTTGTGCGTATTTAATACAAATAGCCAATTGGCTGTGCAAATGGCAAAATGTATTTTTTTATATATATTTCCGTTGAGAAATTGAAAAATAATCATTGTAAAATGTAGTAGAGGTACTGAAGTTTTTCAATTTTTATTGGGTTGAAACATAAGTAATGACCGTCTTTTTGATTTAAAAATTTTTCTTTTACCAAACAAAAACACAATAAATTAGTCAATAATATCCGAGTTTTTGGACTTTCCCCATAGAAGAAAGATGTCCCATAGAAGAACTATAGTCATTTGGCTACAACTCATTCGTTCGGCTAATTCTCGACTGGTTTGACGCGCGTCTTCGTGCAGAAATTGATTCAAATGCTTTTCGCCAAACTCTTTTGGTCGTCCGGAACGAGCAGCGTCTTCGAGGTCGAAATTTCCATTTTTGAATTTGGCAAACCAATTTTTTGCCGTTCGTTCAGGCATTGCACCTTATCCATACACTTCACAAATCTCTCGGGCAGCTTCTGCAGCATTCGCGCCTCGATTAAAAACAAAAAGAAGAAGGTGTCGAAAATGCTTATTTTTGTAAACTTGACACTTCATTTTAATGACCTGAAAAATAACAAAAATTAGCTCAGACAAAAAAAAAATCAAATACGCCATCTTGCAGAGGGAAAGATTCTCGTTCGAATAACACAAAATATTATGCCAATACATTTTATTTTTACCGTGTAATTTTACCCAACATAAACGGCCATTGCTTATGTTTCAATTCAATATTTAGATGGTACGCGTTAGTTAAAATGTTGAGAACCGTTGGCGTAGATTATAGGTACTCAGTTTCCTCCTCGGATTCCCAGCTGATCGCTCCAACGTTTCTTCTCTAATCGCAGATCTGAGTCCTTCAGAGCGTTGGATTATTCGCTCTTTTCATCGCTCCTTCTCTAGCCGCAAATCTGGCTCCTGCGGAGTCTTCATTATTTGTTCTTTTCGCTTCCTCTGAACTGTTGCTTTGACTATTGCGTTTACAAAATTCATTTACAATTTATTTTACGAATAAAAACAGCGCTGGGTGTTTTTTACAAATTTATAAAATTAATTGCGTATATAAATTTATAAATTAATGGCTGCATATCTATACTACGATAGGAACTGTTTTCATTTCGATTCTTTGAATACTGTATCGTAGTATAGATATGTATATTAGATATTTCTTTTTCATACAATATTGTTATAACATTTATATAAAATAATAAATCATATTTTTATTTATTTACTTATTTTACTAACGTCCTGCAGTCAAGAACTGTGAATTTTTGTAAAAGCTCCTTTTGAATTAGAAGAAATTTATAAATTTTTCCATTTTTTCAAGGTTGCGGAACAAAAAGTCGACCCCACCATATAGAAGAACCTCGATAGATATTTGGTATCATTTTGTCAAATTAGATAAAAAAAAAGGGAAATGTCGGTATTCTCAGCAGACAGTTTCCTGTTCTTTGGGATCTGCTTCCAATCTAAAAATTAATTTTTACTCTGTGCTTTGTAGTAGCAACAAAATGTCAAGTATAATAATAAAATAATGAAATCTTTAACAAAAGTGATTTTCGTTTTCATTATTTTTTAGCATTTTCTTACTCCAGAATTTTATTGTTGTACTATGTAAAAAGATATTTTAAGGGAATCTCAAAAGTACAATTGAAAGAAACCAGTGCAGGAAGCGAGCGGTTTGATTGAGTTGATTCCACCGATCCCACTTCTTGTTCGATTCTTTCTACTTTTCCCCCACCTTTGCGCACCGCTCTGGATCTACCCCTGCTCCGAGCGCGTTCATCAAAGTATTGTTAGTGAGTGGTGAATCGCTAAAAAGAACTAATTCACTTCAGTGAGGGAATGGGTCCGATCTGATCCCTTAAAGAAGTGGTTTTGCCCATCTCTACTATCAAATACAGGGGGGTGGAAATTTTAAAGGAAATTTATATCAAATTTTTAACGCCATTTCTTATTAATAGCCGAATTTCCGAAAATCGCTCGATTTTCCCATTATTTGGCGTTTATGGTTTTAAAATTTCAACATCTAAGAATGTATCGGTTACAAAATTTTAAACTTTCACCTTCTTTTAAAACAAGGATGATTAAAAAACACTAGGCAATATTAGGCAATTTTCTACATGTTTCAAGACATATGTTACAATATAAAACAGAAGAATAAATATTATTTCATTAGTTTTAAGATTTCCTTCCTCCCCATTATTCTCCAAAAGACAGATTTGATTAGTATTTAAAATTACTTGTAATGAAATCTACTGCATTATTTTCAGTTTATTTTACTTCAAAAGCTTATATACATTTTCTCACTTTTATTGCGGTATGTAATATAACATTCTTTTATGGAACTTTAATTTTAACATCGAAAAATGTATCTGTTAAAAAGATTTGAAACTTTCAAATTCTATAAAAGACTCTTCATACTTTTTTTAATATAAGAATGATAAAAAAAATATCGATTAAACGATTTTTTTAGAATTTTTTTTAATTAGGCCGCATTTTCAAAAGCTTTTGCTTAACTTACTGGTTGATTTTTTACTGTGGCCCAAATGTTGCCATCCGCTTTGAACTATTACTTGATAAGCTATCGAGCTCATATTTTGCACACGCGCTCATTTTCAATGACAATGCAATGTGAAGAGATTTTTTTCTAAATTTGATTTACATTTTTTAAATTAAAGACAAACAATTTTTTGCGTATATCTTCATTTAATCAACAAAATAAACGATCAGAATTTTACTCTTTGCAACATCGGATAGAGAGGGAAAAATCTAAATGAAGTTTATGTGAGATTTTGACGTAATTTCTGATTTTTTTGGCAAAATTTCTGTAATTGTTTCGATTATCTGAAGCAATAGAACCTTTATAAGTAAAGAGTGATTATTCATTGTTAAAAAATAATTTTTTAATTCAATTATTCGATTGATGACGTGTCTTTAAGGTTAAAAAACGAAAATTTAAACAAAAAAGTTTTTCTTAATAAGCTTTTATTTAAATTTCCTAAAATAAATAATGAATTAAAGAAGAAAAATAAAATACCATATAGTTTTATGATAGCAATGGATTAAATAATTCCCTTTACAAAATTTATCTACAATTTTATACCCCGAATAATTAAAGCCTGACCACCTAAATAATGAAATCTAATAATCGAATTACATTGTCAGAAGTATACGCCTTTAATTTTATAAATTTATAAAAGGCACCCATCGCTGTTCTTATTCTTAAAATAAAATTGTAAATGAATTTTGTAAAAGGAATATTTTACTCTGTTGGTATCAGAAAACTATACGATAAATTATTTTTCTCCTTTTAGTTCATCAACGATTTCTTGAGTTTCAAATAAAAGCTTATTTTATAATGACCGTTTTATATATTTTTTTTTTAAATCAGTTATAGAAATTTAAATTTGCATAGCTGTAATAATGGCTTTCGTTATTTATACAGTATAATGTAATTTCACAGTTGTCCACGGTGTCCGCCAAAAACATAGCGGCAAAAACATCGCGGACGAAAACGTCGCGCAGGAAACAACGAAAAGCGAAAACGTCATGATACAAAACATCGTGGGGAAAAAGAAAACAAAGAGAAAACATCGTAGTTGTAAAATATAGTGGTACAAAATATCGTAGTCGAAAATAAAGAAAATAAAGCGATTGAAAAACTTCGCAACTTAAAAACATCGTCGTCGAAATTATCGTGGTAAAAAAAAAGTACCGGTACTTCGGATTATGGTAACTTCGCGATTTTTTGGCGAAAATTTGGCGACCAACCCTGCTACAGCAACCTGCGAGTTTTTTTTTTTGTTTTTTTTTGGACGCCATTTTGTTTTCACGAAGTAAAGACATGGAAATTCTTAACAATATTCTCTAAAACTTTAACGAATTTTTCATTAACAAACTGAAAGATTTCTAAGCCAGCAATACCAACGTTGTACAGAAAAACATTTTTATCTCCAGCGCGTGAGAGCGTGTACCGAAATTTCTAAAGATATGCACAATTTAGAATTATTTTGCGATATTGCTGTTGAACTGAATTTTTTGGTTTAAGTGCGAAGAACACGGTATTTAACAAATAAAGGTAACACACAAAACGTTAAATAAACGCCCCTTTGGACGTAATTAAAATTTGAAACCTTTCAGATTTTTAATTTTTGTTTTTTTTTCCTCAACATTTCTTCCAACAATCTGTCCAACAATCTGCTAGTCGAATTACGCTTATGCTAGAAATTTTGTGGAACAAAAGTGTTTAATTATGATGAAGATTAGGTGCGAAATTATTTTTAAGTGCTTATTAGCTAAAATCACGATCGGAATTTTCCGGAAAGTAGTGGAACAAAACAGAAATTTGTTTTTACAGGGAACACAACAGAAATTTGCTTTTACAGGGCAAATTTATATATGAAACATGTAAATAATTTTTCTCATAAATTAGAAACATTTGCACGAAAACGCAGGAAAATTTTGTGATCTGTGATTGGAACTGTGTACTTTTCAGATTATTGCTAAAGTCCTAGCTAGTAATTTTTATCGCCTTACTAAAATGTCGCCAAAGTCGCCAAACTACCAGTTACCATATTCCGAAGATTAGCCAAAGTACCTACAAATCATCGTATGACGATAACATCGCAGACAATGCATTTTTCAGGTTTTAAAAGCTGTAAATCCATTTTCGCGTAATGATATGGGAACGCAAGAAGGAAAGAGGTATATTTTTACTTCTGTATTTAATATTTTTGAATGACCAATTGCTCTAAAAGTAAGAAGGAAACTTAAGCATTTAAAAATAGGAAATGAGTAGAAAATTAATGCTACTTATAGCACTTAATAGAATTTTAAATTTATTTACATAGTTAGTTAACAAAGGTCATTAATAAATTAGTCTTTTTTATGAAGTTTTACTCATAATTTTTCATGAAAAATACAGCCTAAAAATGCTTAGAAAGAGGAAGATAAATAACTGCATGAGGTAAACTCTATATAAATTGCTTAATTAATTATCAAACTATTTTCTTTTCACATTTTTTATCTGATATTGTTTTGGTGAAAATGATACCTTGTTTTGTTTCCGTTTATTCGTAAAGTGTTGTTAACATTTTTTTAACTTCCAAATCTTTATGCGAATATGCATTTACAACTTTTAAAACCTGAAAAGAGCATGTATGCGATGTTATCGTCATGCGATGATTTGTAGGAGCTTTATTTTTGATTACGATATTTTCGACGACGCTGTTTTTAAACTGCAAAGTTTTTGAACCGCTTTATTTTCGACGACGATATTTTGTACCACGAAGTTTTAAAACTGCGATGTTTCCTCTTTGCTTTCTTTTCTCCCACGATGTTTTATACCACGATATCTTCGCCTTGCGTTGTTTTCCCCGCGACGCTTTCGTCCGTGATGTTTTCGGCTGTAACCGTTGTCGACACCATGGTCCAAACTCCTTGACACATTTAAAGTATTGTTACCTGGGTACGGGCAAAGCTGTATGTAAGTAAAGCGTCGACACTTCAATGGGAGAAATTACGCTTCATAACGACCGCAGCGCTCGTAGCGGTGGCGATGTGGAAACACAATCAGTAAAACTGCGCATGCTCCTTTTCTTTTCAATCATTGGTTGTTTTGATTTGGTTGTTTGTTTGATTCTACCGAAATCTTGTTAGCTTCTAACGTGCTTTGGTTCTGTTATTTATAACTTATTAATTTTGTACTTTTTAATTACAAAAGGCTCTTTTCAGAACCAATTTTTTTTTTTATTTTCTCTAATGGCGTATCGATACTGCGGATTAAGGATTGCAAGAGTAAGATTTCGTCGAAATCTGATGGAATACATTTCTACACGTTTCCTTGAGACGATGCGTACTTAAGGAAGTAATAAAGAAGAGTTTTAAGGAAGTAATAAAGACGAGTTTTAGGATATGTATTGTTGAAATTAAAGGTAAAAAAATCTGATAATTAAAAGAATTATTCCCCTATATTTTATAATAACGCAGGTACAAGTTTTAAATAATATTTTAAAAAATCTTTTTTTTTATTCCCTTTCAGAAATATTCAGAGAAAGTTATGTACTATTTAATGTATTTCACTATTAAAATAAAAAGAGCGCTAATTTGAAATGGACCGAATTGAGCATTAATTACAAATTGACTTAGATTTTTTTCATTTAAAAGATGCCTCAGAAGCTAAAAAAATCATGTCATATTTGAGAAAGTATTTTAGGTAGAAGCTCTGTAAGTGGAGAAGAAATAATGCATAATTTTAATGTTAATAACAATAAACTTTGCTTAAAAATGTATTCTTTTCGTATACTTAGGACTCTGAAATACTGTACAAATAGAAAATATATACATTTATATATATAATTACGACGCAATTGCAAAATATTTACATCCAATCGTGTCAAAACTCATTGCGGCCTCTCCATCTTACTTCCAACCTCCATGACGTCACTGCAGGGGAAAGGAGGAGGGGAAGAAATTTAGTTTACATCGCCACCACTGCAGTGGATTGGCGCTGCAATTTGGCGTCATGTTATAGTATGGGAGTGCCGACGCTTTACTTACATACAGCTTTGCTGTCGAGCAGCAGGTAGGCAGCTTTCCCAGTTTTGGGAGCAAGGACTTTGAGCCTGTAAATCCCTCCTCCTCCTTCGGGCTCGGAATGGGTCCTGATGTCAGCAAAAGCGCAACGTCAGGCTCTCTTCTGATGGACGGTCAGAAGATCTTGAAGCGGCTCACCCTGCGCAAGTCCCTCTGGACGGCCATTGTGAACCTAGAGCGATGTGACGCGTAACACAGAGCCTCTCCTTCAACCCAGGAACACAATTAAGCGGCCGTGACAGACAGGTGTGGCGCATGCTATCCTCACCAGAGGATAGAAGTCAGGGATATTTGTCCCAGGCTGGAAGGGGTGTGTCCCTATTTGAAGCGGTTCACCTTGCGCAAGTCCCTCTGGACAAATGCTGTGAACCTGGAGCGACGTGACGCGTAACACAGAGCCTCTCCCTCAAACCAGGATCACAGTAAGCGGCCCAGACAGGTGTGGCGCACGCTAACCCTTCGGGTGGTAGAAGTCTGGAACCTAGTTCCAGGCGAAAAGAGGTGAAACCCCCTTTTGAAGCGGTTCACCTTGCGTAAGTCCCTCTGGGCGGCCACTGTGAACCTGGAGCGATGTGACGCGTAACACAGAGCCTCTCCGTCAACCCAGGAACACTAGGAGCGGTCGTGACAGACAGGTGTGACGCACGCTATCCTCCGCAGGAGGGTAGAAGTCTGGGACTCTGTTCCAGGCAAAACGGGGTGAACCCTACACACTGGGCCTGTGGTTTTTCGTCAGGATTTCCCGCAGGCTTTAGGAGAATTCCCCAGTGTATAGGGGCATTGCCCCAGGGTCCTGACCGGACATGCTAAGTCGGTGCCTAGCACTTACAATGATGCACTACGTCCGCCCCCTGTTCTTCGGCGATGTGGGAGTAGCTAGGAGATGGGACGGGAGATCTCCTCCTAATAGCTAGACGGGCTCTTCGGAGCAACGCTTGATGGGGATGGCTGACCTCCCAGAACTCTGGGATAACCACAGCACGGAAGATGCCTCATCTGATGTTTCAAGGCTCCAATCATGGACTCCTGTGGGGATGTGGAGCCCTCACCTGACGTGAACTCGTGAATCCAGGATTGCGGTACGCGTCGGATACACTGCTGTGTGTCTCCTCATGCTGTATGGGTATGCCTTCGCTACTTATTTGCGGTGTGTGAGTGAGGACGGATGACTGCCAGTGTGACTACAAAGCCACGGATGCAAGGTCCTGGCTCAGTGCCAAAGGGAGGCCTGGAATCCCTGAAATCCGCTCGGACGCAGAAGTCGTCGCGTGGCGGCCGTAGCAATTACTCTTTAAATGCTTCCGCTGTGTCAGAAATTCTCATGATGGCGCAGTATTATTCACAGCACAGCTAAAATTACAAATAATATAACTGCCTTCTACTCTCTCTCTCTGTACAGCATGACTCTATACAGCATAGAAAGATTATAAGGTTATGCTGTATTTCCTTGTATGTGATGGGGAGTAACTTCTTTCGTTACGACCAATGACGTCAGCCGACCTATACAGTGACTTAAAGTAACCCTATAATCAAGTTCTAAAGTATAAGGTCTGGAGAGGACATGCGGAAAGGACTGACTGAGGACACGGTCATCGTCAAATGCCTATCGTCACGAGATATTGAGTAGGATCTCTATGGAAAGCTCAGTCCTCTACGAATGTTACACTGTAAAACACTTGCCTCACTAGTAGACAATGATACTGTCTTTTAGGCATTACATAACGCTAGCTGTAATAGCAAAAGCTCGAATTATACCGCTGTGAAATTTGTCAAAGGAAATAGATCCTATCGTGATGCAGTGAATTCACACTATTTTAGCAACTCTGGCTGATGCAGAGGGCTTTTTACAATAGGGTGTAGGTTTTCTCTCCCCGGCAGCTGTCACATTTACACTTATGCCAGTCTGGAAATGCCAGTCCACAAGACGTGTGATATTCATTATGCATTGTTTTCCGGCTACTGAAAAGTACAATTTGAAATTTGTGATGTCTCTCCAATTCGGTTGGTTTCAATCATTGTACATGTTGGATTGTGTATAGATGCATTTAGAGGATGATTCTAAATGATAGTCACATAGTTCCATATAAAATGCCTCTTTTGAATCTCCACATTTGTTGGTAAAATGTAACTATTTTGATCATAAAATTTTTCGTTGTTAAAAAAATCCCACGCGTTTTCTGCATACTTCTGCGAAAACCAGCATCGTGTTTTATCTGCCTATACTTTCCCACATTGTCTATATTTTTTAAAAAACACTGTTAAATTATATTTTTTAAAAAACGTATCTAAAGCGCTGTTGTATTTTCCGAATTATTGAATTTTTACTTCTTCTGTTACTTTTGGATCATCAGGTATATAAGCTTAATTTATGATTATTATAACCTTATTCAATTTTTTCTTAGATGGCTGAAATTCTTCTATGTATATTAGCTTAATTTATAATAATTACGTTAAGTGAAGTATAATTTCCTATAAGACTGAATTTAGGATTCGTGATTATTTGCGATTTTTAATTACTGGCTGTTAAGATTCAATCCGTATTTTTCTCTATGAGCAAAGTAAACATAATCTAGTTTCTTATAAGTAAAGGAACAATGATAATAGACAAAAGTATATATTTTTAAGAAGACATTAAGCTAATTTAGATGAAAGTATAGGGTAACTAAATCTTTTTTAGTCATTAATGAAAGAGTTATTATGTACTTAGTATTAACTATTGGTGGGCCTCAGCATTTCGAATAATCAGTTTACTATACACGGTGTCCACAAAAGTCGTTAGCCGAGCTTTAATTTCACAATCGGTGGTCGTAGAGGCATTCTTCCACGTACAAGTGTTTTAATTGATGCAAAGATTCATATTTCGGTATTTTTAAGGACATTAATTTTATAAATATTGCGGTATCTACCTTTTCCCTACTTTCCTCAGATATCTATACTTATATTTAGAAAAATCTGGTACTAGTTATTAAAAATAAAATGCAAAATGTTTCACATCCGCAGAACAAAAATTGACCAGAATCTTAATTTCAAAAACTGTGATTTTTGATTTTTAACAACATATTCAATTTTTATTGAGGAGTAGTTAGGAAATAAATTAGAATACATCGATATTGACGTTCTATGTTTAGAAAGTCCAAAATCCGTTATTAATATCCTCAACAAGTTTTCTTACTTTAGAATCATAATCTGATAATCGTACAAAAAAATCCATTAAAAGACAAATATTTTTCACTTTTAATTAATGCAAATACACTCATCTGCAAAAGTAAGAGAATCTGCATATCATACCAAATTTCTGAAAACTAATGGACAGATAGATTTGAATGAAATTTGGTACTAATATGCATTTATAACAGAGAAAGGGATGTACCATCTAACATCATTTTATGTATGCATGATTATCATTAAAGCTTATGGAGCCTGGATGTGCAAAATCTGAGTTGTGATATCGAACTCAAAATACATCTAATGCGGAGTAAGGTCCCCTTTCTTAGCCAGACAAATCTCCCAGCGTGACGCAGTTGAGAAGTTCCTGTGGCAGTCTCTCCCACTCCTGCAGCAAGGTAGTTTCAAAGACCGGAATTGTTCTCGGAGGGGGATGCTGAGATGAAACTGCTTTCCCAATAACGTCCCAGACATGCTGTATAGGACTGAGCTCAGGAGATCTGGCTGGCCAATTCCTACGGCGAATATCTCACTTTCCAGATAATCGTCAACCAGCTCAGCCCTATGTAGCCAAGCGTTGTCGTCCATTAACTAGAACCCAGGATAGCCCCTGAAAAGTTGAAACTAGGGCTCAAAGATTTCCTATCTGTACCTTATAGCAGTCAGACAGCCTTTTGCAAACACATGTAGGGGTGTGCGGCCCGTCCAATATAATGCCTTTAAAACACTAAA
>KK121901.1:62028-75740 GCA_000611955.2 Stegodyphus mimosarum | reverse complement strand
CAATCATTCATATATGCATTTTAATAAAATTTAGTTTCATTTTTATTAATTAGTAGAATTTTTTTCAAGTTTTGGTTAAACTTGATTTACTTATGCTACTGAATTTAAATGATATTATAGATTAGTTCATAATTAGCATTAATTTGTTTACACAATTTCTGTTTAAATTATAATTTTTATCTTAAAATTACTATTTTAAGTAATTACTGTTTACTATAATATATATATATCCATATATATTATTGAGAAAGTGTCGAATTTTCTATTCGTTGTTGAGAGGAAAAACTGGTAGAAAAATCTTCGCGTAGTGCTGCAAAATTTATACCATCTAATATGGGAAATGAAATATATAAAGGAATTATTCAAGGATTGTAAGAACCATAATCCCCTACCCATTCCTATTTTTATGAATTTGCAAATTTTATAATATACATTTGGAACAGAAAATATAAAAGAAAAGGTTTAAAAATACAAAAACAGTGAAAACCAAAGGTAATCTTTTTTATTCAAAGCTCCAAACAGAACTTGTCAAGGGAAAAGCGTTCTGAAGCTTTAAACAAAGTTAATTAACTGAACAATAAAACAAGTTTCATTCCGAACAATCCACTGAGACCTCTATCGTTAATTAGCACAATTGTTTTTAATTCTAAAAAAAAATTTTTATATAATTCTTCAATAAACCTATACATATTTGAGGCTCTCATTGAATTGGTCTCTTTTCCCTACCCGTTTTTGTTGTCCGAACACAAATAGAAACAAATTATACTAGGAAAAACATACATGCAACGCCGAAATAAAATATTTATAATCAAGGAAAAAAGTTCGACTAATACAGTCGAAAGAAATTATTTATAATGTAGGGGGAAAAAATAAAAATAAAACGCTGTAATAATTACAATGTAAAACTGAAATTTTTTATCGAAAATTTGATTGTCAAATGTAAAGTTAAATAAAGGCCAAGTTCGAATGCGTACTAAAAATGAAAATACTTTTTGCTAAAGTAAAAGGAAAGGAGAAAGAAATGCGACCTTTTGAGGAGAATTTTGTACAAAATTCCTACAAATAGAGGGTTTTGCAAAAATAAATTATAATGAAAAAACACTGCCTACCTAAAGGTGCATCTATTCCAAATTGTAAAAGTAGTTATGCTACGGGGTTGCCTTTCTGTATGTCAGGGTATTCAAACTGGTACGTAATTTGCGACTCCGTTTCTAAGCCTATGAACTTGAGAAAGGAAGGTCCAGTTTTGTGGGGGGGTGTTGGAATTTGTTTGAAGGAAGCACCTGAATGACTAGAGAACTGAAAAAAGGGAGTGCTTGTATAAGATGGCCAAAAGTTTCGGAAACGGAAAATGTATTTGTTAGTACAAAGTCGTCATTTTTCACTCATTCGAGCTATAAAAACGTCTTTCAGAAAAGGAAAAGGCTCTTAATTAGTAAACGTTCAGTGGCCAGCAAATTAGAGAGTATTTACTTATGTATAGATACACACAGATTTAATTCACTGATGTAGAATGTCAAAGTTAGAGCTCTTAAGAATTAAATTACATATATACATTATATTCTTGGTGAAGTCATCCACAAATTGCCTCCTTTCGAAAAATTCATGTCTGCTGCACTGTCCTACGGTAAAAATAGAAGGTTGACCAGCGGGTCATTGGCGAATCGAGATAACCAGTAATTGCTCTCCTCACACCCCATGTAGCTATAGCCTTAAGCTGTGGTTCAGTGAAACACTGATTGTCGCATAATTCAACAAGAATTCATCTGAACGTTAAAAGCAGTATTATAACAAAGCGTTGTAGAGGCAAGTCCCGGTTTTCGATAAGAATATTAGTCAATTTTAGCTAATTAAGTGTCGCATATTTTTTTTCCCTGATTTGATCATAATTAAAAGTAACGTACGTATTTGCACAGGAAACAATTGCTTAATTTTGCATTTAAGTCTGAATAGGAAAACAAGAAAATTACAGTTATTAAAAATTAAGAGGTCTGTTTCAAAATTATATTAAAATTCTTAAATCTAATTAAAATAAATCTTATAGCTACGTAATTTGAATTTAAGCATTTAGTATACAAAGAACCCTCTTCTGGCGACCTCTTCTGAAAGTGACCAGTATTTCCCAGAGTAGAAATAAACACTTGTACCGAGCATTACCTCTCTAAGACGACCACTTCCAACGAAGTCCAAAATAATTAGAAACGTCGATGATCGTCTCAGAGAGGATTTAATATATTTTACAATGCACCAACGCGTGACCCACCCAGATCCGGACTATCTAGTAGCCCACAGACGGTTGTAGATCACTTCCAAAAGTGACCAGCATTTCTAAAAATATAAACAAACACTTGCACTGATCATCATCTCTCTAAGATGACCACTTCTACAGAATACCAAAATTAACTAGAAACATGGATGGATATGTTAGAAAGGATTTTTACTCATAGTAGTTACATTCATTACAATTACGTGTAAAGCTTAAGGAAACTTATAAGCGGCCGAGCGGATAAGTCGCTGAATACTGGTGGTTAGACATGAATTCGATTCCTAGCAAAAAGGCTGACTGCATGGACATTTTCGTGGTTTTTCCCAAATATAATGTGGTTACGAGCTAGTTCTCCTTAGAAAGCCCTCCACGAAGACAGCCCTTCTCTTAGGTAGATAGCCTTCGTGCGCTTTGTTATAATCAAGTAAACCAAACCAATTTAAAGAAACTTATTCATTTTGCTCTCTGGGTTGCGAGCCAAATAAATCATACACGGGAGGTATTCCTAAAACGTATCAAAACGGAAAATTAAATGAATTTAATAATTTAACTTGGATATGCAGAATTCTAGTTTTTAATTTATCCCTGGTTTCCAAAAATTTTAGCAACAATAATCATGTAATAAAACATAGACCAATAATTTTGAAATTCAGAGAATAACTTTGATGATCTTCGACCACTAGTAACCGAGCGGTAAATACGTATCTTTGAATATTGGTATTTCGATTGGCGTTCAAAGCTTGGCGGATGAGCTGGTTACAAGGAAATTTTCGTGGTTTTCTCCATGTGCAACATGAATGAGAGTAAGTTTCTATTAGACAAGTGAAATAATTTTTGTTTCAACTCCGTACTGTAAACAGAACTGTGTCCTACATAAAGGTATCCATATCCCCTTACGCAGTTAATCTTAGGGTACTTCGCCATAACTTAAATAACCTGATTTGATGACCATACTAATTTATTTTATACTGAATCCTGTGATGCTTTGATCAAGGTTTTAGTTTATCATAAACTGTGTTAATTGATTTAAACTAACTATTTCAGCAAATTTTCCTTTAGATTTTCTTTTTTAAATGTTTGACATGATTTTAAAAGCCTAAATATGTCTGATCATTTTAGTGAGACACAGTATTTGTAGCTGTTTTACATATTGAGTACCGAGAATCTCATGACGACGAACTCTGAAAGTGTTTCCTAGAATATAAACTGGCTTTTGTACATTGCCTTTCTAAAGCAATGTACAAAAGTGGTTTAAAAGTGGCCTAAATCGCTTGAAACCGTTGGTAGTCGTATTAGAAAAGTCTCATTATATTTGGATTTTTGTGGCATTAAATTTCAGTTTATTTAACGTGCCTGCTTTATAAATTATAATATTGATTTTTCGAGGTCTTGAAATAACTTCCAATATAAAGTATAGTAATATTTTTTTACATTCCATTCGGATTATTGTATTCGTATGAAAGCCTTGAATCAATTGTTGATCATTACTTTGTACGTTTGTTATTGCAAAAATTAAAAATCCTTCATTATGATATATTGGGGCTGTAAATGCCCAAGTTATTTAATGACAGATTTAAACTCCCTGTATTTATAATGAGAGGATAATAATTATGGAGCTTTTTAAGCTTTGAAGCTGGTTAGAACTGGTTAAATCATGTTGCAGCCTCAGTTTCATATGCAAAACCGTTATGGCACTGATTTGTTATACGCTTAATTTATAGCAGTTTCCCTAAGTAACCAGATTTTAGATTTATATCACTTTTTTTGTTTTAAATTTGTGAAAATAAACCAAAAGAAAGGAGAAAATTTTTCTTTCTTACGACATAATTATTTTCTGTTTTTCTGTTATGAGTTATGATAATTAATATATTTTCAATTTTCTCAATTGTCAATTTTATTTGTATTTGTAAATATCTATAGATTATTTACAGTCCCCCAATCCTAGAGTTTTTACGTTAGTTATTAGAAGCGTTTAATGTAATAATCATGGGCGTCGCCCATGGATTCGCAAATTTTGAATTTTCAGAATTGTTGCAGAAGATTCGTCTTTGCTAGCAAATTACACATTTTAAGATTCAATAAATCCAACTCAATCAAGCCAATTTTAAGACTCAATTAAAGGCACAGAAGTTATTTAACATTTAAGAATTAGGACTTTACGAAGTATGAGTAAGGGAAACTGGATCGTATTTACTTTACACATGAGAAATAACTAAATTCTCTTCCAAAACAGCTTGTTTGCTGGGATTTGAGCCCCTGTCGAACTATCAGTGTTAAGCGCTGATGAGCTGCGTGATGTATTCTGCTTAAGAATTTAGAACACAAATGACTGTTAATCTTTAATATCATCAGTGTTTGATAACTTTCCTTATAAAAATAAAATTAGAAGAAATATGAGTGAAAATACGTGTAAATGTTTTGAATTTGGATTCAATTTAATCCCCTTCACGTAGCATATAATACTATAATTTGCGTAATAGCTTTGTAAATTTTTTAATACAGAGGCTGTTCGCTCATTTTTTAGACGATGTATATTGTATTCACAAAACTAAATTACATAAAATTCTTGTGTTTTAAATGTTCTACTTGACATCCCTTATTCTGAACTATCTTTCGACACCGCAATTTCAAGGATAATAATGCCTTTTGAAGTATCAGAAGAGGTATTTTATCCCATTCCTCCCGAAGAGCTTTCCAGAATCCTGTTAGGGTTTTGGGACAACGTTTGGATAATGCAGTTTTTAAAAGTCCGAAAGCCCAAAAATCCATAGGTGATACATCGGGAGATTTAGTAGGGATGTCAGTGAAGGGTATGGCCTTGATACCAGTTTTTTGTTCCATTTCTTTTAGGAAATTTACAGTGGATTTTGATGTGTGACTCCTAGCTTTGTCCCGATGGAGTCTCACAGATTGATGGCACTGTGGGTAAAGCGATGGTATTTCATTCAGAAAAATTGGCGATAAAATATGTTCCTGATAGTATTTGGAGTTAATCTTGACATTTTTTTTTTCACTCTCTTTATTTTTAACTTGCCATTATATGAAAAACCAGCAACAATCATGAATCCCTTTGAAAAACTTTCTTTCGATTCTTTGAACCATGTACTTAAATTTTTTTCTCCCCTTTTATGATAATAAATGGCTCTTTTTTTGTTACAATCATTTAAATACACCCATGCTTCATTTATTGTGACAATTGTTTTCCATTTTTCTTTGGATAAGTGTTTCTCATATAGAATTCTGCAACGTGTCCTACGTTGAGCGATATGCTTTGGAAGAAGACGATGCACACTGCGTTTTTTCGCTTTCTGAAGATTTAAATCAACGTTTATCATTTTGTTTACAGTCCTTTGACAATCATCTTAAATCAAGACTAGCCTGTAACGGTTCCGTTAACACTGGCAAAGTTGTTTCCAAATAAATATAACTTAATGCGTCGTTATGTAACAGGTTCTTTGAAAGAAAATATAAGTGACAATCCTCGGCTGCGAAATATTCGCGGAATTTCACGATTTATCTCTCAAGATGTTCCTTAATTTTCAATTATGCCATTCTTCCCGCGATGAAATAACTTATCCTATGTGATGCACGAAATAATATTGAAATATTCAAATGTCATATTGCAAGAATTATTGAAGGGGCAAAATTTGCTTTAACGTATTCTTATATAAAATAACTCACTATCTCTAATACTATTTGAAGACTATTTTAAATCCGTTTTAGTTATGCTTAACTTCAACGCATTCAGTGAAGTGCTGACCTAATATACAGAGTGTCCCAAAACAACCGCATAAACTCTGCACAGCTAGATTCTTCGTTGGGAGTACACAAAAACTGCCCAAAGAAGCGTTCCTGTACGATCCATAGTTTACGAGAAAAATACGAAAAGCAAAGTATGACGTCACTGCCGGTGCAAGAAAAAAAGCATTTTATTGAACATATCAACAGCAGTATATGCACAACGTCAACAGCAGTATATGCACAACATTTTGATGAATGAATTGCATCATGGGGAATCTGTAAATGTTACTTCGTTTCCTGAGGTAAAAAAATTAAGCACTTTAATGCAGAAGGATGAAATGTTACCTCCAAAATGAAAATTGACTAGCTGCACAAACGAAGTAGTGGCGCCCTCTATTTTTCAATATTGATACTAATCGAAAAAGCGCTAAAAAAACAAAAGTGATATTCGGCAAATATTTATTAATAATATGATAAAGTAAGCCATTTTTTTTAACTCAGCCGAATTTTAAGGAAGTATTTTATGCATCAGAAGACTTTTGCAGTACTTCACTACATTTCTTTTATGTGATAATAGACCGCTAAATTTGCTATGTTGAAAGAATAGGCAGACATTTGTCAACAAACCGCCTTAATACATTTCATCGTCTATACATATTCTTTGACTGCCCCAAAAAAAGTTCACTCTCCTCTACCAAACAAAAGCTTTGCAAACTGAATGATACGTTTTCAAAACCGCAAAAATTAATCTATCATTCAGTGTGATTTAAAAAAATATTTGGCCGATGGTGTTGGAACTTCCGGTTTTGTATTTAAAAAGACTACTAACCGTAAATTTTTTCAACTACTCAATGTGAAAATATATAAAGTCATATGAAACATTAAAAAAAATCATGTGACAAGTGATTCAGCAAAATCTCTGCTTTTACAATTTCTCTTCAACAATAAGAGCTTACCCGTCTACACGTACCGATAAAGAATTTTAAAATCGTAGGACATAGAAATATATGGATGTTATTTTCGTAAAAAATATTCCATCACATTTCTTCCCCCTTTTTTTAAATATACGATAATCATAGTTATTTGATAAATTTCATTTTTGAAGGACACGCTAATGCTATCATAGGTAAATATTCGAGCCAACAATGCTATCCTTGTAATAATCACGTTTTTTCGTCGTGATAATGATAAGTCTTGTTAATGCTGTCCTTGAACTGGCATGTGCCTTATGATTTCAATAAGATAAATTATGACCTGAAGATCTTGCACCTTTGCAACAAGTTCATCTTAACACTGCTGCTCGATTATTACTGAAGGTAAGATGATTATAATGATTGACAATACAGACAATATCTAAGTGTAGTCAGAACTGTAATTTTATGAATAAGTAAACGTAAAATATTTAATAATGCCTCTTTTTGGTAAAACTAAATGAAAGCTGAATTCTTCTATCTGATTTTTAAACTACGAGAATTTCAAAATAATACGAAATAAAACTAATACTATGTATAACTAAAACAATTTTCATTCATTCATATTGACGTCTAAAATATAGATATTATTAAAAACTTGCTTTTAAAATTTCAGAAGTAAGTATTTAAAAACAATTATTTTAACGTATTTTTCAAGATATAAATAGCTTGCCTTTATATACAATGTCGACAATGAATGAACATTTCTTCCTTAGCGTTATTAAAATAATTTTAGAAAAATGTTCAACTTACCGTGATTTGGGTAGCAAAGCAATCCATCTGATGATTTATGAACTTTTGACAGGTAAACTTCTGCTATCCCGTACGCTACTGATTTGCTGTCACTAATATTTCTGTTTCTTCCGCAATTACTCTATACATCATTGGACGTTTAAGACCGACGCTTTTTCCCGGAATTTTAATAAGCATTCTATTAATAAACATATATTTAAGATAAGCGATTTAACGATTATTTAGCGTTAAGATAAGAGAACAGAATTGTGAAAACTAAATTTTCAATACTATATAGATTTCCGTTTTAACATATTATTCCTCTTTAACATGGAATTCAAAAGTTGCGTAACCGCTATCAATGTTGTTCGTCCTTTTTACTACTTTCACTATTAAAATTTCATTAGTAATGAATATGTATAACAAATGACAAAATGTGAATGTTTCATTAATATGCACATTATTTCTATTTAAAATGTTGTGAACAAAATTAATTTTAACAAATATAAATTAATTGCATTGTGAGCAGCTAATTGACATTCTCGGAAGAAAAAATTGGAAAAAAACAGAAGTAAATGTGTGTAATTAGTGTTTATGTATAGATATTAATCACAGTGGATTAATTTATATTATTGAGTATTAATAAGTTATGTACTTATTAAATGTAACCACAAAATTTAAAAAAAAAATGCATGTTCTCTAGCTGTAGCATTAGTCATGACTAAGTGCAAACATTACTCAGAAACTTATTTAATTGCCAAAATTCAAAGTTTCATTGACTTTAATTTCAATAGAGATGCAGAGTTCTTTTAAGAATGAAAACACACTTTCTTTCTTCTAAAGTAAGTCATGCTGTTCAGTTATGCATACAAAATGCAAAATCCTTAATTTTTTGCACAGTAGATTGTGCTAGTTGTATGCAGTAGTTTTTTTGTAGAATTCATTTCAGAGAAAAGCATGTTCAGAAGGAACTGAATTGAGTTATATTCTTTTACACTACTTTGAGAGCTTTTCTGTAATTAATAATTTTTTAAAAAAATGACATTATTAAAATATTTTGAATAATAAATGTTCAGACATTTCATAGATTGAAAAATCTATGTAAAACATAGAATTATAAAGTATTTACATTTATATGTAAAATTCTTTTTTTTAATGTATAAATTTTTAAATATCTTCCCTTTTTTTTTATATGAAAATATTTGTTTTGTAGTCAAAAATTAACAATTATTGTTTTTTGTATTTTAAGCTGGGCTTATATCTGAGAAATGTATTGTTTTATAACTCGTAATTATTTTTACAGTCAGAGTAAGACAGTGGGATGGCTACAAAATGGGGCGTGGTCAGTGCAGGAAAGATATGTCATGATTTTGTGACTGCTGTCCAAAGCATAGAAGATGGGCAGCATGAAGTAAGTATAAAAACAAAAACTTAATATATTCATATAATAGATATATGAGAAGTTATAAAGCCACCTAGAATAACATTGTAGTTAGGCTTGAGTTATTCATTGATAATATACAGATAAAACTCTTAGAGTGAATGCAAAGGCAATAATGTAATACTTTGTGCTGCAGTCAATTAGATTTTCTATTTGCAGTGTATTATCATTATTTTATTTATTTATTTATTTATTTTTTAAAGTTTTTAGATGCTGGAAGTTAATATAGCCTGAATGTCGGAAATTTGTGCAAAAACGTAGTTACTTAGTTCCAATTCTTAGAGTTTGCTTCACTTATTTAGTTCTCACTCAGTTAATGTTTCACTTAAAGGTTTAATTTATTTCATGCAGATTATTAAAGAGTAGACAAGTAATGTATGGCATCATGTTTTCAAGGACAGATTATTTCAAGTAATGATAGTAAAAATATTTTTTAATTATCTTGATAAATTCAAAATATTAACTATTTACATGAAAGCAACAACCTGTGATAGGGTAGATTTTTAGCATAGAAACTCTATTGATTTCGAAGGTGAACAAAGTCCCTCTTCGTTAGAAGCAAAGAAATCTGAGTATCAGGAGCAGATTTCTTTGCTTCTTATGAAGAGGGACTTTGTTTGCCCTCAAATTTGATAGAGTTTCTATGCTAAAAACCTTCTTCTTCCTCCTGTTTTAAAGTTAGCCATGCAGTAACTACTAATGAACGTCCAGTTTCTTTAGTGCACATGAATATTTGCCAGTCATTTGTCTAGCTTGGTAAGTTTTAATCACACCTTTTTTTCCCTCCATTTGTGCTACGAAGCTGATATTCTGGCATAGACACCTGCATTTTTGTATTCCTCATATTTTAAAGCAAGTCATTTAATATTTTTGAAATTTAGTTCATAATTATTTATCAATTCACAGTATCAAAAGTTGAAACATTATTAAAATTAAAATGAAATAAAGCCATCTTTTGAATCAGAATATTACTTTTTCTAAAATTAAAAATGCTGGAGCCCTTTCAAGCTTAAAAACGTCAGAGCCCTGTATAAGGCTACGGGAAATATGAATGATAGTAAATAATTACAAAACACTGATAAAATACAGCAAAGGCAGAAAGATAAATGAAAAGATTGTTAAATAAATTAATGACAGACAGTTAAATAACAAATTAAAATGTAAAAGCTCGACTAATATGAAATTCAGCTGTAATCATTATTTCAAACTAAAACTAAGAATTACCGAAAGCTCCTCTGAATTTAAGTTCTACCTTTGCAGTTTCAGGCTCAAAAGCTGTGTAAATCGTATTTACTTAGTCAAGACCAAAATATTTATTTCTTCGAATGCCTATGGTTCTTAGACACACCTCTTAGTTTCAGTACAACTAGTAGAAAAATATATTTTATTCAGAGGAAATGAAATAATGTATTTAGCAAATATTTTTTCAGTTATCAGTTTTTCAATTTTAATTGTTACAGATTTATTAATGCACTATTATTTAAAATATTCATATAAAACTCTGTGGAAAGTTTATAAGAATTATTTTGTTAGTATATGTTTCATATGTGTGAGAACTTAATTATTACCTAAAAATAAAATACTGAAAGGGTTCAGATTTTAATTATGGGCCCAAAAGGGCTGTTTTAAAATTTAATATGGCTTATCAGTAGGGATGGCAGGGATAGAATAGCAAAGCATTTTATAGGATACTAGATGAATATACATTTAGACTAACGTGGAAATGTTACATATCTTATTATATTTGAAAAGTGAAAAAATACCCAACATAATTTTAAAATATTTAAAATTTTTAATTCAGTGTATCATTAATTAAATGCATTTTTATTTAAATTAGCCAGATTAAAAAGTAAAAAATATTTTAAAATCTACATCTGTTGCTTTTAAAGAGCTTTGTTTGGTAATCAGTAATAGGCAGATTGAAGAAGACATATAAATATCTTGTGTTTTTTTTAATCTGAACAGACTCAAATGAAAAGTGAAACAGTGCATTTGCTGTGGACGATGTTTAAAGAGAAACAACAGAAAATCATGTTTTGTGACTAATAGCTCTTTTGAGCTTAAAATAAATAGTGTGGTCGGGAAACAAGACAAAAAATCGCAGCTTTTTAAGGAATCCTGAACAGTTTTTAGGATCACTGAATGAATCAAGGGTTGCAATTTTGTTGATTTATCAGTAGGTCTCAGATATTGTCTTAAGATCTTCTCATAAGTTCTTTTTTAAAGCTTCCTCTGCAATACTCATGTATGTCATAAGATTACTACTCTTCTTCAGTCCTAAAGCAGATGCGTATGGACTGATAGTAGAGATCATTACATTCATAGTTAAAATAACTGTCTTAAATTTTTCTTGTGAATCTGAAAGAAAATACAGAAATTTCTCACTAAGGACTATGGTTTTCGTTAGGGACTAGATATTTGAAAAGTTATTAACATATTATTTTTTTTCTCTTGCAAAATATTTATTAGTAATAAAATGCCATATTTAAGTTAGTGTATAGTTAAGTAAAAGTGCAAGTCTAAAAAATAATACACATCTTTAAAAGGGAAATCCACCGAAATGCAAAATTTATTGAGATGTACACTGCGAAAAAAAAAAGGGCAGTTCTATATCTCCCGTTCTGCTGGCCCGATTGACAAAATTCAAATTGTGTTTTCCATGTCTTGAAAGCGCGACTTAGGATATGTATTAGATTTATATATAGCATTGTTCTAATATAGGTATTTTGACAAAAAATCGGACTTTTCCAGAAATGACATGCCAATTTTTACCCACATTTCGATTCTACGACTCAAATTATGCCAAACTGCTAAGTTTTGTAAAAATCGCACGAGTAGTTTTTAAAAATTTAGCTCTCAGAACTTAAGCTTCCTCAATGTTAATTGAATTTGGTATGTATTTATTAATGTCTCTTTTCTTATTACACTTACTTAATTCCTTCTTTAACAGTTCGAAATTTAGGTTCACTCCAAACAAAATTCACCCATTTTTTATGATTTATTTTTAAATTTTGTATTTTTAAATAATTTTTATAAATTTTTTGAAAAAAAATTGTGGATTATAACCTATAAAATTTTTACAATCAGCTTGAAGTAGATATATTTCTAAGTATATCTACAAAAAATTAGAGCTTTTTTAGAAAAATTTTCGAAGATATACGTGAATTTATACGTGCATTTTGAAATTTAGCATATTTGTTGAAAGCGATAATAACATCTGATGTGGTTTATGCATTTTGCTGAAATGATTTGAAAGAAGAATGATGTGACTTTTTTCCCGGTCGTGGCGCACTGTAAAAATGTAGGAACAATGGGACTTTTTTTCCGCTCCATTACAATAGAAGGAATAGGAAAATAGGTTGCCACGTATTAAGTTTGCCAAGTGAATTATTCTTGGCTCAAACTGAAAAAAATTTAAAAATTTGCCAACTTAAATTTTTGAATTTCTTTGGGCATAATTTGAGTCGTAGAATCGAAATATGGAAAAAAATTGGTATGTTATTTCAGAAAAAGACCCCTTTTGTGTCAAAATACCTATATTAGAATAATGCTATATATAAATCTAATATATATCCTAAGTCATGCTTTCGAGAGATGAAAAACCCAATTTGAATTTCATCAATCATCCCAGTAGAATGGGAAATAAAGAAATGTCGCTTTTTTTGTGCAGGTTACATAATTCCTACTTAATTATTGCAGCTGTTATTAGTCATGTACATTAAAGAACTGTGTTTTTTTAGTAGTTGATTTCTTTTAATTTTTATATATTTTGCATTGCAATGTAATTTTAATCTTTCAGTTATTTCATTCTTTATAATACTTGTGATTTTTATATATTTTTTCTCTTTCCAAGTTTGTAGCTGTTGCGGCTAGAAATTTATCATCAGCTACTGAATTTGCTAAATCACATGGAATTGCAAAAGCATATGGATCATATGAAGACCTTGCAAAAGATCCAAGTATTGGTATGTATTACAGTCAAATACCAAAAATCCGCTGACCTGAAATCCACACTGCCTCTCAAAATATAAACATTGAATTTATAGGTTCCAGAAACCGCAGAGTGGAGAATGAAATACCGAAGAAAACATATTTATCCAATAATAACATCATAATTACCGAATAATAATAATTCTGGGTTAGTGGCAGAAAAAAGATCTTAGCCCGGAAGAGATTTTCAGTATGGATGATGTGTTCAGATGAGCTAACACTGGCGTATCAGATAACCGATGTTGAAATCATTGACTCTGTTTTGAACTCGCCACAGCAAGAAAACGATTCCGACACCGACACAGATAATGAATTTGATAGGAGTGAGCAAATATCTTTTAATGAGGGTTTGGAACATGATGAAAAATACCTAAAATATTTAGAACAACGGAGCTGTGTCACAGAGCAAGAGATTATGACCCTGTAGAATTTGCAAAAAAAAACTTAACTCTGGAGTACCTAAAGTTTTAAAACAAACCTTTATCAGAAAAACGTTTGAAACAAGTAAAAAAAAAATTAAATATTTTATGCTTTATTAGTATCTCTTATTTTTACACATCTTATTGTATAT
>KK121901.1:34461-62000 GCA_000611955.2 Stegodyphus mimosarum | reverse complement strand
AATAATTTAATGCCTGTAATAAAATAATATAATAATGTATATTATTGTACATAATAATTTAAGTAAATGTATCTAATATGCCTTATTTATTTTGCACTTTTAGTCTGAATATTATGATTTGGCTTTTCTGTCCTCAAATCCACACAATCTCTGGTCCCAATCATTGGATTTCTGGACTTCTACTGTATTTCCAGTCTGAATACTGAATTGTCTGATACTGATTAATAAATTCAAGTCAAAGTAAATCAAAATGGAAAACTAATTTCAAATTAATTAAGTTACAGAAGAATCTCAATTGTTCAGTATCAGGTACTTATGTATTATTGTAACTACTTTAGTAGAAGTCAACAAACTGTGGTAACCATGCTTGTAACAGATTTTAGCTAACCATATCCATTATAAAGTTGCAATCCGAAAATTTGCCAAATCACCTCTTTCTTTTGTAAAAAATCCCCTAACTGCACCAAAATAGTGGCTGTAATACGTAAGTTCCTAGTATCATTCACCTGACATTTTTTTTTTTTTTTTTTTTGCCATATACCATGAAAATTCATGTTAATATTAGCATTATCTTGTGTTTTGATATCAAGTTATCAATCTTGTTTTCACTCAAGTTATATCGTCCGTTTTACTTTTAGGTTGATCATAGCTCCCAGATTAGCAGCCTTTGACTTGTATAAGCCTACTATTACCCTGCATATGATACAGAGCTATCTTAACACATGAGCCTGCTGGTACTTACTTGGGACTCCATGCTAATCCATTTATATTTAATTTTTGTCAGTAGTTGTCAGTAGTAGCCCCAGCACAATGGTTTGCCTAGGGACCCTTAATGCTGTAAAGATGGCACTGCATGGTAATTCACTTTTTTGCAAAGCAGTTTATCGAACTTTACAGAGTATTGTTTGAGACTACTATAATTTTCTTTTCCTCCACCATAAGTTTAATAAAGAAAATTGCAACATTCAAATGATATAATTTCTAGTATTATAGAAAAAAGTCCTCACGATGTGGAGGGAAGACATTTTTCTGATGTCTTTATTTTACATCCTTGGTGTGGGAGAATAATAATAAGAATTAACAGTATTCTCCAACACTATACATTGGCTTTACTTCTGTGCCTGTTTGGGGCCTGCTAGCAACCAAACAATAAAACTGCTGAATCTGCTGGTGGGACTTTGATTCAAATCCTGGTTAATAGGTATATTTCATGGTAGTTTTTGTAGCTTTTCTCAATTATAACATTAATATGAACCAGTTTCCCTTAAAAAGTTCTCTGTAGAGGCATCCTTCCTCCTTCCCCCTGACCAGATAGCACTTACTGTAATTTTGGCTAGATAAGCTGTGGCTTATACATATTTAAAAGCTGAAAATTTAGGTCGGGTGCATATTTGAAGGAATTTTATTTTTCCTCTGTCTTTAGAATTCTGCTAGATAAAACTGTAAGTTATGTACAAGCAAAATGTACAACCAAAATGTAGAATTAGCTGTGATATTTATGGTTGATATGAGCACTCAGGTTGTGCTAAGCCAGTGCACCAAGTTTGAACTTGTGTGAATTTCATTTAAGTATGGTAGGGTGCGCTCATTGTAAAGACACTGTAATTCATTATTTTCTGATAAACTGTTTAGTACTGCTGTTGCTATACTTTTGTCTGCCTTTTCCGATAACCATCTGTTTTTAATGCTCACAGGAACTTTTGTTTCGCCAAAGTCCTACATTCATTCTTGCAAGTATCTCACTGCTTTCTGAGTTGTGTATTGCTTACTTTATTGTTCATGATTGTTGAAATTTTATTATTTTATGATGGCTTCTGCTTGAGGAAAAAGTTAGGCATACAGCTGCTTTTAAGCTTTCAGCAATGAAGAAAGTGATGAAAATTGAAAATCGGACTGCGACTATGGAATTTCAGTTTGACGAGGTATGCATTTGGTGGTGGAAGTCCGAACAAGAAGAATTAGAGGAAATGCCTAAGAATTAAGGGTGTTTTCAGGCTATTATCAGATCCAGGACTGTTTTGGAAGACAAGCTAAGAGAAATGGACAAAAGAGCAGAGAAAAAAGTGTTTATTAGTTTTAATAGTTAGAATATGTCTTTGAGCTAAATTAAATGCTCAACAATTGGGCATTAAAAACTTTGTTGGAGGGCGCAATTGGTGTTTCAGGTTCATGAAACTAAAGAACTTATCCATCAGGACCAAAATAACAGTTAGTCAGAAGCTTCCTGTAGACTGCCTTGGGAAAAAAGATAGCATTTTTGGAGTTCACAGCTAAGAAAATTAACGAACAAAATTTGAATAATGGGTAAGTAATGAACATGGGTCAAATGCCCATTACTTCTGATTGTTCTCCGAGCAGAACTCTTCGTTCAATATGTATAAACACTTTCTGTGTTAACAATCAGGATGAACAGACTTCTTTTACTTGTGTTTTGGATTGTGCCTCCAATGAAGAAAAATTAAGCCCTTTGATAGTTTTAAAAAGAAAAACAGTTCGAAATGAAGTGTTCCTAAAGAGGTCATTAAGTGTGCTAATGAAAAAGGGTGGATGTGTGAAGAAATGACATTATTTTGGCTGAGAGAAATTTATCTAAAAAAGAAAGATGCTTTTTCCCAACCTCGGAGACTCATCATTCTGTATTCATTGCAATTGCCATTTAGTAGGTATGGTAAAATCCAAAGCAATAAAACTTAGACAGATGTCAACCACGTGGGGTTACAAAAATTTTACAGTCACTGGAACTCCCCATCAACTGAATTTTCAAACACAAACTATGAAAGCAGTGGTAGAAATAGATGTGGACTCCATTCGTTGATAAATTTCTGATGGATGAGAAAAGTTTCATATGAAAAGGTTGCCATGTGGACCAATAAAGCATAACAATTAGTCCAAACTGATAATGATAATATCAGCTTTCATTAAATCGAAAGTTATTGAAAAAGTGAATGTGAAAATGAAGATAGTGACATTGAATAGGGTGATGAAAGTGACCTTGATGGTTATTTATTGAGTTTATTTAATTCTGAAATTGACCACAGGGTTCATACAGTTCTTAAGTCCTTAAGTTTTTTGGAATCGATTTTTAGTCCTTAAAGTCCTTAATTTCAGCCAAAATCAGCAGAAGGTCCGTAATTTTAATTATCTGAAATTTCTATTCTGTTTTTACGGTTGCCATTTTGAGTGTGAATTAGCGTTTTGGAGGAATATCTTTGATGATTCACTGTCAAATATGGTTAATCTTTTGAATAGGTTGTGTTATAATTTATTTATATTTCTAATGAAAATGGTGGGATATTCCAGTTTCTGAGCAAGAAGTGAAACATATGCATTTCGAAATTATTTCATTTTTTCTGATGAAGAGCTCTTAAACAATTTTTGCTTTTGGGGATGTGAATTCTTTTATTAAATGGCTCTAAATGTGGTGACTTATCAACATTTTGGGGATTTTAAGATCAGTTTTTGTAGAAAATTTTTAATTTAGAGATCTAAGAATTTTCAACAATTGTTTTTAAAAATTGTAGCATTGATAAATTTCATTAAAATAATGGTAATGTATTGGAATTATATTTAAAAAATAACATTTAAAATAAAACATTTTTATTTTTTGCTGTCTTATAAAGTTCCATTTTGGCCACATATTGTACAATATTTTGAATCTGAAAAATGAAGTATAATGCTATAAAGCACAATTTACAAAACAGTTCTTAGCAAAAGCAAAATAGCTGTGTAAAAAATATCTTCTTTTTAATTTTTTTATCACAAGAGGTCTTCCCATGTAATTGTATCAGACTATGCATCAGTTTTCTCTATAAAATTAATTTTACACTTTCCTTTTTTTTTTTTTTTTTTCCAAACATTTTCTGGTTTTTTGCTCTTACAGAATTGATACGGGTAAATTTTCCCATGGTTAACCCCTCAGTTTGCTTGTAATATTTGTTTTGGAAAACAAAATGCATTTGTTTCAAATAGAGTTGAGTGAGAGAAATTAACTCATCAATTTCAATGCAAAAGAAATGAAATTCGCAAAGTCTGGTTTCTAGGCATCTTAATGTACCCTCCACTAGAACATTGGTGAATAATGATTTTACATCAAAAGAAACCATGAGTAAATTTCTAGGAGAAATGTTTTTAACCTTTTTTACAAACTCTACTGAATTTTTTATAGTGTAAATGTTATTGTCTAATAGAGTTGAAAATCTAGAAACTAAATATTTAGCTAACAGATACGAGGCAGTACCTAAATTTGATACAATAGGGCAGAAAGGAATACCACTTTTATGAATTTGGGGAAGAGCATATAATCTGGCACAGTTCGCACAGATGGGATAAGCGAATGTTTTAAGTTGCTTGAAAGGATTTGTGAAGATTTGAACGCAGTTTTTATTTTTGGCAGGTCCGAAGGTGAAGGATCTTTAGGAATCGGATTATATGGTCCTTTGTTTAAGAGTTTAATGACACTATCAAAATAAGTGTTCTTGTCCATAACGACTATCTGGCCACCTTGTCGGCCTTTGAAATGATAATATCCGGGTTAGAATGAATTTCGCGCATCGTAGCTCTTTCTCTCGCTGTTAGATATGGTTTCAAAGGTTTATTGTTGAATTTGACATTATGAGCGATAATATGCCTAATCATTTCCTTCTGTGAATCTGAAACTTTACTGAACTTGAAAGCATTTTCGATAGGAGCCAAAATCTTTGGAATCGAGGTTTTAGAGGTTTGTGAGAAGTTAAAATTATATTTTATAATTCTCTCTTGTTCTTCTGATAAACTAACATTAGATATATTAACTATTGGCTTAACGTTTACAATGAGAAGATTTTTTGAACTACTTGAACTGGAAGACTGTAAAAGAAGTTTTTCGAATTTAACTGCAAGGCTGTTTTTATGACGGTTAATTGCATACTCCATTCTAGACCAAGACTTTTGTTCAAGGGCAGTGAATTTTGGATATGAATTAGCGAGTTCCAGATGAAGCTTACAGAGCTCATGTTCAATTTTGGATAAAGTATTTATCCAAAATTTATTTAAATAAATTTCTGTCAACAATGAATTCCACTGATCGTGCTATTCAGTTCACTTTTGAACTTGGAACTTGCAATTCTCTTCCATTTCTCGACATTCTTGTTACACATAACACATGTAACTTCAGTACTACGGTTTACTGTAAACCTTCATCAGTTTGCCTTCCACCACACTTCAAATCATGTCATCCGGGGGGGACTAAACAAAAGTTAGCTTCATTTTATTCCTATGTTTTCCTGTTTTTCGTGCTCTTCAAGTTTGCTCCTCCAAACTATCCCTCGATGAAGAACTAAATTATTTAAAAGCAATAGCTACTGATAGGGGCTTTTCACCCAACATTATTAATCAAGCAGTTAAAAAATTCGCATCTCAACACACCAAAAGGCAGGACTCTTATTTTAGGAGATTATAAAAATTCTGTTGTCATTCCCTTCTTTCCATCAATCAACTATAAAGTTGCACGCATTTTATTGAAATTGAACTTTCGGGTCGTTTATTCTTCCATCGATAAAATTCCGAGTTCCATACTCAAAGACCCCATTCCAGATATGAATTCCTGGGGTATTTACAGGATTCCTTGTCAGTGTGGTTTAATTTACATTGGCCTAAGAGAGCCATACTAAGAGAGCCTTAAAATTTCGCATTAAAGAACATGAGGCATATGTTAGAAAAAAGGAAACGCAGAAGTCTTCTGTTACCCAACATTGTTGGTCCGAAAATCCCACTTTCAATTTTTCTGCTGCCAAAATTATTCAAAAAAATCTTTCTGTCCTAGTTAACGACCCTAATTCCAGTCCATCTTTGCCTTCAGCCTTTAAAGAAATTATGTTTTAGTTCTAGTTTTGTCAACAGATGGTGCCAGTAGCTTGTCTCCTATCCAGGCTTTCTTATCTTATCTTACTTAATCGTTATATCTTATCTCGTTCATTTGCACTTTTGCAGCTGAGGATGGTGGTTCGGTAAAAACCATCGAAACTAGTCCTGTGAAAATTTGAAAATATAATGCTGATTTTTGTTGTTTGACTTCTAAATTAAAGCTTCTACTTGTTAGAAAAGATGGTTAAAGAGAAGGAAATCAATATAAATTAGCCAAAATGTCTGGGAAGGCTTCAAATTAAAAAGACGCATAAATATTTTGTTGGTGTTGTTGCTATGTTTTGTAGCTTTTAACGTGTAATTATCTTAATATTGTTTAAGAATCAATGTCATAAATTGCATGTATTTTAAACTGTAAAATTTTATTAGATTTTGATCTTAAGAGGGCTTTTTAACAAATATTGTTAAAAGATAAATAAAGTTTAATAGTGGCCATGTAAATCCATAATGACTAAGGTTATCTAACTATCTAATATAACTATTTATAACTAACTGCTTACCCATAAAAATTATCTTTGCATATTAAGGCGAGTTATTGCCTTTATGAATGCTTACCTTGTTCACAAGATAAAACATAAAAATGTAAAAATTATTCTTCATATCTAGTGAGACTTGAAATAATGCAAAACAACTTATCACCTCTGGTGCTTTAGTGGCTTATTGGAACCTTAAAGTATGTTAACTGGGTTACAACCACTGGATCTCTACATGAAGCTAGGATACTAACTGCATCAGACAGAGCCCAACTAACTTTCAATTCTTGCCAACCATGCCTACTTTCAGGTTTGTTCTGATCAGCAGATCTCTCTCTCGGCAAGCAGCAGTGGTAACAACAGCCAGACTTTTGTTATGAATCATTCTGATTATTATTATCCTTTTCATTTTAACCTATGCTACTTGACATAAAATCTACCTGCTATTTACTAAACAACTAGACTGAGCAAGTATGTGACAAAATGAGATATAAAAAAAAATCAACATAAAGCTGTTAGTAAAATGTAAATAAAATGTTGCTTATCTTCTTTCAAATATGTCCAACCATTATAAGTGTCAACGTTTTGATGCCACTTAAAAAATTTCATAAAGTTTATTTTATTCTCGAACTTAGTAATATTGTTGTTGTTGCTAATGCTCACTTGTCTGAGCCCAAGCCCACAAAATTCTTCGTGGCAAGGAATGCAAGTTTACGCCTGTCATTGGCAACAGCCTTAAGCACCTTAAAGGTGACAGTGTGATTTAGCTTAGTTCCGCCCCAATTTTGATGAAGAGCACCCCAGGAAAGGGATGGGCCTGAGGGTCTCCTGTCTCCCACCCCTCTTTCCTACTACCAATCTCTTGAGAGGACTTTTGGCTCGTCGTATATTTAGAGTGCCCCCCTCATGCTTTACAAACACTATTCATTTACAAACATCTATGCCTTCTCTGGGATTCAAACCTGGGCCCTTCGGTATGACAGTCAGTGGCACTAACCACTATATTGGTTGAGCAGCAAACTTAATAATTATGTTAAGTTATGTTTAATAATAATGCATCCTACTTATGGATCTATTTTATTTTTAGGATGGTATAACAAAAGTGAAATTCATATATAGATAATATATTTAATTTAATTTAATCAGTTCCCATTTGCTCATAGGTCCTGAATTTTTTTCATTAATAAGTCCTTAATTTCCTTGTGCAGAAATGTGTACGAACCCTGGATCAGTTGGATTTTGAATATTTTATATAAATAAATGAATTTTGTTTGTTTATTTAATTTACATATATTCTTTTTCATAATATGGTAATTTATGGTAATAAAAAAAACATCAAATCTGTAAAAATAACATCTATTAGAAAACAGCAGGGTTCGTCTTTGGCAAGCTCAGTGTAGGATATTTGTTTATTTTTTGTTTGCTTATATGTTACTGTTTATAGTTATTTTGTAGATGTTATAAAATGTTATCAATCATGATTACATCAGTATGGAACAGAATTATTGAATAAATGAATATTAAGGGACAAGTTTCAGAGTTCATTGCTACAGTTTATCCAGTGAAATTTCATTTTTTAATCAATTATCATATGTGCAGCATAATACACTAGGATGGCTTATTTACCCGAAATTATGTTACATGCTTTCCTGCTGTTCAAATAATCATTCAGTCCATATCTGTTTGATATGGGAGAAAGAAGCATCATCTCAGCTGATTTTGTTTTGAAAGACGAATTTTTTTTCATCTCATCATATTCCCTCCCCCCATTGCTTTTGTGGAGTTGCACTGCACATTGTTATGGTTTCTGTTTTTTAATGAAATTATTCTATTATAAGCATAAAAAATGAAAATATGTCAATTTCAGTACACAGTAAATAATACATCTTATATGTATTATGCCAAGTTTATAATCGATTTTTTTAATGTACTGGGTTTATTTTAATAACTTTTCTTCGGTATTTCTTGGTCATTGAGCAATCTCAGTTGCCTGACAGCCATTCACTCTTGCTTAGATTGGATAATTTTGACCTTGAAGTATCATATGTAAGCAAACAGAACACATTTTTTAACATTTGAAGGGTGATTAAGAATGTTGTAAATATGCTATGAAAGTGTTTTCATTATTTCCTTAAATATTTTTTCTTGCTGCTACTTCATGTTCGTTACTTGTAAAATGTCATAAAATCAGTAAATAATAAGAGATGTGAATGTTATTTTTTAATATTTTTCAGAGGTGGCATATGTTGGAACAATTAATAGCGAGCATTTTCGTGTTGGTAAAATGATGTTAGAAAATGGCAAACATGTTTTAATGGAAAAGCCTATGACACTCAATGCAAAGCAAACAAAGGCACTTATTGATATAGCAAGGAAGAATAAATGTTTCCTTATGGAGGTATTTTTGACACATATTTAAAATTAAGCATACTTTTAATGTGCAATGAAAATTTCTCGTATTTTAATATCTAGTCTGTTCTAAAGTAGCTCTTAAAATCCATAAATTTGAAATTTTTATCACATTATTGAAACTAAATTATGGTATGGGTAGTTTCTCTCTATATTGAACTTGCTAAAAGTTTTATAAATTTAAACACCTGCTTATAAAAAATACTGTGTTTTCGTATTTACACACGGTACTTATAGCTGTTACATTTACTAACTTTTGTTTTTTAAAATGCAATGTGAACTGTTTTATTTGCATTATTTTTTCTATTGGTTGTGCTAAGTTAAAAAAATAATTATGATAGGGCTTTTTATGAACTACTGTAATTTCATTTTTCCTCAAAGCAGAATAAAATGTCTAGGCTTTTTAGTAAAGCTGTATTTATAACAGTCTGTTTAAACTTCTAACAAAAAAAATTAGCATTTTTAGAAATCTATCATATTCGTTACTGATCATTCTCGGGCATGCCATATTATATTATTTAATAGCAAATCATATACTAGTACGTACGTCAATGTTAACACTTTGCTTTCATGTTAGTTGCATCATATCTTATGTGCGATGTTATATACAGTAAAAACTTTTTTTTTTTCATTTTCCGTGCAATTGTTTTTTTAAATTATCTCTTAAAATGAGCAATGTAAATGGCAATTTACTAGGACCTTCTCAGCCTAAATGAATGAGATGTGGATAAAGAAGACCATTAACAGGTAAAGATCTTTTAAAATGTTTAGAAGACAATTTATTAGATGTGTGTATAAAATGTTCCTTTGGTGAAGATGAATATGTCCCTCATCCAGATGATTCTGAATATTCGGATAATGATATATATGAAGAACATAATGTAGAAATTTGAACACAAGTATTTGTTATTCTGGGAAATAAGTTAAGAAGGTGAGTCAATATCTATAAAGTTCTTTCCTTAAATTAGGGCAGCTTCCAGTGAATTTTTATATACCTATTCTGGCTGTGAATGTGTTAATGAATGAATGTAATGAAATCTTTCAAGTGAAATATTATATCAATATCCAAAATCCAAAATCTTAGTTTTTATATCAATTATTATTCCTATTATTTGCATACTATTATTAAAAGAGGCTTAATCTCATTACACTTTTTTTTTATGAAAGAATTTTTTAAAAGCCTTTTTTGCCTGGCTGAAGTTTACTAATTTTTACTCAAATGCAAACTACAGCCTGAGAACTCGAGATATTAATTTATGTCCCTTCTTCCAAGGCATATATTTACCATTCAGCAAATAAATTTTGACTTCTTTATTTTGACTAGTTCAGTGCATGCCCATTTTAAATATAAACACAGTGCAGCAGATTCTTGATTTGATATATCATGAAAACGTAAATTGTGCTAGAAATTATTTTTTATATTAAAAATTAAGGGTAATTTATATGCTAATATTATTATAGCATATGCCTTATTTAAGATGTATTAATATACACTCTTAGACAAAAAAACACGACTCACCAAGAACGAGTTATCCGAGTGGGGCAAAAATCGGTACAAGTGACGAACATGTATAGAAAAACAAATGATTACAGTTTAAGAAAAATTGGATGATTTATTGAAGTGATAAAGCTTCACAATGTGAAAAAGTCAGTGATGTGTTTATCCACCTCTGGCCCTTATACAAGCAGTTATTCGGCTTGGCGTTGATTGATAGAGGTTGCGGATGTCTTGCTGAGGGATATAGTGCTAAATTCTGTCCAACTGGCGCGTTAGATCGTCAACATCCCAAACTGGTTGGAGGACCCTGCCCATAATGCTCCAAACATGCTCAATAGGAGAGAGATCCAGCAACCTTGCTGGCAAAGTTAATGTTCGGCAAGCAGTAGAAACATGTACAGTGTGGGGGCAGGCTTTATCTTGCTGAAATGTAAGCCCAGGGTGACGTGACATGGAGGGCAGCACAACGAGCCTTAGAACTTCATCGACGTACCGTTATGCTGTAAGGTTGACAACCAGAGGGGTCCTACTATGAAATGAAATGGCACCCCAGACCATCACTCCTGGTTGTCGGCCTGTCTGCCGGAAGACAGTCAGGTTGGTATCACACCGCTGTCCGGGGCATCTCCAGACTCACCTTCGCTGGTCATCGGGGCTCAGTTCAAAGCAGGACTGAAGACTATTCTACTCCAGTCAATGACATTCCAGTGCGAATGAGCCTGACACCACTACAAATGGGCTTGACATTATACAGAGGTCAATGGTAGTCGGCGCAAGGGGCGCCGTGACCTCAGCCCCCTTTCTGTCAGCCGTCTATGAATGATCCTTGTGGTCACTGAAGCACTAGTTGCATATACAATCGATGTTAATGATCTATCTGGGGCTGTGAATGCTGCTCTGATGATTGCTCGGTCTTCATGTTCTGTCGTTTCTGTAGGCCTGCCGCTTCCTTCTTGACGTTGTGTACGGCTATGGTTCACTCATTCTTGCCAACATCGTCTAATAGTGGCATTGCTCTTGTTCAAATGTCGAGCTATTCGCCGATAAGACCAACTGGTTTCTTTAAGCCCAACTACACGACCTCTCTCAAATTCTGACATCTGCTCATATCGTTCACGCACCTGTATGCGAGGCATATTTGCTGTCTACCAGAGTACAGGGAATGAAATTCATGAAGAATT
The DNA here is from genome assembly GCA_000611955.2 of Stegodyphus mimosarum. Classification (NCBI taxonomy): domain Eukaryota; kingdom Metazoa; phylum Arthropoda; class Arachnida; order Araneae; family Eresidae; genus Stegodyphus; species Stegodyphus mimosarum. The sequence continues at coordinate 50,538 of KK121901.1, read as the reverse complement.
TATGACCTGGAATCATAATTTCTCCTCTTAAATATCCTGCCGGTTGCACAGATCAGATGCGCTGTAGCGACAACTGTTCATTCGTTGGAAGCCAAAATGTAAAATTTTGCATTTTTTGTTGAAACCTGTATGCATATCAATTTGTGTCCAATTTGCTTTATATCTTCTCGGTGCGTCATTGTTTTGTCTAAAAGTGTACATTGCTTACAGATGCATCTAAGAATAGCAACTCTCACAATTGCTACAGCTAGCTTTTCACAAAACAATTTGTTAAACTTCCCCCCCCCCAATCTCTTAAATCTGTAGCACATTACTTATCTATGTACTATTTTTGTACTGCACTTTGTATATTATAATAGACCTATCTTACTTTCCTAACAAAACAATTTTACTACTACAGGTGAAAAAAATAAAAATTATTTACCAGTTTTTAACATGCATTAATAATATATACATTCTTATACTGTGCCAAGTTTGGAATAAAGTATTATTTTTAATTAGTGGATCTACTAATTAAAAAATTCAATACCATTCAGTTTGTTAGATAATTCGGGCTATAATATACGTAGTCAAGTTTATTTGAAGGTTCTTGCAATATGTTTTTATAATGCAGGCAGAATGTCAGAGTTGTAAACAATAATAAGAGGAAAGTTAACTGCTATGCTTTTCTCCCGCTTTTTAGATTTAAGGAAAGAAAAATAGCTGTCAGGTATTAAACTAGAATCTGAAGTTCAGGATGATTTTCTTTTTTTTGGGGGGGGGGAGTTGTTTAGTTGAATTTACACTGGGGATTTGAAAAACTAGCTATCTGTATTAATTTGTAATTTGCTGTTATTGTTTGATGATTTTAGGACACCATGAAACTAAGTGTCTTAGACCAAACCTTTTAGGCTTTGGTAATTATTGGGCCTTTGCAATGAGCATATTATTGCATATCAAATAAGGTACATTTGTAACAATTCAGAGGCTCTATTTCAAATTATCTGTACTTTTATAATGGCAATTGAAACTGCTATAGCTTAGCTGTGAAGTTTAACAAAGTAGTGGACTAGTAACTGTAAAACTGATTTGCCTCGTATAATTTAAATTTAATATAAAAGTATCTGCATAAAATATAATTACACATATAGGGTATCAAAGCTAGATACGTAAAATTTTGTTCTGCTTTTTGTGTGATTCTGAGTTGGTAGATCTAACTGCAATTGCAGTGTCATCCACAGCACTGTTGCTCAGGTTTAACAAATTGATGTAACATAGTTTAAGATGAGGTACTTAAGTATTAATGCAACCACTTTAGCAGAATGTGCCAAACTTTGGCAATGATGTGAATAATCATTTTTCCGGCAACCACTGTCATAACAATCCTTCAGTAAAACAGCACTGCCGTTTTCATATGCGTTCTTTTTTGTCGTATTTTTGTATATTTTTTGTCGTTTATTTTTTGTGGTATCAAATGGATTTTATAAACAAATCATGATATTGTTTCCTTTAGTTTTATAATATGAGCCTGTGGAATTTGCCAGTAATAGAAGAAACTGTGTTAAAATTTCTGCAAGAATACAGAATTTTGCTGAAAATTTCCTAAAGGGAACAATGAGGAAATGCATTCCTGTGCAGCCTCTGTTGCTGAGTATTGCATGAAGTCTCCAGAATTCTGATGTTTTTATTTTATGGAAAAACACATTGCTGTATATTTTCTCTTCATTGGTAACATTTATTGACTTAAAATAAATATTGATAGTTTGGGAATTAAAAAAACAAAAAAAGTTGTGAAAACCACCAGCTTGCACCCGATAAGTAACTTTTATGTTTTCATCTGTAAAAAATCACCGAATTGCCCCAAGATGGTTGCTTTAATATGTTAAGTACTTGAGATGAATTCTGAACTGGTCCTTGAGGGATTCCATGCTTCATTGATGTAACAGAAAGTTAGTTACAAGGTTTGATATCCTAAGTGTGTACTTTTCACTTTCAAAATCTCTTCAAATTGGTCAGTTTTATGAGAAAATTTCAGTCTTGTTTTTAGACAGCTTATGAAAAGATAAAATCCTAAATTTTTGTGAAATCAGCACAAAGCAGTCTTTAGGTGTGAAATTGGAAGAGATATTCAAAATAAAATTTACCTAGTTTATATTATCCTGAGTATGAGTATCAAATCCAATTTAGAATTTAGGGAGCATCTCAAAATAAAGTAAATAATGATTCTCATTTGTAAAGCAGTGTTCTCTCTTAAATATGTAAATGCTAATTAAAACTATTTATTAAGTTTATCATTGATACTTTTGAATAAGTTTTTAACAAATTAAAACATGGTGAATATTTTACTTCCTAAAATTTTTATTTAGTAGGCATGATGTAAAAATTAGATTTTAAAGAACTCTTCTGCCTGTAGCGTTGGCATTGTTTTTGGTACTTCTTGATTATCCGCACTCTGACCAAAAAATATGAGGCAAAAAGATATGTTCCTATAAGATAGTTATATGGCAACCCACGATATCGGCAAAAAATATTAATGTGGCAGTCGAGCATACAGGCAGCTCATATTTGTTTTGGCTGATGCACAATGCTGAAGTTGTACAGATGCAGTTTATGCAGTTTTCCAAGTTCTTTTTAAATAAAAACAAATTGCTGTGTACAATGGAAGAGTTATAGCACTGAAAAAATACAGAAAGATCTCTTAAAAAAGGTGAACCAATGTTTCTTGCTTTTTTAATTTTATTAATTAATTGCTTTTTTGTGGAATTCTTAATGCACTGCCATTTTGTTTTCATAAAGTATTCTACATCATTTTGAGAAGCTTCATAATTGGGAAAACTTATCTGGGATCATGTTTCAAGAAGCAAAACATATAGCCACCTGTTTGAATATTCTTCATGAGTCTACTAATTTAAATATTTTGATGTTTATTTTTAAAATACTCTCACCAGGTCAGTTATTCGATTTGCTTTTGGAAGCATGTCTTTCCTGTGAGTTTTTTTTTTTTTAATTGAAAGGTATTTCTTTATGAGCAGTTACTATCAATCGGCATTTAACCATGGTTACACATTCTTTTGCTTGATCCTCTTGCATTTTCATTGTGTTAATTTATGTATATTTTTCAACCTAATAGGATGATATATGGCTAGTTTTGTCTTATTATAGTGATGAATTTTATATTTTGGACAATGATTATTTTCTATATTAGGAAAAATAGTTGTAATGGAGTTTTAAACTCTATTACAGGCAATTTGGAGCAGATTTATTCCATCTTACAGATTTCTAATAGACTACCTGAAAAAGGGTAATATAGGAGAAATTGTTCATGTATATTCAAATTTTGGAATTCCAGTATTGACAGTGGAGAGAATTACGAAGAAATCTCTTGGAGGAGGCACAATACTTGACCTTGGCATTTATACATTAAATGCTGTCACAATGATTTATAATGGTGAAAAACCTAAAAAAATTGCTGCAGTTGGACATCTAAATGATAATGGTAATTTTTTTTAAATATGTTTATTTCTTATTCTTCCAAGAAATATTTCATTCATTCATTAAATCATATGCAGCATTTAAAAGGATGCCTTGAAAGATTTATCTCAACATGTCTTCAATTTAAGAAATGAGCATGTCATTCCTAAAATTGCAAAATACCTTTTTTTTAAAATAAATGAGAAAAAAAGCTGGTATGTAATATGCAAAATTGTACCTAAGTTTAAATTAAAAAATAAATTGTCAAACTTAATGACTTAATTTTGCTTATTGAGAAAAAAGTAAAAAAATACTGACTTTGGAGCACAAAGAAGAAAAATACACAAAGTATTTATCTCCCTGTCTGTTCAAATAACTTGAGCATTATCCCAAGCTACGATTCCTTAAAGGGTGGAATACATATGGCCAAAATGCCCTTTTATAGAAATTTGTAGTAGTTGTAGAAAATTACATTCAAAAACATACAAAAATTAAATTTTCTTTGGTTAATTACGTGCATTGTTATATTTATGCAAATTTATATTTCTACAAAGCTCCAGTTTGAAACTCATCATTTTGCATTTCTCTTATGTGTCTTAGAAATTTACATACTAGTCTAATTTAGTGCATTAATATTTATTTATCTAATTTAATGCATTTCATATATGTTACCAGTTATACATTGCAAACTACGAGTATTAAACTGTTGTGTATCAGACTGTGCAAATCCTAACAACTTTGAAACCTAATCTCTGCGTCTCTGAAAAAAGACAGGCGGTGTATCGCACTATCTTAATTTTGAAGTAAAGTAACTGCAGCACAAGAAAAAGTTCAAAATAAACCCTTTTATTTGTTTGTTAGCGTAACATTACATAACCTGTGTAATAATAAAAACAGTCTCTACAGCTTGCAGGAATAACAGAAACAATATAAAATTTAAAGTATGATAAAAGACAAAGCATACCTACAACAGATTTTAGCTCAAGTCTTTAAACCATGAGCAGTTATCACTAGCAAAGCTTAAAGCCAATTCAAGTAATTCAGACATCGGGAGAAGTAGAAGTGAAATGGTTAAGAATAGCTGTCACAGTCTATCTCCTGAACTAAAGAAAACTGTGCATAAACACATTAATTAATTTGAATTCTGGGAGGATGTAGCCAACAAAAGTTAAAGTAATGGTAAAGTGATAACTGGTTAATAATTATGAAACCTTACAAGATAACTCTGATTAACAATGATTATTTTATCACATACATGAAAACATTTTAAAATTCATTTCTTAAACTAGAAATATGAAACTATAATTAATCATTCAAGAGCTTTATTAAAGCAAAGCAATTACTTTTTGTTGTTGAATATAAATTGCAAGCTAGTATAAGATGCAAAATATACTTGGTTTGCAGCATACAACTCTCTGGAACATTTTTTTTTGGTCATATATACTGATTTACAAAAATATTGTGTGCTCTTTATAGTTATCCCATTATATGCTGCATATTGAATAGAAGCAAGGTATTTTTATCATCTTTTTGGAGTGCTTTGATTCAGAGTGTTGAGTGTTAATTGAAAAATTTTGATTTTTTTCTTTAAAATATGTTGATGGTGCAGAAGTCTGAAAGCAATAGCATTGCTTATAAAATGATATTCACATTCTGTATCAGAATATTACAATTTTGTGTTACTGTTAAAAAACGAATTTCAGAATATGAAAGATATCTTTAATTAACGTTTTTGAATTATATTCAATTCTGTATTTTTGTTATATTTTATATGTAACTATTTTACTGTAATTTTAAATGCAATCTAAATATTTGTTGATTTACTTGAAATTTAATATTTTGTAGAATTTTTATTAAAAATTAAAATAACAGTAAAATTACATTAGTCTGAGCTATATTTCTTAAAATCATGGTAAAATTTACTCAGCCTGTCGAATGAAGCATCTCAGATAGCAAAACAGCATTTTGTTGGTGTTGTATTAAGTGTTCCACCTTAATTTAATGTGTATCTTTTTATATATATAGGAGTGGATATTGCTATGGCCACTAGTTTGTTGTACAGTAACAATCGTACAGCCACTGTGAGTACTAATGCTATTGCAGAATTGCCAGGTGATATCACAATTACAGGAACAAAGGGGCGTGTAAAAGTAATTAATTTCAATTAATAAGTTGTACGTACGTATCTGTATATTCATGTATTTGACTAACACAACAAATGTGAAAATTATTAATTATTTTAGAGTTTTAATTCATTTAAAATATTTTAATTTTTAATTAAAATATTTTAAATGAATATTTAGTTAAATTTTTTTCATAAACAGTTTAATTTGCTGCATTTTCAAACAAGTCTCATATTAAGATAATGTACACTCATGTCTATAAATTAAGGATAATGCAAAATCAGGCAAAGGAAGAGCTAGAAGCAAAACAAATTTGACTAATTTGTAAAGCTTATTTATTAAACAAAAGGTAAAGAGCAAAAAACAGATGCTAAATGTTTGATATTATTAAAAAAATTAGCGATTTTTTCTTCCTGGAGCAAATTACAAAAAAAAAACCTATTTACAAAAAACCAATATTACATGGTTGGTATGATTGTTAATACATTGTATGTCTCCCAAACGATGCAATACAGTACGTACAATGCCTAGGCATGCTGAGTATCAAATTATCGATCTCATCTTGGGGGATATTACGTCACTTAAAAAGCAATGCTCTCCGAAGTTCCGGTAGACATGTAGGAGGAGGTTAACGGGCTGCAACTCGTCGGCCAAGCATGTCCCACACTTGCTGTGCTGGATTCAAGTCTGGTGAGAATGCTCGCCGGTCCATACGGGTGATAGCCTCCGATTGAAGGCATTCGCTTACGATGTTTGCACGGTGAGGACGGGCGTTGTCATCCATAAACACAAATTGTGCACCCATGGTGTCCTGACACAAACATGCATGTTGTTCCAGAATGACGTCCCGATAGATTTGGCTTATCATAGTTCCAATTTGAACATGCAGGTCAGTTCTGGAACCCAGAATAATTCCACCCCAAACGAGCACTCCTGCACCACCGTAACGGTGTCGTTCAATGATGTTTTCTTGGTGGTAACGGGTACCTGGAGCTCTCCATATGAAAGTCTGGCGAGAATCAGACTGCAAGCTAAACCTGGACTCGTCGGAAAACATCACACAATCCCACTGTTGCGGTGTCCACAATGCATGCTCTCTACTCCAGGCTAACCGCAGGCGACAGTGAGTTGCAGTAAGTGGAACGCATCTGACAGGTCTACGAGCATATAGACCAATCTGCCCTAAGCGTCTGTACACGGTCTGCTTTGAAATTGTCGTACCAGTGGCTGAAAAGAGCTGACGAGACAGGTCTGAGGCTGTGCTCCGCCTGTTTCTTTTGGCAGTAACTGCCAAATACCGGTCCTCATTCGCCGTTGTAACTCTGGGGCGACCTGTGCTGTAACGTCTACTCACATTACCATCATCTTGGAATCATTGCCAAAGCCTGGAGACACTCTGGGCAATTCCAAGTTCGTGTGATACTTCCAGTTGGTTATGCCCACATTCCAGATGGCCGATAATTCTATCACGTAAAAAATCATCCAAATGCGTCCTTTGTGTCATAACTATTCGGTTATTGCACTGAGATGCTTATTAAGTGCTTGTGAACTATTTTACTTGTTTGCCTGTATTCCTTATATATCACTCTCTTACACTCTCGTCATTGTGATGTACCATCGGTGTCATCTGGTTACTTCCTGAAATTTGCATATGATTCTTGAAGATGCGTGTAGTGATTTTACAGGTGATATATTTATTTTATAGTTCGATTTCTGAGTTACTCCGAATTATCCTTAATTTATGGACATGAGTGTATATTAAGTCATTAAAGAAATTAAAAAGACAAAACAAAAAGTTTTAATTGTGTATACTTTTAAAACTAATTCTTTTATTTTTTCTTTAATTTCACCTAATTTAAGAAAATTTTATTAATCTTTATTTTGAGGATAGTATTAACATAAATAGTAATAAGCAAGTTATTTTATTATATACAGGGTGGTCATAAAGAAACTTTACTAACATCCGCACTTCTGTTCCTGTTAACTGATTGAGATGAGATTGCAAATATAGTTATTCAGAGGTATACGCTCGAGATTCTGTGAATGGCAACCCAGGGGCACTCACGGTTATAGTTACAGAAACTGGAAAATGACGAATGGGAACGCCAACTTTTTCCGGTTGTAAAATGTTCAGCGCATGCGAAAACCTTAAATACTGTTGGAACGGTACCAATATGTCCAAAAACAGACATCTTATGCATACACAAAATAGAGTTCTGAAAACCGGCCAACAAAACATGATCTGGGAGCACACATAAAATTTGCATATAACAGAGGTAAGATATCAATCACAGAAGGCCAATCACCAGATATTCAATGTAATAAACCGATAAAATATCAGGCGGGTATGCGAAGTCGTCATTTGGGAACTAGCACGTGGCAACGAAGGGAAAGTTCGTGGTGAATTGATAAAACTCTATTATCAAAATGGGACGAATGCTACTACTGGAATTGCATAGGTGGAATGTACTCAATGACATCGTTTTTATGCAAGATGGTGCACCTCAGCATATAGTGAGGTTTGTTAAATAGCCTGCAACAGCATTTTGGTGATCGTATCATCTCATGCCATTATCCTTTTCCATGGCCTCAGCAATTCCCTGATCTGACACCTATGGGTTTCTGGTTTTGGGGATATCTGAAATCCAGAATTTACCTGTGCAGTCTGCAAACTTTGTTGGATTTAAAAGATTCTATATGGCTTGAGATTGCAAACATCCTTCATGCCATGTTGCATTCAGCAGTATTGTCGAACATCTCCCGATGCAATGCATACTTGCCTGTCATGGCACTCATGTGGAAAATGTTTGATCTAAATAAAGGTATTCTTTTGTCTGATATGTATTGTCATCAGTGATCAGATCATGTTTCGTTGGCTGATTTTCAGAGCTCCTTTTTGGGTATGCATAACTCGTAAATTTTTGGACATATCAGTACCGTTCCAATGCTATTTAGGGTTTTAGCATGCGCTGAACATTTTGTGACAGGAAAAAGTTGCTGTTGCCGTTTGACATTTTTGAGTTTCTGCAACTATAACCACAACCGTGAGAGCCGCCTGTGTTGTTATTCACAGAATCTCAAGCGCATACGTCCGAATAACTATATTTGCAATCTCATCTCGATTGGTTGACCAGAACGGACACTAGAAGTGCAGATGTTGGCAAAGTTTCTTTTTGACCACCCTGTATATTAATTAGAAAAGCTATTTTAAATAAATGGTATTTTTTTTAAACTGACATATCTTAAAATTGTATTTATACAAGAAATTGAATTATTAAATTTCATATTCCTAATTAGGTGTGAAAATTTTAGCATAAATTAAATACCTGTAATTTTTATTAAGGAATATCTTGTATTTTCTTCATTAGCAAGGTAGGAGATTTAAAGCAAGTTCATATTTCTAACCAGGGAGATTAAAAATTTGCATTATATCTGATGCAAAATTATCTTCCCTCACCATTTCAATGTAATTTAATAAAAATTGTAACAAAAACATTGATATTTCATATCATGCTACTTTAATTTGTTTTGTAACAAGGAATATTCTTAAAAATTTCCATCCTGTTCATATGCATGCTTTTATATATTAAGCACTGTATACTTAACGCATAAAATATTTTAGGTACCGAAGCATATGTGGTGCCCTGTTATCATTGAAACACCAGAAAAAACATATGAATTTCCATTACCAGATACCAAAACTCCATGCAACTTTATTAACAGCTCAGGGTTAAGATATGAAGCCATTGAAGTTAGAGAATGTTTGAAAAAAGGTAGTGTCATTTTTAAATTCATATATTATTTGTTTTATTCACCTTTTGTGTTGTATAAAATTTTTTTTATCTATATGGTAGACTGAAATATTTTTTTATCTGCTTTTGTATTTTTTTCCCTGCATTTTGTTTCATGTATTTGTTATACATTAATAATTCTGTTCAATTACATTGGGTACTTTTGAAAAATACATCTTTATTTTAGTTATTCTTTTTTCTTATATAGTAAAATCTGTTTTATACACTAAAGCATTAATAAGATCTTGCATAAATTAAAATATACTTTTTATCTATCATACAAAATTATTAAGAAAACGTCTAGTGTCTAGCATTTGAGAGAATTATCTCCACATAGTGTGTACAAAATATATTTTTTTCCCCTCAGGCATGAAACAGCTGTTGCAGATTTCATAAAGACTGCAAGTTTATGAATTGCTTTAAGCTGCAGACAGTTTGTGTCAAAATTAAGTGTCAAATGACTAAGGTGACTAGGCCTGTCTGATAAATGCAGTTTGGGGACTTCATGACCATCCTGCCAATTTTTAGGCCATTGATTCCAGAACCACCCTATTATCGGTTTTCTAGAAATGTGACTTCTGAATCACTTTTATTTTAGGTATTTCTCACACCTTTCGATGAGCAGTTTTAAGTAAAAATGTAAGTACTCTAAATTTGTGTTCGTTAAAAGTACCGTTCCAAGGTTTGATGACATGTCCCATATTTCGGTGACAGTTTCCATAACTTATCAGAAACTTCTAAATCTTTTAAAATTAGGATAATTGCTAAAATTTATTAGATCTTTTTTGACATTTCTAAGAAGTTGAATGAGAATCTATTATGTGTAATAAATGGTTTTAAAAACGTGTGTAAATGTTCATTTTTTAAATCTACTAGCCACTTCTGCAGCTAGTTCCTAACATAGCTATTATTAAAAATGAAAAATATATTTAATGATTTAATAAGTTCAGCTAAAAGATGAAGAACTGCATTTATTGCTTTTAAGTTGCTTAGTTTTTTAATAACAGGCAGATTAAATGTGGAAGAAAAATTAAATATCTCAAGCTGTGCCGAATGACAACATACTGGCACATGGAAAATAAAAAACATTTTATTTCTGGCTGTGGCAGCATTTTTCTTTGAAATCACAGAGTTTGTTAAATTTGAAAGACAACTATATTATGCTTTACTGAGTGGCAGCAGATTGCTTTTGAATTGCTGTTAGTTAATCAAAAACTCGTTGAATTTGCCTAAAATATGCAATAAATAAAAAAAATTCAAAATACAGGTTTTGAGGTGCATATGTTCAATTGAAGGACTACATGTGTTGGAAATTTGGTAGGTCTAGTTGCCATCATTTTTCCTTAATGCCAGGAACATATATATATATATATACGTACATATAGATCCTTTAGTAATAGAGATGTATATTTTATTGAAATTTAATTTTTACTTACTTATTCAAGCATATTTTTTTAGGTGCTCTGGAGAGTTCAATCATGCCTTTAGACGACTCTGTAACGTTAGCAGAAATCATGGATGAAATTCGTCGACAAATTGGAGTTGTGTATGATGTAGATTAAAAGTGTAAATAATACATACAGAAAGAGAGCAATTTTAATTGCTTATGTCAATTGCATAAGTTATTTTAAATTTATAAATATGAATGACAATATTTTTATTTAAAAAAATCAAAATTCTTGAACATATATATTCCTGAGTTATGTCCAATGCTGGCAAATGATGTGAATACGAAATGTCTGTCATTTCTCTATTCATAATAAGCTGTTGTACACTTGATCTAATGAAAAATGTTAATTACCAATTCCATTGCTTTAAATATTTTGTGAGAATTTGCCATTGTTTATATGAGATACTATGAACTAATTTTATTGTTAAAACACCTTCATGTAAATTTTGCGCAAAATGTAAAAATAATATTAAAAATCTAAGACTTTTGGATTCATTATTTATTTATTTATGTCAAAAAAGTAAAAACTTTCAATAATTATGTTTAGTAAAAAGTATACAAATGGAAAATTTTGTTGATGGTAAAATAAAACAAAGTTTTTAGTCAAAGTTATTGATTTAAACAGTGCCTGAAAATATGCTGATTTCAAATCCACTGACAACTGAAATCCATACAGCTTTCCAGACTAAAGTATGTGAAATTTCACATTTAACAATATCTTGAAGCTACAAAATTTCTGAATTCAAAACCTTTTTTTTTAAGTCTACCTTCATAAACGGTTGACATATAACTTTCTGCCATATTAAATTTTTTATTTAAAAAAGTGTCTGATAATGAATTTTTTGGACTGATTGTGAATCACATAAAGGCTTTTCTAAGAGATGATATTTAGATAAAGACTACTGCCAAAAGAATGAAGAAATTATTGATAGTGTTTTAAAGCCAGCAGAAGCTTGTAACCATGATGATGTAGAAAACATTATATATCATTTTATAAAATTCTGGTTTAAGACATTATTTGTAAGAAAGAAGAGATTAGAACAATGTTAAGTTTTAAAATATTCTGTCAAAAAACAAATGTTTAAAAAATATTTTTAAAAAAATTCATCTTACACAAGTCTTGCTTTGCTCTACAAAAATGTCAATATAAAATTGGTTTTATGGGGATTTTTCTAATTTGTTTTTTTTTTTTTTCATTCTTCTTCTTTTTAATCTGAATCTGATAAATTTCCTTTTTATTACCTGAAATCTATAAAAATCTTAAAATCTGTATATCTTCTTGTTTCCAGGCTGTGTTGTTGCATGGAATGGCCAGGCTTTTTGGACCTATTCACGAATGCCTATATTTGTGCAGTATTTCTTTAAAAGTGTACAATTACTTAATACACTTTTTTGTAATTTCTCATTTATTAGGGTGGTACAAGTTATTAACTAAATAGAAAAATATTTTAATTTAATAAGTAAATATATTCAAAGGGGTGGCAAATTTTGTGATTAATCAAGTCACTAAGCGGGTATATAATTAGTATGAAAAGTAGAGTCATTATAACAAACTGTATTATTACATCGTCTTTTTTGAAGCAGAAAAGATGAAAAAATTCAATTTTTTTTGGGGGGGATATCTTATTTATTTTAGAAACTCTCCCCTCTCCTTCGACCACAGAGAAGAGTTGTCAAGATTTTTATTATTATTTTATTGCAAAAGTACTTAATTATATATCATTGGCCCTGAGTTGTTAAGATAATAATTTTAAAAAAACATAAATGAGGTCATAAATTAATTAGTGCATTTAAGTCATAAATAGTTACTGATCTAAAAAAAAAAGCATGCCTATTTCTATTATATCAAATTATACAGCAACTTTAACAGTTTTTTTTGTTAGATTCTGAAGCAGTTCAATATGAGATGATTAAGTGACACCACTCTCTCAGTATATTTTGCTGCATTTTGGGTATCATTGCTTCAATGACCTTCTACAGTGCACTGTTTATATTTAACAATAATGCTGTTTATTTTTTATTTATTTGTTTTAATTTTTTTTATATCCCACGTACAGAAACTTAAGAATATTAAATGGATTAATTTCTTGGTCAGTTCAGTTCCTGATTATATTTCCAGACTTTAAGAAGTTAGTGAAAGACCTTGCTTTTACAACTAAATAATATATATGGTTGAACTTAAATATAACGAATCATGGAAATCATTAGAATAATAGTAGTGATGAAGAACACATTGTGAGCATTTGAAAATTAATTCGAATAATGTATGCAACATAAAAAAAACACATACTTAATTCTTTTAAAATTTAGCATAATTTCATAAATTGTTTCATTTACTACATAATACAAATGGATATATTCTTTAGCTCACAATTTTTCACTGAAATATACTCAAAAATTTATGATCATTCTATGTTATGAATACACACTTTATGCCATGAATGGCCAACAAGTCAATCGCAACATGATTTTTGGTCAATCATAGCTAACATACATATAAATGCAATAATCATGGCTCCTTTAGTATCATAACCAATGTTGACAATTGATCTTCTGCACCAGTCATTGAGACAATAGGAGAGCAACATCTTATATTATCTGCCATCAATATCAGATTGCTGTCTTTCTGTGTTTAGTATTAATATTCACTATAGCGGCAAAATTGTATTGGCATTTCTGGAAGAAGTGTCGATTTTCCTGATTATTGCAAAAATGTAAGTACTTTCTTCCTATGTTTTAAATTAAAATTATTTAAAAATTATTAAAATAAATTTTTAGGCAGATAGCCCTTGTGTGCTTTGCCATAGTTGAATAACCTAACCTTTTCACAAAAATAATAGAAATTTAATTTGTTTTTGTTGTTGTTGTCGTTGTTTTGTTTTTGTTTTAAGTCTCTAGATGGGAAACATCTTTGTATATAAAAATTAGAAGATACACAATTTATGAGTAAAGTATTATAACTACATTCATTCTTCTCATTACAGGTAATTAACAATACATTGATACACTTCAAAACAATATAAAAATGCAATACAAAACAATATAATATAATGCCTTAAGAAAACAACGCAATATAAATCTTGATGCATTATGACAATAACACCTTAAATTGTTTTTATGGCATGTCCTCTTCAACAAATCAGTGTGACTAATTGCTGATGTTTGGAAGGTTCTTGAGTACAAAATATCAAAAACCCTCTGTTGCCTAATAAAAGGTAACTGTTTTTTAGCATTGTATATTATATAAAAAAATAAATTCTTTTTAAATGAATCAAGATGTAAAAATGCAAACTCTTACAAAATTAAAATTAAACTGAAGACAAGTAACCTGTATGATCAAGTTAAAGTCTTTTTTAGAATTTTAGAAACTAGAAATAAATATTACCCTATAACAAGAAGAAAGAAAAGAAAATTTTGTTACAAAATTATGTATGAAACAAAAATAAAGAAAATTTCTGTTTTTCTGAAATTGTGTGTGTGGTAACACTTCTGTGCTAAATATGGTTAGAGGACCATGGCTGGTATAAAAAATATGAAAAGACCCAAGCCAGTATCTTGACTATAATTGAATCTCCTAACAAAAATAAATAAATAAATAAAAAGATAAAATTTTGAGAGGTTGTTAGGAGGTTGGCATTGACGTTAATTGGGGAAGGGAAAATAAATGTCTGTGTTAGGGATCATAGGGGGAGATATTGTAAAAAAAAATGTGTTTTTAGGTCTCATTCAGCATCAGTATATTAGGAATAAAAACTTGAATGAAGCTAGAGTTCTTAATTCTTCACTGTAAGTCAGTAATGTATACAAGGATGTGCATGGTACCAGAATGGAGACGAATAATATAGGGTGTGAAAGTTTTGAAGTGCTCTTTTATGTATTATTAATCAGTTTAAATATTGCACCTTTTTTGGATTATTAATAACATATATTTTCTTATAATATTTATCTTTCAAACTATAACAATGCATTGTTTTTCATTTCAAGAAGTGGGTGGGTTAGTTAAAAATAATTACAGATACTTCTCATGTATATTGCCTGATGAAATTTTCCCAAATATCAGCAAATAATTGATTTTATTTCTTTTGTTCTTTCATATTATAATAGTTTATTGCTTATCATTACAAAAACTGAGATAATTAATAAATAGACTTGTAATAAAATGGTACATAAACATATCAATAATTAAAGTATTTAACTATTTTTACTAATAGTTTCTAAAAATATCCACGTCATTAATACAA
This sequence comes from Stegodyphus mimosarum, assembly GCA_000611955.2. NCBI lineage: Eukaryota > Metazoa > Arthropoda > Arachnida > Araneae > Eresidae > Stegodyphus > Stegodyphus mimosarum. Next base: position 35,483 of record KK121901.1, on the reverse strand, counting down.
TTAATGAAAACCATTTGAAACCAAAATAGGATTTGCATTTGTAAATTATTGTTAAGAACAATGGGGAAGGCCCCCATTATTCTGAATATTATTGGAATAATTTAAGGATTAAATCCAATAGTATCTTAAGATGGTTTTGCCTTTTGAAAAACAAGAATATAACTCGTTTTGACTCACATTTCATTTCTTTATGAATTATTATTACGTGATCAATTAGGGAGTAATCTATGAGTGTTTAATCCATGAGATATTAAGTATTGGTTAACATTCCCTGTAACTATTTTTAATTAAAGCTTCCTATGAGCAACTCCTTAATTTTGACTCGCAGCTTTTATTTTTAGTCCAGGATATGAGCATAGTATCTACCTTTAAACAATGGGATATTTTTAAACACTGTGGCATGACAATGCCTAGTAATAATAGTTTTAGCATCATGAAGAATCATTTTCTAGGTTCCCAAATTGATTTTTTCCAAGAGATATTAAAAGTTGCAATTGGCGAGTATGAGCAATGCGTAATACATATATATAATGCAAGTCTACCATAAAGGAAAATCAATCCCGACAAAAGCTGATCGACTGCTATTGAACTCTAAAGAGAGGTTTATCAGAGGGAAAATGGCAATTAAAATTCCATTTAATTGATTTTAATTATTTATTTACTATATTGATTTATTACTAATTATAATGGATTGGAATACTTGAATATGAATTAGTTGAATATTTAAGAAAATATTATGACTGTGAGAATAGAAAAAAAAATTTTTTTGAGTATTTGCTTTCTTATAGAATGCAGATGAATTCATTTCCACTCAATGAAAATTAAAATTTATTAGCTAATTAATCTGTCCTCTATCAAGCACTTTAGTTCAGTGATCCGTATTAATGTGCTATTTTTTTTAATTTAAATGCTTCAAGAATAATTAGAAAAGGACTTAATTATCTTCTTATCTTTAAATTTGTTTAAAAAACTGCATTTTCAGCTATAATCAGGTCAAATAAATCTCTAAATATTCAGAGCAA